>JAOQGH010000062.1:36294555-36335028 GCA_025769975.1 Gallinago jamesoni | reverse complement strand
CCTGTCCCTGGGCACCACTGAGAAAAGACCAGCCCCATCCTCCTGACACCCTCCCTTTAAGTATTTGTAAGCATTGACCAGATCCCCCCTCAGCCTTCTCTTCTCAAGACTAAAAAGATCCAAGTCCCTCAGCCTTTCCCCAAGGGAGAGATGCTCCAGGCCCTTAGTCACCTTTGTGGCCCTTTGTTGTATTATGAATCAAATATTCATAATGAAATGCCAATTCTAGCTTGGAATCAGATGTTCCCTTCAACTCCTGGAGTCTGGACTAAGGCTGCGGTTGCCGACTCTGAGGGTCTTTCCGAGCCCCTCACGTACCACCCGCTGCCACTCGGGCAGCAAAGTCACTGCGGCAAATCATCGAGTGTCCTGGACAATTATACATCTTGAAGCGTGAAGAGTTCAAAAAAAACCCAACAAACCAACCCATAAATGTTGTACAGCCCTTAAGCAAACTTGTAATTCTGTGGTTTTTCACTACAGCTGAAGATATGCATAATTACCTTTAAACATTTCTAAATTTAAAGTGAGGAGCATTGTTGAATACAGGAGAACAAGCATAAATTATTCTCTTAAAATTTTTTCTACCGTTGTAATGAATTGTTCCTAATTACAATAAGAACACTATAGATACTGTGTTTTAGAAATAATTAGAACAGTTCAGGCAGGTTTACCTTGCTATGAAACTGAAGTTATAAAGTACTCCTAATATTCCTAATATTTTGAGGTCTTGGGGAAACCAAAAGAACATAGGACTGTGTTTAATACATTAATAGAAATTAGCATTTATAAGAAGGCAATTATACGTGCAAACCTACATTAATTCCCATCGAACTGCTTGTTTAGAAACTAAATATTTATGCTTTGAAGTTATGTGGTCCAAAATTCTAAAGTTTTAAATCGGTGAGGGTTTTAAACACTCTTGCTGCTTAATACAGTTGTCAATCTCTCCCAGGGTCTCTAGACTGCAATTTAAAAAATATTGATCTGATAACTATTTTATTGAAGTCAATAATATTTAAGGGGGACTTGGGTTTAAAATGCCAGGTAAGGTTTTGAGGGGGTTTGAAGGGGACAGGAGGAAGGAAAGTTACACGATGACAGCTGATTAAACAATATTAAAGCCAGAGACAAGTGAACTTCACTGAGCTCAGAGTTTGAGTTCAGGTCTGATAAGCATCCAGGAGTCCAGAGGCTTATCTGGGCTTATCAGAAATAGCTGGATCCTCTGGGTCTGCAGAACTGAGCTGTAAATCTTGCAAGAGATCTCAGCTTCTGGTTAGAAACACTTCACAGACAGATTATTTCATTGCATTTTAATTATCGCTCTGATTGGGACTCGGTAGGCATATGAAAGTGAAAAGAAAAATGAGCATCCTCATTTTTAGAATTTCCATAAAGATTCCTCAATCAGAGTTCAAATTTTCTAAAAAGAACCCCAAACCTTCAATTTTGGAATTGGATCCGAGACAAAACGTGAGGGTCTGTTTGCTCGTTTGGTTTTCATAACTGCATTTATTACCCAGACCTAGTCAAACTAATGAACCACGAAAAACTATATTAATTTTAGAACTCACCTAGCATTGTTCCGGGATCTGCTGAAAATGCCATCAATAACAGAAAATATATCTAGCGTGAAGACAGCTTGTCAACAAGATGACTGAGTCCTGGACTCCTAAATTGGTTATTTTAGCTCACATAAGATCTTATTGACATGGATATATCTGAAACAATTCCCTCAGACATAGTCATGAGGTTTGGGAAGATCTAAAGCCAAAATAAATTACCGAGCCACGTATTTCTAGAGGTCAATATTATTTATTTCCTTCAAGAGAGGAGATGGTGATGAGCAGGAACCTGCTGAGATTTGTGCCCTGGACACATCACAGGAGCTATCCACGTGCGACAGCTTTTCATTTAGCACATCCCACATTTTGGCCAGAAATTTTAGTTGCCGTTTATTAATACTCCAGTTTGTTATTGAAGGAATTTCTCAAGGATGAAGATAAGGATGATCTTTTTTCAGCAGATTGCCTTTGAAACCCCTCAGAAGTTCTGCTCAGAGCCGCTGGTTTGACATCCCCTGCCCCAGCAGAGTCTGCAGGACCCGACCCCTTGCTATCGGCCAGCCCTGGTGTTATTGGAAGATGGAAACCCTCACTCTTCCTATCCCTTCTTTTGAAGCTCTTCCATGAGAAGCTATTGCTGGTTTCTTTGCTCTAAAAGCTCTGCACTGGGCTTTGCATCCCAGCGAAGGGCAACCCATAGCGTTTGTACGTAGCGTGCCTTCTCCCCACGAGGAGGACACACACACGGTGAGATTGCATTTAGCAGCTGCTTCAACATCCACTGAAGCCAAGATAAATTGACCTCAGCACACTTGGATTTTATTTTTTTATTCTGCAACATAACAAAATTTTACAGGGAACGTTAGAAGACTCTCTTCTTGTTAATAGTCTTTTAAAAGACTGAGGTGTTACCAGTAATTCATAAATCTGGTTTATTTTGTAATCTCTTACACAGTCTGTAAGGACAAATAAAAGAATGATTGCAAAATCATGTATCTCATCTGCCACTAATGTTAATTGGCTTCATGCAAACTCCTTCAGGTGCCTGAAGAAGGGCAACGCGACTGGGTGAGTCTCCAGAGTTGCAGGTCCCACCTCAAACCCCGGGCAGCGGGTGTCTGGGGAAGGGACGAGTCTACTCACATCATTCCATATACTCCCAAGGCAGAAAGAATATTTATCCCACTGACCAAGCCCCAGCTACAAAATAAAGCCATGATTCCAGCCCACAGCACCAATCACTACACTCAGAAAGTTCTGACGCTGTCACTTCTGAATACATTCCAAGGCACTGAGCTGCCTCTGCATTCATAGCAAGGGGCTTCAATGGTCCCTCTTTCAGCATTTTTCTGCCTGTGAACCTTAGCTAGGACTCTGAGGTCACTCTGGCATGAAAGATAATTCACATAAAATTATCATTAGTCATTTGAAGGAAGACAAGCGATTGCACAGAACTGTGCTTTTTCATAGGAATCCAAAAGGCACAGAACAGGAGATGAAATGCCCAACTCTGAGTTACTTATGTCTAATTCTATTCAATTTTAAAGGCACAAAGGACGTATTAAGCAAAAAAATCAAAACCAATGTATTTTATGCATAGGAACTATGAAGATTTGCAAACAGCATGTTGGTGTCAGCTGTAGATTTATTTGGTTTTTATTAACCAAAAGTTCTTGCAGTGACATTAGAGTGACATTAGGCATTTGCTTTCCCAGTCCAAGCCAGGTGGTGTTTTCCCCTACGTGAGTCAATACTGGGGGCAGTATTTTGGGATTTTTTTTAAAATATATATATATACACACACATACACACATATATTTATGTGTGTATATATGCACGCGCATATATAATTATACTTATGAATATATACATAAAACTAAATGCAATATATAAAAATAATTGCACTTGCAAGCCCAAGCACTGAAACTCCGAAGTTCTGTACCGAACAGAAGCTAGAGAGAGTGTGAGTAGGCACAAAACCAGCTCCCTCCCAGCATTCCAGTAAAGGCTGACCTGTCGACACTCTTCTGGATGAGTGGGAGGTAAATCTGCTTCTATGTTAACTTAATCTTTGGCCTTTCTCAAGCAGACACTGTGATTGCTTCACTGTGCTGCATTTTTTTTACATTTAATATCTTCACAGGAAGAATACTGTTCCAGCAGGACCAAGCCTAAACCACCAAATAGATTTCACACTGGACTGGACCCCCGATTAGATGGAAGCTCCAGTCCCAGGGGCACAAGTTTAGTGCTTTATTCATTCTTCCGTATCTATTATTTATCAGCAAGGAGAGAGTGAAGAAGAGATGGAGAGAAAGCAAGGTCTTGCAGTTTAATGCAAAGTCTTAATCTTTCAGATATCAGAGTGGAAAAAGAACCGGAGTGAGTGATTGGAATGTGGTCAGTCGTTTGATTAGAGCCCTCGGTGGACGGCAGCGTGACCCCAGACGGCTGCCACCTCCCTGGACCGCTCCACTGCAGGAACATGG
The DNA here is from genome assembly GCA_025769975.1 of Gallinago jamesoni. NCBI lineage: Eukaryota > Metazoa > Chordata > Aves > Charadriiformes > Scolopacidae > Gallinago > Gallinago jamesoni. The sequence continues at coordinate 36,330,971 of JAOQGH010000062.1, read as the reverse complement.
AAAATGAAGCAGCCCCTTCTCAGCGGAGCACGGGCTGGAAGGACACAGCCCAGACCCACGGAAAGAACACAGCACTGGCACCACTGAACTTTAAAACACCAGCTAGAGAGAAAATTAATCTTGTTTTTACCCTGTATTAACAAAGATCTTGTGAAAGAATAAGCAGAAATGGTTCAGTTTAAAGGCTTCCTTGAGTGGAAGGATGAGCAGGTCAGAGAGGAAGAGACGGGGAGGAGGAAGCACAGCTTTCACGCGTACTTGCTGGAGGAAGAGCACGACCCATGTACAGAACTGACGACACCTTGCTATTAGTATTCAAAGCTGTATTAAAGGACTAAGAGTCCAATAAAAAAAATCCAGGGTCCCATTCCCTGCATCTGCTACCCCCGCTCTGCTCTGGAAACAGATTGGACGCTCTACTAACTGGAAGCGTGAAATTATTTCACTGGCTGGAGAGTGAAACTTTCTGCAAGTGTTCCCCTGATAACTAATCAACGCAACTCCCACGATGGCCACAAAGTATCCTTCAGATATCCGGGATGTTCCTGCTCTTTATGAACGTGCTGAATTATACATGGGAGCAAATGGAAACACATCACAGCTCTCCAGCCGGCACGCTATATTCACATCAAACTAATACCACCCAAACAGATTGGCAGCCTCATTGCTCATCAAGTGAACTTCAGGTAGAGTAGATTTCCACGTAGAGTGCGGGAAGGTAATTGGACGTGTCCCAGCTAAACCATAGATCCATATGCAGAGGCAAAGATTTAATGGAGGAACTTGTAATTACCTAGCTGCATGCAAATTCCAGCACATTTCCCCCCAGGCGACGTTAGCTGGCTACCTCATCTCAGCCACAGGGCCGAGCCATCAATCCTGCAGCTCCACAGTCTCTCCCCGGGAGAGCCCTCTCACCTTTTTTCCACTCCCTTCACACAGATTCTCCTCGAGTAAATCTAGCCCAACAGCCAGACTTTTAGAATTATCACAAACTATAAGATGCAAACATCTCTGGATCCGAAATTAATTCCAACTCCTACCCAACACCTCACCAGCTCAATCCCTCCATCCCCAAAAGAGTTCATTACCCTCCCCGTCTGACTCTGGAAACAGAAAACGAAACGATTCATCTCAAAAAGAAAAAAAAAAAAGGGGGGTTTCAGCAATTTCTCAGCATAATAAGGAAACCTGGAAACCAAAGTCCTTCTGGATGCAGATGACAGGAATATGAATTTGTTACCCAGTGACAGCCCTCAATCTAAACTGCCTGGGTGTGCACAACCTGCACCTGTGTATTTATACCATCCCTCCTGAGGTCAATGGCAATAAGAGCAGAAAAGAGACTTACCACGTTTAAATACATGGTAATCTATATATTCAATTTGCTGAGACAATTAATGTAGCCCATTCTGTTTCTATCCTTACTCTGAACGCACAGTCACTCTGCATCGTATGCTTCCCTGAGGTCCCTCAGAGAGTTTGCTGCTTCATATTAATATTAATAGTTGTCCCCACCTCCTAGGATTTGGTGTTCAGACTCCAAGAGTCTGTTTTTGGAGTAGCATCTTCACACATAAAAACCTTCTTCTTCAGCTGCACTGAAGAATTGTGTTTCAGTTCTAATTTCATGATTTAATTAAAAGCACCATAACTTTACGACTTCCAAAGGAATAGCCAATGGCCACTGTTTCTGTTCTGCTACCTGCAGGCTGCTGAGGTGACACATCATGGCAGAACATCACAAGGCAAGAAACCTCCTCGTTTGTTGTCCTTCAAACCAATTATCAATCACCTTTACATTTTCAGCCCCTTAAACCTTCACCTATGGGCTCCTCAGGCCTCAGACAAAAGACTCCCGGCATAACCGAGTGTATAAGCCCTTTCACTCTTCGTAGAACTGAAGCCTGAACCACCACAGAGCCTGGAAAAGGCAAAAAAGTCCCAGGACAACCCCAAATTTTGTACAAGAAAGTTACTTGCTATTTTCTTTAGAACTGATCCAGAAGACATGACTTGATGCCATGGGGCTCAAGGAACAACAAACTGGAGCGGTTTAGCCCATAAATACGTGGCTATGAAAGAACACAGTAACTGTCACATATTTGGTCCCTTGGCTTTCAAAAAAATTAAATCACCGTTGTTATTACGAATTGCAGCGTTGTATTTACGATGGGATATTGATCTCAATTTTCTCTCCTTCACGTTGAAATAATGCAATTGCTTACTTCACTATGGGAAATCAGGGGACTTTAAATCCTTTTGAAGAATAGCTGTGAAATCTTCAGTTTTACATAGTATTAATCAGGCCTGAAGGCAAGTGACAGAAAACCAATAGTGGTGTTTTAAAGTGAGGTGGGAAAAACTGAAAGTCTTACTGGCTTCTCTGCTGCAACACTAGGGATAGGTTTGTCCCCAGATTCTGGACAGGAGCAGGGTATCCGGTAGAAAAGCCACCAAAATTGGTTGGTCTAGATGATCTTAAAAGATCCCTTCCAACCTAGGTGATGGTGTGATTCTGTGAAATCCCTGGGGAAGGGCAGGAGGCTGTCTGCAGCATCGCTCCCATTAAAGACCAGATTCTCTGCCCTCCGAGACCACCCGAAAGCAGCAGGATGGAGCCCATCTCAGGAGGAGTAAAAGCTTCACCTGGAAGGCAGGAGGAAGGGATCCTTCACCGAATCCCAGATCCCCGGGGCCTCAAAGATGTCAGTGCCATAATTACGGCGGGGGCTGTCCCTCCACATCTCGCCGTGCTCCACATCTGCCCAGCTTGGTGGAGCTCATCGGGCATCACAACCGCATGAAGACGCGGCGCCCAGCGCGGTGCTGTCTGAGCGGAGGGAGAAGGTCCCACAGGCAGCGCTGCCGTGGCCGCTCTCACCCTGCAGTAGCAAGGGTGAAAAGGAGCAGACAAGCCTACACGGAATTCCTTAAAGCCTTCTGGGTCTGGAATCCCGGGAAGTGGGAAAAATAAGAGATCCTGCAAGGAAGGGGATAAAATTTGCCACCCGAGACCCTCAGAGACCTCAAACAGGGGGAGCAGGAGGGCTCAATCTTTCACAGAGACATTTGGCCGCACTGACGATCACGAGTAGCCTTTGAATTTTCAAACCGGCAACAAAACTCCAAGGATTTTTTTTTTTTTTTCTTATGATATGTAGCAGCTGCAGTATAGGTTTTCCATGCCCTTTAACTAATTTTTCTGGAGGAAAGAATGAGCATATGTGCTCTGCTAGCATGGTACGAGAGCCGCAGCACCATCAACGGCTGACACTGCAGAACAGTTTTCATCATTTATTTAAACTGGTCTGAAAACCTTTTGAAAGCATATTCCGTTCTCATAGATCCAGCTGTGAAGATACTTACAGTATTCAATATACACGCTTCTTTGGTCAGCTTCTTCCCACACATCCTTGGCCCCATTCCTGCTTCTTTTCAGTCTTTACAGTCTTAAGATTTTTGCAGATTGTTATCACATCTATTAAGCTACACAACACAGAACTGCAGGCAAGAAAAACACTGAGCTGACCTTAGAGGGGCTGCCTGTGGCCTCTGGAATGACACAAAAACCACACAGAGTCAGGAGAGTCAAAAAGTTAAAGGAAAAGGAGCGCAGTGAAACAACAGTTTAGATAACTGCGAGCCGTCTCCCGAAAAGAGCCCCGGGAGAGAGAGTCATTAATTTCTCAGGGCTGGGGAGAGGGCAGAGAGACCCAGGGCCCCAGTCGAGAAGTCCTGGAGTTTATGAATAAGGCATTCATTTGGACACAAACACAGCAGCTCAACAACGGGCCTGGTGGATAATTTTGTCTTACAGCCTTACTCGATAACCTATACTACACACACACTTAAAACAAAATATGATAATAAAACAGAGAAACAAAACTCTGTAGAACAGAAATTACCTGATTGCTCTCATGTGAATTTTTAAGACTAAAGCTTTGAAGTCCTGCAAGCCAGAATGGGAGAGAACTTGGTGAAACTGAGCACAGCTTCTTCTCTGCAGCGTAAAATCCTAACAATAGAGGCTGGCAGGGAACCCAAGGGGTCAGTTAGTCCATCCTCCTGCCCAAGGCAGGATCAACAATACCTACATAATCCCTGGCAGACATCTGCCTAACTCTCTCTGAAAACCGTTGGGGATGGAGGTTCCCCCAGCCCAAGGCAATCCATTCCAGTCCTTCTCTCTCTTTGCTGGTGCCTTTCCCAACATCTGATCTAATTCTTCCATGCCGCAATCCAGAAACATCTAACTCTGCTTCTCCTAATCGAGAACCGAGCAGCTTCCTCCTCTCCTCATTGCAAGTGCCTTTGACAAACGTGAAGGCTGTGAAGTACCCGCTGCACAATCCAGGAGGAGATACGGTGTGACAACGCTGATGCCACCTGCTCATGGGCTGAGAGAACGTGTGTTTGGGGACGGGCAGAAAGAAACCTGTTTCAGCAAAAACCGGGCTGCTATTGAATTTTGTATTTTTCCAGGCGTGGGGAGATGGCAGGAAATTCCACACCAGACCAGAGTAAGCACTCATCAATTCCCAGACCTCCCAAAACACTAAGAATAAAACCTAGCAGCAAAAACTTAACCAAGCACTAAAGCAGAATATATAAATAGGGGTACTGGTTGTTCCTTGTGTGGATTTCTCCTCTGCTGAGAAAACAGGAAAGTGATTTTTGAGATACAAAGTAAGGGGCAGGATTGTGCTTTGGGGAAAAGGTTTTTTTTTTTTTCATTTATGTAGATATTAGGGACATTTTCTTCAGGATCTGTATAGCCTGCGTGAACTCCAAGTCTCAATATATCAAGCCTGCAGTCTCCAGGCACACAGCTGTCTTGTAATTCCTGTGCCAGGGAGTCTGCTCAGAGATCTGACAGTGATTTTAATAAGTAGGTACCGAGCCCTTCAGTCGTCTGTGTTTGTTCCTTTTTACCTTCAGAAGCCCGGGTATACGATGTGGATGTGGGTCAGTCTTTAGCAGGGTTTTAATTTCTTTGTGTACAGCCCTTTCATACAATTTGCTGCACGTCTGCCCCCTATTTAATAACCCATGTAATTAAGAAATGTACAGAAAGAGGAGTCTCTTGGGTTTAGAATTAGCAAGAGCTGACTGCTTTGTTCATCTGAAATCAAGCTAAAAGCAACTGTTAGGGGAGACCTTCACATAGAAGCACTCAGAGGAGCAGAGGGTATAATTCTTTAAAAACAAAACCTTAAGAGCACTGGAAAAAAAGAATTTTCATCATGACTAAAATAACAGGCCTTCAAATTCAGTATTGTGCCGCTACGAGTGGTTAGCTGAACATCAGCATCTTAACTCCCTTGCCACATTCACTCCTTATTGCAGAATCAAACGTCTTTCCAGAGAGAACACAGACACTCAAGTGTACAATATTCAGTCTAACATCATAATAGTATAATCCAATCAATATTTCAGTAAATAAGCCTAATCTTTGAACATTGCTGAAACCCTGCAGGGCCAGGAGATTTTTCTCTATGAAGGAAAGGAACTTGAAAAGCACATTTTTGAAGTCTTCTATATTTTTTTAAATCGCTCTGTTCATCATAACACTCCTGTTAGTTTTACTTTTCTGCCTTATGCCAAGCTGCATTTTTAACTCCTGTTCCCCCAAATGAAAGATGGAATAGTCTTACATTATAAGGTTGATTCCCACTTGTTGCAATCGAGATGACGGCCCTGTTTTCACACTGATCTTGGTTTAAATCAGATATACAGAGCTTCAGCAAAACCTTAACCACCATTTTCATTCCCAGTTTAAGCCATTTGAGTCTTCAGGCTCAGAACAAAGAGAATGGAATGAAAAAATTGGCTTCTTAAAATATCTATATACCCTCGTCTAAATGTGCCGATAATTTCCAGCCCCATTTCAAGCTGCAAAGGTTCTAATTTCCAAGCAGATCAGAGGGGTTAGGGTTAGGTCACTTTATGGAGGGAGGAAAGAGACCCAGCTGTGCAGAGATGACTTGTTCCTCTATTGGATAATTCAAATCAGAGTAAGAGGTGGGATGACCCTCAGCATTTTCTCATTCCATTTCTCTCCCATCCCTCTGAAAAAGCTTCCAATTATATATTGAAAAAATTTGGCGAGGTCAACTATGAACTTTTGGACTGTTTCCTACTTTCTCTCTAGCTCCATTTTCTCCAACAACAGATGCATACTAGCCTGCTTCCCCATCATTTCTTGCCATTTTCACTCCCACCTTCAAATCTTGATCTCTTTACTCCTGCTTTCTAAAAAGTATTATAGTCAGGCTCCCTTCTGATCGACAGGCTACATACGGTTCGTTTTTTCCCCCAAACTCTTCCAGTTTGGGGGTGTTTAGTTTGGTTTTTTGAGTGACAAAGGTTGTCTCCAGTTCGTGCCACCTCACGCGAGGCTATTTCCCAGCCTTACTGCTCCTGACCCCAGGAGATCCTCTGCCTTCCATAGTGTCATCCTGCCCTTTCACATTTCATACAGCTCTCCAATTGCATTTTAACCGTCCTCTGCCCTAGCTTTTGCATCTCTAGAGAGATGCCAGAGCCAGTCTTCACATAGAATGGCACAGGTAGAGTGTGGAAGAGAAAGGAACAGCCCTTCTCTGCAGGTCTTGTGCTGCCATGAAGCGCAGGACCCATTCTAGCCAAGGGTGCTACTTTTTCTCTTCCAAACCATGAATGGGGACAGAGGTAGAAACGAGGACTGGGCTGTGCGTGCAGTGATTTACCAGCACTGGTACACGAAAGCCTGCCTGTGCCAACCCCACACTCCTGAGCTGGAGGGGTTTTGCTAAGCAGAGGATGCTGCACACTCAGCAAGGACCTGGAGATGCACAAGTTGAAAGAAAAAAAACATGTATAAGAAAACAGAGACCGACAGGTAAAAATGCAAGTTCCTGCTACCAGAAGGTCGTGGGTAGTTCCCAAAGGAAGAGCCTGGACTATGCTGGAGGGAAGAACAGGGAAAATTCAGTTGGCTTAGTTAGCCCCGGGAGCCAGAGGGGAGCAAGAAGGCAGAAGAGCACAAAAGGAGCTGCTGCAGGTGCTAAGGAGAGTTAATGGAGGGTTGGACCTGTGCCACACACACAGGCAACACCTGGGGAGAAGAAAAGCCTCATCCCTTGCTTTTGCAATGGATCGTATCCACAGTTCTGTTACACAGGCCCGGGGTTTTCAGCTTTTAGGGTGCGTGTGTTCTTTGCTCCCTCTCCGTGCTGCTGAGACACGGGCTTTTCTTTTCCAACGCCATCGCCGGGACGCGGGGCTGTGAGAACACACCTCACCCTGCGAGCAGCAAGAGCCACCGAAGAGAACAATAGCCCCAGGAGAGCTGGCTGTGGGTCAGCACCAGCTGCGGGGATGCCCAGACCTGCCCCGGGAATTGGTCACCACGCGCGCTTTGTCACCGCCGCCACCGAGCAGCTTCCTTTGGATTTAAAAGGCCACTTTTGTTACCGTATTAAATACCAGTTTAATGGCACAGAAGCGATAGAACCGAGTGGCAGAACAACCTCTTGACACGAACCCTCTCCTTCCCACGGAACTGTTTACTCGGCTACGTATTACTGTTTGATGGTTGGATGCGACAGCCCTCGACAACAGTCATCACATTAATTTTCAACGTATCTGAAACTGTTGTAGCTTGCCCCAAATGGCCTCCGCTTCCCAGACCCGGTTGAAGAAGGATTACTTCAGGGAAGCTCGGCTCATTTCAGGTGCCTCCCAGGGAAGCGTGTGGCCCTAATTGTTTTACCAACAGACACCCCAAACATTGATTTTTCTTGCCGTGCCGGACCGGTCCAAGCGACAGAGCAGGCTTTGCCTCTGAGCATCATCTCTGCGTTGAGCTAAAGAGAGGTTTTTCACGTTTTAGCAAGTTTGTGCAGGTTTCAGCAGTTTCTCCACTGAAGCTGGCAAGGAATCCCATGGTGTTTGTAAAGTTTCAGCTTTGCTATGAAATGAAAATTGACATTTCAGCAACAACACTAAATTCCAACAATTAGGCTTAAATTGAAATTCTACTGTATTCCCTAGAACTGAGGCTTTCGAAACATAAAGGAAAGGAATATTATGCTAAATACCAATTCTGCCCTCTCTCATGCAATAATCACTTTGCAATCACGCCATTCATTCTAATGGCTTTGCATACATTTCTTGTTAGAGCTGTCACATAAAAGGCTTACATTGGAAACCAAGCAAGTTGGCTATTTCTCTCTCATTCCAAAGTATTCAGAAACGCTGGTATTAACTGAAATGCATTTTCAGGACTTGATGACACAGTTAATTTCACTACAATTGATCAGAGAACGAAATACACACACACACACACAATGACTATAACATAGACAAAGAGCTCACTATTAAAGTGGCAACAGCAAACGCTTAAAAGTTAGGAAAAACCATTAAGATCACCACGTAACTTGAATACCTGTGCATTGGGTCTATATATACCAAAACACCTAAAGATACAATTTACAATTATGTGATGTCACAGTATTTTCCCTGCAAGACCCCTGCCATATAAGCAGAGTGCAATAGGCAGCGCTCACTTAACAAGCAGCTATTCGATATTTTGTTTTCTCATCACTGCTCGACGCGTGACCTAAATCTTATTTATTGCTCCCTGCTTAAACCTTGCTCTGCAGACAATGATTCCTGAGCCTCCCACCGCGCCTCTCGCTACAGTATTTAGCACCCACTATGGAAACTTTCAGTCTGGGAAGGTAGAATTCGGAGAAAAAAAATCTTAAGCAGCGAAAACCAATTATTAAAGGAAAGCATCGCTCGTCTTTAACAGCAGACAGTGCTACTGGGGTAACTTCTAAAATGGGAACTCCTGAATCAGTCATGTGGACCTTTCCCAGGGAGCTCAATATCTGAAGGAATACATACATTTTAAAGGCAACCCACGTCCACTAGAGTTTTGCGCTGGTTCAACACTACACAGATTAGGACAAATTAAGCACTGATCTATTCCACAAGAACCCATGAGCGTGTTATTATGTTTCAAAGAAGAGCAGGAACTGCCACACACATGGAGGAATGAAGCTGAGAAGAGCCAAAGGTGGGCTCTGAGGAGGTGGGGGAGATGGGACACGGGGTGTCTGCTCGTGCTATAAACCACACGGCTTTTACCACGGAGGAGCTCCGTGCGGCTCAGCATCCCAGGAATGTCCTCTGCTCTTCCTTAGTTCTGCAGGCAGAGAACTAAAACGGTCTTTAGCCTCTTAACGAGGCAACCGAGGGAAAAGCAGCTCCCAGGGCACCGGTGTTACCAAGTGCACCCACAGCAAACTGCAGCCACCCCATCTCCTCCCAGTCCAAAACCAAACCACAGCAGGAACTTCCCATAGAACATCTCAGCACCCAACCTGCAGCACACTGGTATTAACACGTCACACAGGCAAGCTGTTCTTTCCACACTGAAAAAAACATAGAAATAGAGAAGTCAAATTCAGCTCTCTCTCAGCGCAACGTTTCCTTGGCTAGAGAACTGTTATTTTTTCACAAGACAGGTTGGAGCACTTTTTTCTTCCTTTTTTCTAAGTTACATTCCAACCCTCTGCAGATCCTTTATTCAGACATGGAATATTTCCAGACTCCTAGAGAGCTTTAGAGCTTGACATGTCAAAATACTCATTGTGTTTGGGTTTCTGGAGGCTAAGGATGATCCCACAGCTGATACCAAGCACTACAAGACTACTCCAGCTTTTACAGTGACTTCACAGAGCAGAATCTGCTGCAGGAAACCAAGGATAAATAATGGCACGTCTGCTCCATAGGAGGACATGTGTGTGAATCCATCTGTTCATCTACATGGACAAGGTACCAAATAAAATTTAGCTGCTCATCTATCATTATTACAAGGGTCAGAATCCTCCAAGAACAACAGTAAAAATCATACTGCAAAGTATTTTAACTACCATGCCCAGTAAGAGGAAATTTGCTGAATAGAGGCACAGAAAAGAAACTACAACTTTTGAAGCTCAATAAAGGCTTCTGAAAATACAGATAGTTTGTGTATTTATCAAACAAAACAGACTTCTATACGCTTTAGCATAAAATGTCAAAAGCTCTAAAATATGTCTCTAAGCCTGGAGCCTGGCTGTACATAGTCCAACAGGAATAATTTGATCTACTTTTTGGAAAGGACATTTGTCCATCTTGGAAGCAGTATTTGTAGAAGAATGTGTGGAAATGCATAGGGTGAGCTAATTCACACGATAGCAGGGATAGCATATGAAAAAGATATTTTTACAATAAATCTGGGAAGAAAGAGTACAGGTTAATTGTTTCCTATGCTGCAAAGTAGAGATCTTAAAGTTTAGTTTCCTAAGCAGCAATGAGAGTGGATGGAAAGGTTACAGTGATTACAGCAGCTCTGGATTAGCTTTGCAAAAACTCTGAACTTTCAAAGGGCCAGAAGTGGGTTGCAGCAGAAGAATCTGGATTCAGGCATCTATTTTTGGACAGCTAGAGGCCAGCAGTAGTTTTGTTGAGATAACGTGAGAACACAGAGGAGAGGAGCGTGAAGGAGAACACGATGTCCAGCCCCACTCTGCTCCTTCTCTCTATAACCTGCCTGGAAGGTACAAGGCCATTGTATTTATTTTTTCTTGCCGTTCACCCTGGGGCAAAAGGTGACACCATCTGTTTCTGTTTAGATCCCACATTTCTTCTGCAGTTTGGGCTCCCTCCTGACCAGGATTCCCACAACAGTTATCTGATATCTTTCCTCTCTGCTGCCACTTGTGCAGGGATGGGAAGAGCTTTGCTTTCCTGGGAAAAGTCACTCAGTCAACCACCACCACCGACTGACAGCTCCCAGCACCTTTCAAGATATACCTCATCCTGCTTAAATATCAATAAATATAACAACATCAAATGATGCTGTTGGAAACATGTCCTCTCTTCCATGTTAATGCGTTCAATTAATTTAGCATCTGCTCTATAAATACCACTTCCTCTTTCCACATCGTCCTACCCAAACATCAGTATTTCCATAGGATGATGAACACCACCGTAGGGAACGTTGTAAGAAAGGAAATTTCTACATTATGGGATCATGTAAAACAAAGCTTGTATTTCACAGCAGTCTGGAAATATTTCATTGTACTACAGCAGGGCTCTCTAGAAACTAGGAATACATAATATAATAATTCCCCGATTTTCTTTGCTTCTTCTCTTCCTTTTTTTCCCCCTTCTCACTGAGGAAGGCCCTGGAGCCATGCTCTCATTAGGCCTTTATGGCTTTTTAAAGTAGGAAGCTATTGTCCCATATACCTCCTTAATTATATACCAATCAGAAAGTTTAAAAGAACGGCTCTGCCAGCGACAACCAGGAGTCGAGTGAAAGGAGAGAAACCTAACTTATGAATTACTGTTTAAGATTTAATTTTTCCATGTAATACAAGAACCTGTTTAAGCATGAAGATGAACTAGCACATGAAAAGGACTCCTGAGGAAAAAAAGAATCTATCTTTTGTCAAATTTATACTCTTATTTAGAGGACATACATGCTATTTATTGCCTCAAGCAGCCTTCACGACACTCATAAAACAAACATATTCAAAGCAGGCTTTTGAAAACCTCTTTAATTTCAAGTGTCTATTTTGAGACACCTGGAGCTCGAGCATGAGAAGTGAGTGACTTCAGAAACAAAGCAGCTAAGTAATATTTAAGCAGCTAAATTGTGACATGTGCTACATATGTGAATTGCTTTGACTTCAGTAAGAGCTAGACAACACAAAAACCAAGAGACAAAATTTCTAAAATAATACCAATAGTATGATCAGGAAAAATTCTTCCTAAAGAAGCTTTTAGGCAAATTGTAGAAAGCTCTGGAAAAGGGAGTTTTCTACCACCTTCCACCACAGGAGGAGTAAACACAGCTAACAGTCTCATGGTACCAGTTTTGACACCATGAGCTGACGCTCCAGGAGAAGCACAGAGAAACATTCCCTGGGGATTAAATGCTTTCCTAAACCTACATGATACTAGAAATAAATTAAGATAATTACTCACAGTTACTTTTTCATAGGTTCACAGAATTGTCTAGGCTGAAAGGGCCTTTAAGATCAAGTCCAACCATCAACCCAACAGTACCTAAACCATCACAAGCCCATGGCCCTCAGCACCACGTCTGTCTGGCTTTTAAATCCCTCCAGGGCTGGTGGCTCCACCACTGCCCTGAGCAGCCTCTTCCAAGGCTTCACAACCCTTTTGGTGAAGAAATTTTTCCAAATATCCATCCTAAACCTCCCCTGGCACAACGTGAGGCCGTTTCTTCTTGTCCTGTCGCCTGTTCCTTGGGAGAAGACACGACTCCCCCTGGCTACCCCCTCCTTGCAGGGAGTTGGAGAGAGCGAGAAGGTCTCCCCTCAGCCTCCTTTTCTCCAGGCTGAACACCCCCAGCTCCCTCAGCCTCTCGTCATTAAATCACTACCATTTACACTCAAATTAGTATCGCTTTTTGTCTATTTTTACCTATTTAAGCAACGACTGTGCGAAGAGTTCTCATTGCGACGTGTTCAGCATGGAAAAAGCAGGGGTGTGAGCGTGTCCAGCAGCCCTGGAGAAGAAGACCCAACCTCTGGTTCAGCTGCTAATCTGGGCTCCAGCCCTCTCCGGCCCCGGCTGCGCAACCCCTCCGGCAGCCCCCGTGCCAGATGTTCCGCCCAGGTAATCCTTCATCCTTCTAATCCCAACCCAGGGCTGGAATTGATGGGCGCCGGGCACACGTAAATAAAGGGCTAGAAAATACCTAAGTTCGGGCTGGAATAAACAGTATTGAATAAACATATTAATAACAACGCGGGCTTTAGAGTAAGATTAGCTGCTGACACAAATAACATTTATTCACACTACAGGGAGTGATTCTAAAGAAATAACGTGAAAGTGCACAGAGAAGCGTTGTTAAATCAAAAAGGCTTTACACAAAGCAGCAAAAAAAAAAAAAAAAGGAAAAAAAGATATGACAAGGAAAGTGATGATGTTTCCCCTTTTTTAACTGCATAACAAAAAATTAAACAGCTGTAGGAGCTCCAGGTACAAAGTAGGAGACGAGGAGGATCAAATCAATGTTTCTTTTCAAGTCTTTACGGGTAACTTTTTCTAGTATTAGACCTGAACAGAGAAGGCAACTGCTGGGTTAGACACAACGGCATCGTTCATACCGGCAACCGGGTACCATTCCCCTCTGTGGCACAGAGTGACCTCTTTAGAAACATCCCAACAGAAACAGAGTCACTGCCTTCTACCTTCTGTGTGCCAATCCATCACGTTTCCATCTGAACACGTGCTCATTTTTGTCAAGGTTGGCCTCAAAACAAAAATTACCCAAGGAGGGTCCCAGCACCTAATATCTATTCCAGGGACTTGCAATTCATACAGGACACTGAAACGTGGTTTTGTCTGAGATTTCTGCTCATAGACTACAAAGCAAGAAAAAAAAAGAGTAATTTCTGGGTGGCCTGGAAGGAGTTGGTCGGGGCAGCAGGGTGTAACGTGAGGGATGCAGAGGTGCCAACTGGGCGGAAGGGCCCGATGGAGCCGTATGTTCTGGGAACAACTTCGTTTTTCTGCTTGAAATGAAGGTGACAGATGGATTATTTCGACCGCGGGGATTAACCGCTGTGCAGGTAAAGTATTCAAAAACATCAAAACTCAAACCCATCTGGAATTGCAAACTGTGTTCCGTTGCAGCAGCACGGGAGAGCAGCCGTTGGGCAGCCGGGGAGGGAAGGACGGGAGGGTAACAACGGGAAGTAATTAGAAGTGCTATTTATTTTTTCTATTTGCACTTTCTGTTCCTAATTTTGCTTTAACCAACTCGCTGCCATGTAATATAGTCTTCATATACACCAGATACAGAAGTCCATGCACTTTAAAGGACTAGTGTAGGGTTTCAGTGTCAGATCTCTGAGCAAAGCTTTTAATTGTTTTCTTCAAGGCACACTCGGAGTCCGTGGGCGAAACCTGGCTACTGACTCCATAAAAATTATTTATAAAGTTCTCAATTGCTTTAAGGTCCTTCAACCTCACCTTTTCTCCATTGTTTTCCAAGGCCAAAAAAAAAAAAAAAAAAAAAAGACAGAAAGAACATAGTGGTAAAATAAAAGTACTTTATCCTTGGCACACCTTATGTTCTGCCAAGTCAGGAAGATGATTGATAGCCAGTGAAATTTCCCAGATTTAACTGAATATTCCATGCGTTTAAGCACAAAGCAAGGACTTTTTTCTTTAGTGGTCCCCCACGGAGTAACGAAAGCGAGCTCTGGTTATGAACGTGTTTGGATACTGTAGAAGCACATTTGAGTAAACTTTCTTTCTCTGACAGATTTAGCCACAAGTCAATTGGAACCTTTTCACATCCCAAGAAATTGTTTTTATTGGCATATTGCATTTTTTTGTTAAGGAAACGTATTCCCCCTGACACAAAGGGAGTAAAATCTGAGTTTCCCTAGATAACCCCGGTCAAGTCAAGGCTGACAACAACTTTAAAGGTAAATCTGCTGTGTTTTAGAAAGGGTCAGGCAGAGAGTCCTGCTGTCATTCCTTAGTGGTGAGGGGGTTGTTGTCAGGGAGTCTCATAAAACTTGGGAGACCAGACCTCCCTTCTATCCTTTGTCCACAGGCATCCTCGCTGAACTTGGCTATGGCACTTACAACCTCTGCACTGAAAAAATATAGCTATAAAATGGAAGTAAAAGTCCTTTTTAGTTTCTCAGAGATACTGCAGGAAGGACGTGCAAGAAAAACTTACTATCAGCTGTCAGGGATGGAGACTACACATCTGAGATTGAAAAAGTTCTGCCATGTTCTGATTTGAGGTCTAGCACATCCCTAAGAACACGCTCCCGGAAGGAAAACAGGAGCATAAAGTTTCCTCAGTTTCTGAGAGCCCTTTGCAATGGGGTGGCATAACCTGCCTCCTGGTTTGACAGTCAGAACTAGGTCCCAGTGTAAATCCTCATTACACATCGAGTGAATTTTCCACAAACTGCCAAAACCTGTCAGAAAAGAAGAAACACTTTAGTGCCCCCACCATAGCTGGGGGAAAAGCTAGCAGACTTCTTCCAGAGGAAAAAAAAGTTAAAATATAGGAGTAAAAACTCAGCTGAAGTGCAGTTACTGGAGGGATTAGGACAACTAGACTCTGCTGAGGTTTGAACCAGTATCGTGGTATTTTTCTTGTCAGAAACCACAAAGGAAGGAGTGAAGACTCTGAATTCCAGCACGTAACAAAAACTGATGCAATTTCAGCTGCGTACAGCACTCTGCACCCCATCTCTGCTAACCACCCACTCAGGCCTCCAAGAACAACCGCATAAAAATCACAATGAGATTTTCGGGGATGGGGGCTGTGAGGTAATCTGATGGGGTTTTTTACATCCAGCAGTGACCTGCTCTGATTTGTGATGAAGTTCCCCTCAGCCCAGGCGGGAGGAGAGCGGGTCTCTGCAGCACCGCGGCCTGGAGGGGGAACTGCTTTGGCAGCAGTATGGATCTCTGCAATATTTGCATCCCAAAGAGGCCACAGAACTTACCGCTAAATTACTCTCCCTACCTTCTCCGGGTCCTAGCAGAAGTTGTGAAAAAAAAAAAAAAAAAAAAATTAATGAAAAAGAAAAGGAACGCTTTTACGGAAGGTCTCAGAGTTCAGCTCAGAGAATGGCCAAAGTCCTTTGACGTGTGGGCTGAACCCTCCCTGATCTCATCATCGCTGCCGAGTGCAGGGCGAGATGGGAATCCTGCTCCCTCAGGAGCTGGGAGACCGCTGCCCTTACCACGACAGCTTTGGCCGGGCAACAAAGGGTATGGGCTCAGCAGCAACCGTGGCAAAATCCAGGCTGCTTGATTAGTTTCCAGAGACCTTTGAGCACAGAGTTTCCACGGTGTTTTGATTTTTCCCTCTGCAATTTTATTACTAACTTTTCCTTTATCATCCAACAAGCTCATGACAATCTCAGCTGTAAAACCAAGCAGAAGTACAAAACCCTTAAACAGCCCAGCTCTTCACAGGGCTGGATTGTCAGGCACCAGCCTTATGTAAGTACCTAGAAGTAAACCCTATAAATCTAATTTTTCCCCCTTATTTGTTAAGCACTAACACTAATGACTTGATTGTGAAACACTTATGCATATGAATGAGCTTTTATATAAGGCCTGATTTTAATTAAAAAGCAAACTTCATCTTACTTCAGAGCTAGAAATAGGGGAAAAACTCAGTGGCAAGGGGGGCAGTAACAGTGTGACTGGTACCAGTTATTGAACAGTGCATATATATATACACCTATAATATATAAATACATATATACTGCTATAATTTTATTAATTCTTTAAGAAACCACAAAAAACCACACATTATCTGCCAGAGGAAAGATAAACAAGACTAAGGTAAAAGTGGAAGTTCAGAGGTTACTGAGAAAAGGTGTTTCAAATAAATTACTTCCAGGGAAAGAAAGGTTTTGGGAGAAAAGCGGGGACAGCCTATAGCATATGTAGGGGAAGGGCAACCCAGGCACTGGGAGGACTGGAGACAAAGCTTGAAAATGGTCTGAAAAAATACCCAATCGAGACAAGAGGAAGTTCTTGTGTAAACAAAAATATTACTAATATGATTTCTCCTAGGCTGAAATGAGCCAGCAGCAGGACACGAGTTGGATCTTCATCTCACTGACAACTGGCACTGACAGTTACTGTAGGGGAAAGAGATCCAGCCTCACGCATATGTATCTACCTCAAAGTCTGGGGTTTGAATCGGGTTCCAGTTTGCACACATTATTACAAGATTCTTGATCCCAGTATCCTGCACTTTCCTTATTTGGGTCCAATTGAAACAGTTCATTACTTGGTTTCTAATGAACAAATTCAAACAAACACCTGACTATTTTTTCATAGATTTTTAAATGGATAAAGTACAAACAGGAGTCAAACGACTCTACGTGGTTGGAAACTGTAGATCTCAATACTTAATGAGGCCAAATTAATAGGACGCATACCATTTCAAACATTTCATTTTCTATGTCTTTAGAGAGAATTAAGAGTTCTATTAAATTCAAATGAAGCCATTGCAGGCTGCAGTCGGTGGCAGCAAAGCAAAGTCTAGTCTTTTGATAAAGAGTGAAGCGTTTGCTCGGTGTTTCCGAGGCCGTTAGCCCTCTGGCTGCCCCGTGCCGCAGATGCTGCCTTCCCCATCCTTTCTCCAGAAGTGCCCATCAGCACAAACCCCCCCAAACCCCCCTGTTTCTGCACTGCTCCATCGGCTACAGCGGTGCCACTCCAGAAAATGAAAGCAGCACAAACACAACTTTTATTTAGTTCACTGTGACCCAACTCCCTGCTTAAGAAAAACCCGCTTTTTTTTTTTTTTTTCATTTCCCCACGGAGCGGGCTTGTGACAACATCCTTCCCACAGGCAAAAAACCATCACTGGCTCAAGAGTGTCCCGTTTGCTGCCGGGTGTCGCTGGAGATGTGGTCCTCAGCATCCCGACGCGCGGTCCCAGCCCAGCAGGTTACTGCCACACCGCCCGCGACGGGTCCACGAGCGCTCCCCTCGCCGAGTGAAACTGCAATGCATTCCCTTTATTTATTTACATGTTCCTCCAAGTCCATCACAGCCTCGCTCCATCAGCCCTGATCAATGCTAAGGTGTCAGTTTAGGTGCAAACCCTTTAAAAAGCTGCACTTTGGGGCTTACCAATAAACGGGAGGTTTCCGCCCGACATATTTATTGAGCCTGAAAGCACCAGTCTTGGCCCAAACCCGTTTGGCCCGTCCCCCGCGTGGCTGCAGGCGGGTCCCTGGGCAGCCCGCGCACCGCAGCACTCCTCATCACAGCTCCAGAAACACACAACTTGCTCATTCCACTGTAATCTTTTGCTTTCGAGGTTTTCCTGCTTCCTTGTACGCCGCAAGTTAAGCTGCTAAAGTAAACTATAGGGACTCTAGGGACCACCCCTCCCCACCCCTCAAAAAAAAACCCCAAACCAGAAATTCCATAAAAAGGTTTTGGTGGGTTTTTTTTTTTTTTTTTTCCCAAACAGTCCTTCAAGGCACACCTGCGAAACTTTATTTCCTTTAATGTTCTCTGGAGACATTAATTAATCACTTATCAGGTCAGGAGCCTGGAGAACATTACAAAAAGGATTTTCCAGGTGCAGGGTTTTTAGCTGCTCTTTGTGCTTTCGGTGCAAGCCCTCACCTCCACCGCGTCGCCCCGCGGCTCGGCACATCTGATCCTACTTAGGTGAAAATCTGTCATGGCATAAGCAGTGTCGTAGCCTTTCTGAATATTGATTTTTGGAAAAGGAGTTTTATAAATTCATTTTTCTACTTCTTTTAAGATGGAATCACAGATATTCATCTGGTACAATAAGGTTTCACTGATACGAAAACATAGAAAAAAAGATTGCAGGTGATTACTAGGAACCTCCACTAGATATCTCCTTTGCATCATCCCGGTACCTGCACTAAAGAAGATTTGGCCACTGAGTGATGCAGAAATTCTGCTCTAAATAAGCACTAAGTGTAACCCATCTTCGAAAGCATGCAGAGCAAATTAGTCATCTAAAAGCTCACATTTTTGGCATGGGGAGAGGTAAAACGTTACACTGATTTCCCAAGTGTCTAAAAAGTAGATCAAGTAACACTAAAATGGAATTGTCAAACTGGAAAATGATTTTCACTGAGATAATCTTCATACTCAGGAAATAAATATTGCAGATGATTTCTAGCGCAGTCCAACTCTGCTGTGCAAAACCCCTCTCCCCATTCTTCCCTGTTGTCACATACTGGTTTCTCCCCCTTTTTCAAAGACTCTTGCCATCAGCCCAGGAAGTACGTTCATCAGGGTCTGGGGAGGATCTGAGACGGCGAGATTTACGGTGAGTGAACCAACAAACAGATGCAGAACATTTTGCTCCTGACTCTATCGTCTTGATCCTTCCCTGTAACATTTCACCCTGACTTAAATCACATTTCCACTGAGGTTCATCACAAGATGAAGGAAGAGGCCACTCTGAAACACACATTGCTTCTCTGCTCCTGTGTCCTTCCCGTTCATTCCTTCGCTCCGAGGGGTACCAGAGTACTGCAAACCAAGCCTGGTCTCTGTAGACTTAACTCCGTTGGGAAAACCTTCTGGATGGTTCTCCATCGGACACATGCACTACTGGAAGATGGTCTGCACTGTCAAACACCAGCTCCCAAACACAGAAAGCACATGATAGCATGGGGAGAGAGGCCAGGATGGGAAAGCTTGCAGCCCAGGGAGCTCCAGGAACTCCCCACAGCCTGCAGATCAGCACTGCAACACACCATCTGCCCTTTATGCTCTGGGTTTTAATGGTTATCTCCAAGATGTAAAGCATTTTCTTCACTCTACTGTGCCACTTAGGACACTTTTCAGTGTCCTAAGAAGTAAGAATATATTTTTCTCCACATCTCATCACACACCGATGCAGTATCAACAGATGGATTATGGATTTCCACTTCTTTATGTCCTTCCACAATGTGGGAGATGCATTTGGTCCCCGAGCACATGAAAATAGCATTACAATTTCAGAACAAAGACTGTAGCACCCTAACATTAAGAGAATACAGGGAGGGCTGACCTTCCTAAAATTATAACAGCTGTGCCAAATAGACCCTGGACATCACAGCCTGAAAGTGAATATTATTTTAACACCAAAGCAAGCATATACTAAAGAGGAAACTCTCTCCTTAAATCTGCAGTGTTTCTCCACACTTCACTTCTCAGATGATAATTAGGGATGTTTCAGGTTATTGCAGCATTTCCTAGTCTCCCGTTCTGCCACAAGAGAGAACGACGATCTGAATCCCAGCATTAGGGAGAAGACAGAGAAAAAAAACCTCAACTCTTCATTTCAGGCTCCTTCTTCCACTCCAGCAGACATGCAGATGCTGATCTAGAGACTGCGCTGCTTTGTTCTATCGAGTTACATGATATTCCAAATAAACAAGAAAATACTTTATAGCCTCATAGTCCACCGGTAGGGAAATTGTCAATGGTACTGCTCAGGGAATAAAGAAATTTATGATCTGACCTGTTGCTTTTATCCTCTTTGAATTATTGGCAAGATACTTGGCAGAAGTTTTAGTTGTTTGAGATTTTTTTTTCTGTAATATTGCACTGTGTGAAAGACTTTCCTACCGCTTAAAAGATCACCTTACTGCTAACTTTTAAATGCTGGCAGAGAAAAGTCACAGCAGCCCCAGTTCTCAACTTGGCGCCCTCCTTGCCAAGGCCAAACACGTCTCAGGGCTTTTTTGGCTCTATTCCACTTCTCTGCAATCACTTCTCACATCACCCTCCTCCCCATGGAACACACCTTGAATCCTAGGCAAAAAATCAGCCTTTAGACTTCGGGAGCCTAGAAACAATCAGGATGGCCATCGCAGAAGAGAGATGGGGCAGCTTTTCCAGTATCAGATACATGGTTTTATTCTTTACTACAATTTGCCACCTGTGGTGGTCTTGACTCAACGCTAAAATAAGAGCTGCAGGGAGCCAAGGACCCTCAGTCCCCAAAAATTAGCAGATGAAAAAACAGTTTCCTTCCCTTCCCTCTCCACCTCCTTCCAAACCCTGTGTCAGAAAACCCTCAGAGGAGAAGCCGGTGAGACGGGCAGTGAGATGCTGAGAACTCCAGCCCTCCTCAGGAAACGATTTAATAAGGTACTTCTCCTTAAAAAATATACCGTGCGCTGGGATGTATGTTTCCTGAACTGGGGACTGCGCCTGGAGATAAGATCCATGTGGAATAAGGGGTGTCTCACCAGGAATATAGAACAAAAAGTTCGTCTGGGAAGTTAAAAAAAACAAATTAATTAACATTTCTATATTCCTGGCAATTTCTATCATTGCAGGTTTAGTAACAGAATTTTAAAAAAGCTACAAAACAGTGAGTGTAACATCATCTGTGGGGTTGCTCTGTGTTTTCCAAGGGCACTAGACATTCCCTGGGATACCAACATCATTTCTCCCTGGCCGGGTTACAGGAGTAACTGGTCACAAACCCTCACACAGACACCAAACCAATGGGGAGTAAAGAGTTACCTGGAGAGGTTCCCCTGCACCAAGTACTTGAGGGAAACAGTGAGAAAAACAGAGGAAAAGGACTGAGACACCCCACAAACAGCAGGTTTTTAGGTAGAGGCTGCATGAGATGTGCTGAGCTCCTCAGGTCTCTGGCTCCAGTCCCAACAGGTCCATTGAGGTGTTCTTTCTCTCCCTTTACCTTATTTTATTTCTGCTTTCCCTTAGACAGTCCCTCTCCTTTATCCAACAAACCTTCTCTCGCTCCCAGTAGAAGCAGAAGCGCAGAGAATCCATCAGGAGAAATGGCATAAAACCCCTCAGATCAGTTATCAGCAAACTCCTACCAGAACTAAGGATGGGAAACAGTAAAGAAGGAAACAGCACTCGGAGAGACAGGCTTTTAAAGGGTCTAAGGACCTAACTCTCACCAATGGAAAATGAGAATAAGGAATGCCAGGCACTTTTGAAAGACTCCCCCCCTCCCAAACCCTCATTTTCAGGAAAAGAAAACATCTGGCAGCAGCAGCTTATTGATGGCACCGCATCCAAACGCACCCGCACTCAGGGTCTTCTGATCACTCAGTGTTTTGGAAAAGGCAGGTCCTGCTTCCTCAAACATCAACACTGTTCCTCTATTTAACACCAGGGCTATACAAAAGCAGGGTCGGGACTGAAAAGGAGGAGTATCCAGGAAAGCCATTCAAGAATTTGCAGCGGCTGCTGCCGTCTGCGTGGGTGGGGTGGGATGTTTAAGCCAGAGGGAGTCTGGTTTGGAGTACACTGAAAAGAAACAGAAAAAAAAAAAAAAAGAAAAAAAAAAGAAAAAACTGAGAACAACTGCAGTTCAGTGAACAGGGACGGGAAGATTCAGCTAAAAATCCAAAACTCTTGAAAAGAACGCAAAAGTTTCATCAGCCAGGCTGCCCTTCCACGAGGTACAGCACAGTAAAACCAAACGAGAGAGAATAAACCTATATTTTGGGGTGTGCCTTTGCTTTCAACTCTGAACCAGAACTTCCAATCCATCTTCTGCTCCGACACACGGCGAGAGCGGGCAAATAAACGGAGGAGAAGGGAAGTCCAAGGCAGAGGAGGCTGACTGCAGCCTGCAAACCCAGCCCCGCCAGAGACGGACGTGGGGTGGGCATCAAGTCACACTGCAGCAGAATAACGAGACAGGATTTTCATCCGGATATAAACACTGAAGGGAGAAGCGGGGAAACAAAAAAGAAATGGGAAAAAAAAAAAAAAGAGAAATTTTACAGAATAATTAGACAACGACTGAGATGAGACACTCCTGTACAAGAAATGTAAAAACCCTAATTGCCTTTTATGTATTTACAAAGCAAGCAACAGGAAAGCCAACCAGGAAAATCCCAGTGTTGCGTAAGAGAATATTCAACACAGCTCTTATTAGCTGTATGTTTTCCCACACTACAGTCTTCAGGGGAATTAACACATTTCCTATTGAGAAAGACAAAACCAAGACAGTTTATTTATCTGAAGGAGTGTACCATCTTATCACAGCGTCTGAGCAGATCAAAGCCTCCAGACGCTACCAGTACTACCACCGAAACCAGTGGAATGCCTGCAGAAACTCTTCATTCCCAGATGTAAATTAAACAGTCAAAAGAAAAAAAAAAAAGAAAAAAAGGAAGAAACAGTCATGGCATCACTGCCTTCAGCAATGTTTTGCTGCGGTGCTGACCTGGTGGCCATCAATCTGGTCCACTCAATTAGGATGATGCTCTTACCATTAGAAGAAGATAATGGAGTATCCAGTCCAGGCTGAGCCCCTGCCTCCCACTCACACCTGGGTGACACACTGTGCTAAAAAACGTGGTGATGCTTAAAATACCTCGTCCTGCTTGTCACTGCACTTCTCAATCTGTTCTAATGGATTGCACCTTGCTTGACAACTTTCAGCTGAAAGGGATTCTACAGCTTTTTATTTCCCACATGCAATTCATATATATAGATATATATAAATGCCTTCAAAATCTGGATTTTCAAGGAGTCCTAGGAGTGTCAAAGTCAATTTTGAGAATGACATAGGCTTTTCAATCACGTGAGCACTTCCTAGAACATTACTCTGACTTTAACACTACTTCCATGCAAATTCTCTAAATAAACTTCATCTTAAATAAACCCCCATAGGCTCACCTCCAAAAAATGACACAACCAGGTTTAGTTTGCTCAATCAGCTGCGTGTTTGAAAGACTGAAGCGATGACCAACATTGTAGAATATTCATAATTCTACTGCAAACTGGGAGGTTTGGCTGCGTTGAATAGATCTGGGAAGCACATTCCAACTCTTAGTATTTAAGTATTACTCCAACTAAATAGGAACAGCAATAGTTAATTAACTTCTGTCATTCTTTGAAAGCTGCAAACACGGGGATTAAACCTGCCAAGTGCCAGGCATCTTCTATGCTGAGTGTAGTCAGGAGAGTCCCAGAAGACCATTAGGTAAATTTGAAGTAATTTTACATAATTAATGGAAAAATCCTGTGACTTTTTGGACAGCAGGTGGGTTTATGAAAAGGATCTCATAACGCCACCAGAAGCCAGTTGAGAGATTACAAGTGCCATAATCTGCTGTAACGTTCCTTCTTTAACTCCCCTGTGCTGAAATCCTAACCAGGGAACGAGAGGGAGGTATGTCTTTATGTCTTTTAAATTGTCATTTGATTAAAAGTAAGCAGCTGCATCATCTGATACAATACAGCGCTCACGCTGGGAAGCCAGGAATGTAAACTGCACTTTATTAAACCAGTTAGAAGCTGTTAAAATGCAGAATGCTGCTGGCACACCTTTTAGAGCAGATACTGAAATATGCATCATGTGGGCACCTTAAATGAGTCACTTTTTAAAAGATTTATTTTTCAATCATTCGATAAACAAGAATAAATCAAAAACAATTCAGTCCTTCACCCCACTGAGATAAAGTAAATGCAAATGCTGTTTCAAAGTTAATTGGCTCTGAAATACTTAAGTCTGGGAAAATAATTTTGAATGATAGAACTTCTGCAAAACTTCTATACTTTTTTTTATATCCATCACATCCCTTTACATTTGTAGCTCACAAGGCATAAAAATATTTTAAATAGGTTAGCGCAACTACACGCAGATGCTAGGAAATATATCATTCTCATGCGAAATCAGGTTAATATTTGTCCTTATTCTATCGCAGAAATAAAATGCAGAGAGACAAATAAAAGCGAAAAGTAAATGGTATTAAGTGTGGGTGGTGACAAAAATTAAAGCTTTGATCTACTGTAATTGCAATGTTTTTTTCTATTTTAGGCTATTTCAGTTGTGCTGGTGTGTACCATAGGAGCTAAGTACTCAAAGCACGAACTAATCTGTCACCTTTGAAGCTCTTTGTACCCATTGACCCAGAGTTGTGTCGAACATTGATCCAAAACACAGAGAATATAATGAAGGTCCTTCAAAAATGGATGGATGGATGGGTGGAGAGGGCAGCCAGGGTGCTGCTCCCACCCATTTGCCCCATTGGGCACCGTGGACCCGCAGGAGCCGGCTCAGCTCTCCCAGGGCCATCGAGCCCCTGCCTGGCACCAGTACAGGCACTGGGATGGTCGACCCGCCACCTGGGAACCTCAAGTGAATGTCCCCCGCTGCCCAGTCTGGGTGGCCCTGCGGCTGGAAGGCTCTGCCCCAAACCGCAGACACTTTGTTTGCTTAATAGGAGCAGACAGTGAATGGCAGAGAAAATAAGGCTAATTCTGCTGATGTCTTTCTCCAAATTCTGTCACCTGCGCGGCGATGAGCTGCGGAGCCGGGTGGCAGCTCTCCCGGCCAGCCCGGGGACGGTGCCTGTTGGGGGGTCCCTGGTGGCACAGACAGGTCTCTTGCCTTCCTCCTTACGCTCAGGAGAAGCTCGCGGGCTCTGACCAGGCTGTGATTGAACACAAATCCTGCTGACATCCCTCCTGTCAATCCCTGCCTGCTCCCTTTCTCTCCCCTTTGTCCCTCCCATCCCCAGCCCCACGCTGCTCCAGGAGCACTGCAGGAGCTGACATCTCCAAACACAGAGCTGCGGTGTTGGTTTTTTCCCCGAAACCCCCCCGGCTATCTCGGTTCCATTACGTGTCTCAGGAGGGGGCATCACTCCCTGACAACTAACATCTGGCCCAGGAGACCTCCTAATTTAAAACAACAAACTAATTATTGTCACCTACTCTTTCCTGTAGCTTTTATCTTTATTTATATTTTCCTGGAAGAAATATGTCAGCATATTTTTCATTTGAACTACTAATGCTCTGGGGTTTTTTTTCCCCTTAAGTATGCTTAACTTTCTTCTAAGGGGAGGAAATCCATATTTTATCAATCAGATTCAATTACCTACTGTATTTCACTCTGAGGTGTTGAATTATGAGTTGCAAGAATGTCTTGATTAAAGACCTTACAAACATCCAGGTATGAGAGCAACCAACCTTCCCGCCCGCACGACACGCATGGAACACCCTGAACTGACACTACGTTAGATTCTGTTTATTAGGATTTCTTTTTCAAGTTGGAACTATCAGTCTCTTTGTTAGAACATTGAGCAATAAGGAGCTAGAGGCCTTTATTTAAAGAATGATTTTTATTTTATTTTTCTCCCAGAGTGCTCTGGAAGCCACTAACGGCCAGTTTAATGTCTTTTTTCTGGTAAGGGAAGAGCTACAGGGACTGTCTTCTACTGGAACAAACACCACTTTCGTGACTCAGACATCAGAAGTGGGTGACCCCTCTCTTGCCACCAATTTTCCACACCTCCTTGGTAAGTTATTTACCAAAATTTGCTCTTCAGCTTTCCTACCTTTAAATTGAGCTTCACAGTACTGAACCTACTGCATCCCGTGTTCTCCAGTGCTTTTAAAACTGAGCAGTTTTAGAAAAACTGAGCATTTTTTATTACTGCTAGTGACAAATTCCATTACTGCATATAATAAATATTGACCAAGATTTACCATATAGCTATGTCTGAGAAGATGATGGTATTTTTTTTCCCTGGTTTGGTGGGAGAAAGACCAGTGTAATCAGGTTGCAACAACGGAGAATGAAGTCATGGCTCATTTTAAGCTAATGTAAGCTTTTTAATTGATACTTATGGTGTCAAGATTTTATTTTTGACCTAGCATAGAGCCACGATCCCATTACAATTCAATTTCTAGAATGCCAAGGACACAACAGCAGCTCCTGCTGTTTGGTTGTTGGGTACGTATTGTCTACCATGAAAATCTCCAAAATGATTTGGCACTTGGATAGACTCTCTCCTCAGGAATCAGCCATCCAACCCACAAAAACAACAGATGGACACAGCTTTGGATCACTCTGAGAGAAACACTTTAACCAAAATGAAACAATATTCTCTTTAAGAGAAAAAAAATCCAACCAAAAAATTCCCCAAGTTGCCTTTTGATAAAAGGATGATCATCATCAAACACAAGTTTTACAAGAAAGAGGAAAAATTGTTCTCCGTGAAAACAAAACATTGATGTCATCCCACAGAAATGGGCAGCTTAGGAGAAGAACGCAGAGAGGAAGAGAAAACTAAACATTGGGTTTCTAAACCTCGAGGGGAAGGGAAATGAGGTTGATGCTGTCTTTTCTGCTCCTGAGTGTTGCCACCAGAACGGCTCCTCACCGACCCTGGGCTACAAGGGGACGCCAGCCAGTGACCATCAGCATTCATTTGGGGTGATTTATTTATTTATTAGCACACGCCCGAGTCCCTGCCCTTTGATGGAAACCAGAGCTGCCTCTACAAGCAAACACCGAGCACTCAGCTGGGGCTGGAGCGTCGCAGGCTCCTCGGGAAGCAGCTCTATTTCACTCTCCACACTCATTCCCTAACACACAGCAGGCTCCCCTTCGCTGGGGATTTTTATAATTGAGAATATGAGGTTTTCAGTGGAAGAAGGTGATGTTTTTAGTCTGGATATTGTGCTCTAAATACAAGTAAATAAATGAAAAAAAATCACTTCTGTTTACCTCCCTATTTTCACTGCAGGAATGACCATGAAAGATCCACGACTGAATTCTGTTTTAAAAGCACCGAGTTTACTGAAAGCGAGCGAGCTCCCTGCCTTGCACTTTGCAGGAGAGCAATAATGGGCTCATTTAAGTTTAAACTGGATGTAGAAGTCTTTACAATTATTAATATTATTCTTCTTTATGAAGAGCAATTTTATCACCGCATTTTTATTCTACTATCAGGAGACATTACCTCAGGTGATTTTACATTCCTCAATTAGGTTGTTTTCAGTTCCAGGGCTTGAATTTCCCACCGCAGCCTGACTTTTATTCACTGTTCTCCATCCCCTCGGTGCTGCGTAAAGACGCCGGGCTGGGGGTGACAGATCCCGGCAGATCACTCCATCAATCACTCTGGGGCCAGGCTGCGGGGGTGGCTTACAGCAAAATGAGTTTGGGATGTGATGGGGGAGATAAAGAATGTTATTTCAGGCCCGAGAACTTCAGCTGGGGAGAATTCCACAGGAATCGGGGCTTGCCCACATGGAAGCCAGATGACAGTGATTTAGCCAAGGCTTTCAGGCTCCTCGAGACTTCCATCTCGTGCCACTGGATGGGATACTGGTTAATAGTGGCCAACACAAGGGTTGGTGAAGCTTCTGCGTTCACGGTCTCCCTCTTTTCTCTCATTGTAGAGAGAGGATTTAGCACAGGGCGACCCAAAAGTTAATGTGTCCTTATTTTTATTTATTGGAACATGGGAGTGAAGAACTTCGTTCTTCTGAGCACCTTGGGGACCTCACAAGTCTCTGCCCCAACCTGCAGCTTAAGTCCCTTCTTTTTCTATCACCTAATTATGCAGTGATGAGGACGCAACGCTCCCTCATCATCCTCACCACCTCTCGTAGACCTCGGATGCCCAGGACGGCAGCTCTAAGCTCCTGCCAGGGACCAACCCTCTCGCTGGTGCACGCTCAGAATTCCAGTTCCGCCAGGTCCGATTCCGAAGCTCCCCAGGGACCACCCAGGGCAAGGGAAGCAGATTTCCCTCGTGTGTAGTTGAAGTCTAAGTTGAAGGGAAAGGCAAAGCGAGAAAAGACATAATGCAGTTGTTTACTTAATACCTTCGAGCGCAGGAAGGTACTTCATCACGTCCTCGATGGTGACACTGAATTCCCCTGAGCTCCCAGCACGTGTGTGCCTTGCCTTCGTCCCACGGGAGCTGGGTTTAAGCTGGTTGTCATTTACAACCCGCCCAGTTATCTGGCACGCACCAAATCCATCTTCGACATTTATTTTTTTTTTTCTCATGGGGTTTGCTTTTAGCTCCTGACAGCGTGACCTTGACGCGGCTCCAACAAACAAAATTAAAATACTTAATGGCATAAGTTGAAATGGATCGTTACTATAAGTACTGCAAGAGTACAATTAAGCATCTACTGCCACTTCTTTTAGGAGGAGAACTGTAACAGGGCTGTTCAAACAGCTCTGAGCTTCGAAATACACTGAGTTTCACATTGTTTCTTTTATGCACACAGTTTAAATATTAAGGGACAGACAACAAAATAACATTTAAAAAACTGAAATCAGAAAAATCTAGCTAGAGCATTTGCACTCAAAACTAAGAGACACCATTAAGAAAATTCAATAGGGTCTGGGCGGCTGCTTATTTTTACTTAAAAGGTGCACAGATACCAGAGTTATGACAAGTCCTAGGACACAGAGAGAAAGGCAGAAATAACCACTGAATACTCAAATAACCCCATTTCCCCTTTTCTTATCCTCTCCGGGGGTCAGTCTCTGCAGGGAGCTCAGCAACCACTCTTTTGGATGGCACGTACTCCCCGCATTTTCAAGCCTTAGAAAATTGAAATAGAAAAGAATAGAAAACACAACACACAGCGATTAATTATTTAATGAACATGGCTATCAGTAGATATAGCATGAAAGCTTCATTAAGTGGCACCCTTATTTTTGCATATGTTTTAAAAGGAGGTGAGAAACACTAGTTGGCATTTGATCAGAGTGTTACTTCCAGATTTCTGTAGACTAGGCAAGAAATAGACCACAAGGAAATGAAAAGAGGAGGCAACAGCAAGAAAATGAGGGAAAAAATATCCACAACATGGATAAATCTTTATCACTTCCTACAGGCCCTCAATTCACACACTTTCAGTTCACTACTATAC
This sequence comes from Gallinago jamesoni, assembly GCA_025769975.1. Taxonomy (NCBI): domain Eukaryota; kingdom Metazoa; phylum Chordata; class Aves; order Charadriiformes; family Scolopacidae; genus Gallinago; species Gallinago jamesoni. The sequence goes on along the minus strand of JAOQGH010000062.1, from coordinate 36,301,727 downwards.
GCTCTATGAGTCTACACAATTCATGTAGTACTACGTGATCCTTCTTTTAGAATACACTAAAAAAAGATCGCCGAGAACCACAGCGAGGAAGAGAAACAGCAAATTAGGATACTCCTTATTGTTCTCACGCTTCTCTCTCTGGGTTTAAGATGTTTTCTACAAATACTCAGAGATATCCACAACAGGACCGCGTTCGCTCAGTGAACACCAAGGCAACGCTACAGCACACGGAGGCCAACAACCTCAAAGGGGCACAGAGGTAGAAGGACAGAGAGAGATGATGATCCAAGAAGAGTTGTGTGATCTCCCCGGAGACAGGATGGTCATGGGATGGTTGCAAGAAAGGAATTTCAGACTAAGCACCTGACATCTTGACCGTTCAATGCCTTGCCTAGTCATAATCATCAACGTGGTGTTTTCTCTCACCCCCCCTTATTCACGTGAGCACACGTCCCTCTCAGGAGTAATCCCCCTGCTCTTGAGATGTTCTCGCTCAGTACAAATCTTCGCATGGTGGGATCCCAAGCTGCAGAGAAATTCTCTCCACCCTTTCCAACGCCAGGCTCCTCTGCACCCCCTTCATGGGACTGTGCCCTTTGGGGAGCAACGTGCCTCATCCCGCTTCAACGATGCCGTAGCAAGCATCCCATAGCACATTCAAACAATCTCCCCTCGTTCTCTAAGGAGCCTCTAAAAATAACCTCTTGAGCTTGACATATGGGGAAATTATTTTGAACTGTAGCTGATGTGGAAAAATCAGTGTTTAAAATTGTGTCCTTCAAGAAATTACGGCTATTTAGGTATTAATTTTTACTAGCATAAAGGTACTTAAAAGTGAAAGGTGGGAAGATGATGGAAAAAAAAGCTAAGGTAGGCCCTATGGATTCAGAAAAGACTGGAAAAGTAGGTTATTTAAATCTCTCTGTTTTGAAAGTTTCATCTTAAGGAATATTTATACTACTCTTGATTACTGCTTGTCTGACTTCATACTGGTTGTCACCATCACAAGTTATGATTTGAAGTGGACAGTGGCAGGAGGCTGTACGTACCTGTACACGTGGTAGGGCAGACCTGAACTCCTCTAAGTTGTCCTGGCCTGGCTTTTTTTTTTTTTTTTTATTTCCTTCCCCACCTTTTCCCCCCTCCTTGAAATCCTGATATTTGGAATCTCTGATATTTCTTTTCCAGCTCTGCTACAGTCAGACAACCAATGGAAAACGGGGTTATTTGCTCCATTCCCTAACCTCTCTTCCCCATGTCAGCACTATCCTTATCTTTGGAACTGATATACCTCCTTCTCACAGGAAGGCCATTCAGCACCACAGATTTACTACATATGTTTTGAGCCAATATTGTGCTATTTGGTGTCTCTCCATTTACTGGCACCTCATCACCTGCCCTTGAACCTCCACCCTGTGTTGTACCATTTGCTTTTTCAAAGCAGCTACGAACTCTCTGGTGTTGGGACGACCAGGCTGTTGTACAACACGATGCCATCAAGTCCTGCCCCCAAATCTTCATTCAACTTAGCCCCAAAAAAGGCCTATGACTGGCCAAGTTAGTTTCAAGACCATTCAAAAATCAATTTCGGATTTTAGAAGATTGTCCTCTGCACGGAGTCTTCATTTCATCACATTTGTAATCAAAAACCCCTAACAAAACAGGCGACAACACAAAGAAGTACTTTTACTGCAAACTGCCTTCCATTTCCCACCGACCTAAAATGATCTAAACACCTTTTAAATCACTCCATTAGAAGAAAATAATGAAAAGGCTATCTCTTTCAGGTAGGAACGAGGCCAAGTACATAGTAACCTACCAGACATGCAATTCACCCTATCTGGCTGAAAATCACCCTCCAGACCACTAAAAATTAATTGATAGAAGAATCAGGACCATACCTGAATGTACACTTTCTCTGATGAAGAATGAAAGACGCAGAACCAACTAGAAGCTAAAATGAAAGAAGGCCTGTGATTCCTATAAATCGGTGTGGTTTCACCCAAATCCCATGTGCTTATCCATTCCCATAGGTTTTTAGAGATAAAGTTTCTCTGCAAAGCACAATACCCATGGTTTTTTGTCACTGAGTTAGAGCTGTAAATAGGAAGCCAAGTGCTGAGTTTCCTCCTTGCTCTTTGCAATAGCAAATTGCAATTTGCAAAAGGGTTTTTGATAACATTTGGTGTTAATTGGACTTAAAAATGTTAATCTCCCAAATCACTGTGATCTTAAAGACACATAAAAATTATCTCAGCACGTAAGAGAGCAAAAGCACAGATTGCACTGAACTTCTCAGGTTCTTTCAAGGTACAGCTGAAAGATCAGGGTGATTTACTGTTCTTGATCTTTCCATCTTGTGTGAAAATGCACAAAGCAAGTATACACTATATTTAATGTGCACAGAGAACATAGTTTTAGAGCCTGAAAACATAACCCCCCATATTTTCTAACTACAACTATAGCAAATGATTTCTTGCTTTTGGTCCTGGAGCATGATGTCCTTTCTTCGCTTATCCACAGAAGGGGGGGGCACCTCCTGGTATAGAACTTGCCCTCCTGTAGGATACACTAGCCACACCAGTACTGTAGAGGCTTAACCACTATTACGTCATAAACCTGACATGGAGAAATCATCACTGTCATAAGGACTTTTGGTTGATACTCCCAAGAGTAAATGAGAATTACAATAGTTTGTTACATGGACTCTCCCCGTTCGGATTTAACCAAGCCAACCTCCAACCCAATCAGCACAATTTCATCACAGAGAAAGAACGTGGCTTGTTTAGCTGTTTGTTCATTATATTAGTTATGAAAATGAGATCAGGGATTTTTTTCTTTTGCTTGAGAGAATAGTGCACTCTCTATTTTTTGCTGATCTCTGCACAGGCCTCCATTCTAGCAGAACTTTATCCGCTTTACCTATTGCGCTCAGTCTGTCCAGTTGCATTTCACTAGCTCTTAATCAACTTCCTCATTAAATATAACATATCCACCATCATTTGGGAGATCCATATATATTTTTCCATAGTTTTCTACACTGTTTTTCACTTGCTATTTAACAACTGTGCTCAAATGTTGACATTTATTTTCCTATACTTCACCACAACCTTCCTTACCTTAGCTTCTTATTACTCTTTCTAAATTTCATCCCCTCCTGTTTTGAAGCCAGCCTCAAAAAAAGCACCTATTTCCAGCAGACCATTGCCTGGTGCTAAACCTGCATATGCTAGAAAAACAACTCAACTAAAGCAAGCCCCAAACAAACCCAACCATCCCTCAAAAAAGGATATATTAAAAAACTGGTTGCCTTGGCATTAACCCAAGATGAGCCCAAATTGTAGCCTCCACCATCCATCTATAGAAACTATTTTCATCCCCCAGAGACCTGCCCAAATACAGAGTTTGACTTTGCCACGTTTACTGACACTGAATAATATTTCCCTTTCCACAGAGCCCTATTAATTTCTGCACGGCGGGACTCAGGTTTCAGAACTGGTCCTTTACTTTAAATCTTTGTGGGAAAGGTTCGCAAGATTTGACCATCTCTAAACTCCAATGTTCACACCAGTAGAAGTAACAATGACTTTAGGTTTCCAGAGTTAATAAAAAATACGTCAAAGTTTCAAAGTTAGAATCCCAAAACCTCCAGACATTTAGAAATAACATATAATTCATTCCAGCAAGACATCTTTCTTAAATTTTTGTTTATAATATCTGAAAACATCATTGAGGTTTCTGTAATTTCCAGGTTAGGCGTAGGAATGCAGAGCCTGGCAGATAAGCAAGTCTTAAAATCCTTTGAGATTGTGAATATCAGAACTAACTACAGTTTCCCAACGGAAAAAACAAAACCATGTTTTGTGTTATAGATATATTCCAGATGAAATATATTTTAAGTTAAATCTATTTTTAAATAAGATAACTTAAACTCACCTTTTAATAGAAAAAAATGAAACAAAAGCTACTTCTTCAACTGCTATTGGGTTATCCCCATTTTGTTGTGAAACTACCACATGTCTACCCTCTTGAATCAGATTGTTTTCCAACATTTTGAGGGACTGAGAGGTAAAGGCTGCTCGACCAGGCTATCCCAGTGCCTGGGCAATGTCAGTGAGCATTTGCAGGTGTACGTAAAAGGTTCAAAGTCGCGTGTAATTTAGTGGCAGAAATAAACCAGCTGTACCCAAAAGTCTGACAGAGGCCAAAGGCAGGGCAAATTGCTCAGTGGGTCACTCCCCACGGTCGCTCTGGGGGCCTCGGGGCCCGGATGCGGTGCTGGTAAAACAACTCGTTAAGAAAAATAACCAAATAGAGAGGCTTCAGAAGGAGAGGCACGAGAACGGGCAAAAGGCAAGTTCCTTTGAAAGACTCAGGAGCACACACCGTAAGGGAAGGCTAAAGCCCAATTTACTCAGAGCCTACAAGCACGTACACATGAAAACCAGAAACCTGCTAAAATATAGCTCTTCTATCCACTACATATTGCAAGAAAATTTCAAATTAAAATTAAGAAATGCACATAACACAGATGCGTAGTTAACCGCTAGAACAATTCACTAAAAGCCATAATGGATCACTAGAAAAAAAAAATAATAAAAGGAATCCAAACCTGCATGTCTCAGTTTGTGACCTCCAGGGTTCAATCCGTGCCCCAATTGCGGATTTCTGCCACACACAAAGCTGGCACACACAGTCCCGCCGCCTCTTCTGCTCTTGCCATTTCTTCAGCCTACAGACAAATTGGGATGAAGGAGAGACCTGTTTATTTAGACTTCCTCATCTTACACCAGGTTGTTAAATTAAATTTAAATTAGCTAGCAATATTCTTACTACAAAAAAGATGATCTCGGTCTTACTTCAGGAATTTGATAAAAGTAAGGCCACAATATCACTCAGATTACCGGATGCGGCACACATTATTAATTTTGACACAATCAGCTACAGTTCAGATATATTGATCCTAGGACACTGTAAAATCCATACGAAGGCAGTACTATAAAATTATGCAAATTGTATGATACCATCTGTAGCAGAGGGTGAAGTAAAAAAAAAATAAAATAGAAAGACTTCACTGAAATGCGTCGACCAGACTGCATATGGGGCACATGAAAAATTAAGCATATGCTGCACAAGCAGAGATATTTTTGTGGCTCTAGCCATTATAAGAAATAGTTTAAGAAAATAAAACCGGTGTTTTTAAGACCCTTGTATCAAAGACAACATGCCCACATGCAGAAAATAAAGGAGCAGGCTGCCTACTAATAAAAGCTTAAATTTTATCTGCCGAGAGAAAACTCCAGCAGCTATTAAAATGATGCAGTTCTCCGGCCGTCCCACGGGGCATGCTCAGATTTAATGCTGATACCTGACCTAATGTACTGTACAGTTACGCCAGGTTTAAATAAAGTTGCTTTCTCTCTTCCTAAGATGCTGTATCAGAAGAGCTACGTAAAGGAACCGGGCGCACAAATCCAGGGCTTCTGAGGACATCATGGAAAACAGATGATTTGTCACATCGTAAGAACCTCACTCTGTGCGCGCACAAACATACACCACAGATGTCCACTCCCTATTACGTTCTAATAAGCCAAAAACCCGCTATGAAAATACAAAAGTTTTATTCCACAGTGACAAAAGTTTGGCCTAAAGGATTGATCAACATCTTCATTTCCCCGCGGAGCCGCTCCCGCGGGTCAGGGCCACCGGCACGATGTAGACATTCACCCACAGTTCGCTCTGGGGTACCAAATTCTGAACTGAAAACTGATCTGAACCCCCTTCCCAGCTTGTATACTAAGCCCACGCCAAGCCCCTGCAGCAGGCTTTAAATAAAAAGTCCCGGGTTTGCACAAGTGTGTTCAACCATTACTTGAATAAACAATTATTCCAGCTGTGTGGGTCCACTTAATGTAAATGTACCTTCAAGAAGCCAGCTAAATATGTAATTGGTCTTTTGTACATACAATTACCGTGATGTGTACACTGAAGAAGCTCTCTAAAATACAGATAGTTAATAGAAATTATAGGAGCAAATATTGTGCACCAGGGTTGAAAAATGAGAATCCCATTTCAGAAATGCAAACGCCAATATGAGCGCTCGGATACAAAGCAGGTTTAAAGGCACCATACTCAACTTTAAAAATGGAACTCGCTGTACTATTTGAAATAAAGCAATAAACCAGCCTCGTATTCCATCAATATTTCCTGTTTTCATTTCCATTCTGCTCATTTGTGCAGCCCCATTTCACGTTGGCTTTTTTTCCTCCGTGCACATAGCCATGCTAATATCTTCAAGGATTTGTTTATAATAACCTTTAAATCCCTTCCTTGTCATTACGCTGCATAGCTGTTCCCGTGTGCAGACACTCCTTACTTTGGTTCGTTGCTTACACATCAATTCTTTCACATTTGTCTACGTTAAACCCCGAACAGCACTTTCCACTTACTAGTCCAGCCATTGAAAAAAAAACCCCAAAACCCATCCGAAGGAACCTGGTTGCTCTCCCCTTAGTTACTGCCGTCCATCTGACGCTGACAGCAGCAGCACAACATCAAAGCTGGTCATGGAGAATTTGGTGTGTGCCAGAGAAGTGGCCACAAACCCAACCACCTGTTGAAGAGTTGAGTTTGCAGCAGTAACACTCACGGAGGGATAGTGCTGAAACTGCTGCCAGGCTGACTCTAGAGACGTCCCGTAAGGAGCGAGGAGGAGGAGGAGGTACCGAGATGAAGTAACAGCGCGAGAGAGAACGTCAGCTGCTCTGCGTAACTCCACGTGCAGCTCTTCTCCTAAAGTTCTCCAAAGCAAAGAGGAGCCAGCTTCCCCCCTTTCAGTCTTTAAATGCCATGGGGAACTGGATTATTTTTTTTCAATAGTTGATTTCAACCGCAATAATTAAAATTACTAATGTAATACTAAGGCCCAACTGCCTTCCCACCTCCCATAGCTTTAATTTGCCAGTTAAAAAAAGTCTCTTTCTCATCTTCCCAGGCTTCTCATAATCCCAAAAGTGCTGTGAATAAAGCCTGGTCAGCCTGTGTCTATTTTTTTAAAGTAACTGCTGCTATATTGAAGCTGCAACACCTTTTTAAACCAATGAGGTAGTACCCACATTAACTACAACTCAAAGACCAATCTAAACATCTCCCATCTGTTTTCTCCCAGGCTC
>JAOQGH010000062.1:36280821-36292338 GCA_025769975.1 Gallinago jamesoni | reverse complement strand
TGCCAAGGAGAAGCTCTCCCAGGGCAGAACGCTCCTCAAAGTCACGTCTTTCTAGGCAGGACAAGCTTAAGCCTCAGCCCCAGTTTTCTCCTTCCCACTGGTGCGGATCTGACTCACCAAAAGTCTGGCCCAGAGCAAACCTGCTGGTGCTGCACGATGGAGCCCTGGGGAGGGAACCAGACTCCAAAATGTTTGCAAACCCAGCATGTTCGCTGGGTTCTACCTGGGGCTACACAGGCTAGAATGTCAACATTGCGGATTCTTCATTCTCTTCTAGTAACAATCAGGAATGGGAAAGGTAAGGGCCAAGTCTGAAGGCTGGCAGCTTCCACCAGCTGGAACCACGCTCTTGAGAGCACTGGAGGGTACTGGGCTGAGAGGTGAGAAAATTGAAGGAAGCTCCAGACACAGAAAGAAGGAAGGAGGGAAGGAAGGAAAGATTACCGGACCGTCACAAATTCATAATTGCCTGAAGCTGAAACACAGCCTGCTGCGGGTCTGAGAGTGCCCAGACTGCTCTGAGAACAGAGGGACCAGTCCTGGGAAAGGGAAGAGCCTGGATTCGGAATCTGCTGCACAAGCCCCGACCCTGCGCTAACTCAGAGCACTGGGGTATTTTTTACGTAGCTGTTTTCCAGTAACTCCTACCTTCTCTCTCCCCCGGCACCACCACAATGCATTTTTCATCTGTTCTGCTGATTCGCAGCAACATGGACATCCACCTCAGCCATCAAAATGTTCTCCTCCTATTTGAAAGCCCTGTTTTATTCCCAAAAGGCCATAAAGACCTAAGTGTGAATTTCCCATAGCCCCCCCCGTGTTACACTGGCAAAGACAATGGTTGAGTTTAATTCAGCCGCTTTACTTTAGGGCTGTGTTCTTAAAAAGAGGGCATGTATTTCAGTTTCAGTCATTCTTCTCTGAACGGTCGTTCTGTTTCAGTAGCATCAGCTTTCAGTACTATTTTGGAAAATCACGGAAAGGCAAAGTCTACTCACATTCTTTGAGGGTGCATACTCTGAAGCAACAGGTCTCCCTCTTATAGGCTGAAATTATCAATCTGAAAGCCAATTTAAAAAAGTGAAATTGGAAAATGAGAAATTCAGATTATTTTTTTTTTTCTCCATTAATTCTTGACTGCAACCTGTGTAACTGATTACAAAAAAAGAGAATGCCTAGTAGAGGAGCAGAGATGTATTGGAATCAGGTGTCCACATCTGAGAGAAAGCTATTAAGCAACAGGTCATGCTTCATGCTCTTTGTGAGTATATTGCCTTCCATTCAATCTTACATTAAATTTACTTCACCATAAATTGAGACTACAGGATTCTGCAGGACCAGCCCCTAACAGCAAATGTATAAAAGCATGTGCAAATGCTGTCAGGACCATAGTTGCCAAGTCTTTTTGGCTAGAAAGCCTAAATTGACTCATAAGTACTGCTATTCCCAGCCAAAAATAAGTGTGTATTGCCTTACATTTTCCTTTCCACATTTCTCATAGACATTTACATTTATATCAACACATAATGAGTAGAGGAAACACAAAGACATTTGAACAGAATTTTCTTTAGCTTGTCAAAAATGCCTTTTTCCTCCCTTTTTCCTCCCATTAACATTAATTGGAGCTGGGCAGAAATCCTCACATTAATAGCAGTAAAAGTGCCAGTACATTAGATTTAATTAGCATCTAAACTAAAGATCCTACACCCCACAAGCAATTGCCACCCAGGAAACATTTCCTCTGAGAACCGAGCGCAGCCAGCTCCGGTGCGGCACGGGGCGGCTGTTTCGGCTGAAGAAGAACGAAGGGGAGAGGACACAAACTCAAGCAACAGGACCAGGATCAGGCCGGTGGGTCATCCAGAGACTAACTAGGACAGTGGGGCAAATATGGCCCTCCCTTATGAAAAAATATTTCCTATGAATAAAATCCAAACTTTTGCCAAAGACAATTGAAATCACGTTTACTGCAGAGATTCCGAAGTTGGAAGCGCAGAGCTGCACAGACGCCATTCCATCCCGGTCACACCATCATAAATCAAAAGACCAGGCACTTGAAAGTCTTTTATGCTTTTTTAGAATAACCTTATTCACAGCATTTATTATTTCTGGCCTCCTGTATTTTTCCCTCTTGCAGAATGCGTGTTGCCATCTATATTTAACAGCAAATGCAAAATACAGATAAATCTTCTGGATCAGAAAGGCTAAAGTTTCTCCTTGTTCTTCTGCTCGCTCCAACGCCTCCACCCCCCTCCCTGCCTCTTGTTTTTCCCATCTCCGTGCTCTTCCATTTATCCTCCCTTCTTCAGCCCCTGCAGTTGCCTCTTGTTCCTCTTTCAGCTCTACCTCGTCTCATTCCAGCTCCTCTGTTCTCATCTCCTATTTGCAAAAACTATCAGACAAGAAAGTACTAAAAAAAAAATCAAAAGCTCTTGGTAAAGCTGCTGTTCTCTAAAGTACCTACATGGACATTGTGCTACGTTTATTTTAAGATTTTATTAGGACAAATCCAAACAGCTCTCCTTTTTCTTCTCATGTGAAGATTTTTTGAATCTAAAAATTGTCCCAGTCACAAAGTTATTTCTCTTTTTTTTAAAGAATGGGGACATTTGTAGCTCTGCTGGTGGAAGAAGATTGGCCAGTTCAAAATACCACAACTTTACCCGTGATTCATAACCTTTCCAGTGAAGCTATGCCCATTAGTCACATTAGTCACATCCTTTTCTCTTTTTTTTTTTTTTTTTTAATGTTATGGAACTACAGAGCTAATTTTGCCTCTGGGTCTGATTTTCCCAGGTCACAGGCCAAGGCAGATCTCAGGCAGATAACTCCTTTAACCATGGTTCTGGTCCATTTAGGCTCTTGGTTTGACTTGGCCTCCCATTCTGGTGCTCAATGACTGATCTGAAGCACCTCTTTGGCTCTCTTGGTAAGAAAGGAGGACAAAGTCTCCCACCATATAGGATTTCAAACGGATTTGCCACTCAGTTGTCTGTAAGAAACATGAGCCCATTTGCATGCCCGGTTTGGAAACGGCACGTGGTAATTAATGCCCAATTTGTGTATGCAGTCATGGAAACTGGATAACCTACTTGCTTGAAAAACCTGCCTTAGCTTATACTTCACCAAAATGCACATATTTTAAAGCACATCTGAGTATAAAGTTTAAATGATTCTTTTCCGATATGGTTTAAAGACTTATTTTAAAAGTGGTTGCTTCCAGGGGTACGGGAACAGGCTCATTGTCACTGATTAGCGTCACCCCCCCAGCCACACTAAGCCACTGGGATTGAAGACAAACTTTATTCCCAGTTAATTTTTGACTACCCCAAATAACGGACCTTGAGGTGGTCAAAGAAGTGCAAGAGGAGAGATACTTTAAATTTTTTCAGCATAATTTCAGGTATCTCCAGGCATGGAGGAAAAACCCCAACAGTCTGCCCCAAGCTTTGCAGAAAGCCTGCGTATACCATAATGGATATGGTATATATCATCATATACCATAATGGATATGGTATATATCCTCATTTTAAAGGTAGGAAGGAGAAATAAAATGGCAAAGCACGATTTCAGAGTATTTTTAAACACACACAGAGAGTTTCTTAGATGCATTGTACAGAATAAGGTTTTGGACTGGTTTTTCCTCACTGTCCTGAAGTGGTTTGCTTTTTCCTGGGAAGGGGGTGTGGGGAGAAAGCGTGTTGGGGAGCTGTCGAGCTGGCATGACACTCTGCAGCTCTGTGTGCTGTCAGCTCGCTGTGACAGCCGAGATCTCGGATGGGGACGAACTGTGTTTCCTCACTGGCAGTGTCAGACAGCGAGGACTGGAGTTTGCACAGGCTTCTGCCCCTGCTGGAGACTGATAAGATTAAAACAGCAGTGATTTTCCTCGTGATGGGAGCTACCGTACCAGCTCACCGCGTCGTCTCCAGGGCACTGCTCCTGGCTGCCACGGGGGAGGAGATGAGGATGCGTCCCGGTACCGAGACACTGCTTTTCTGCAGCTCAACTCAGAAGCACTGAACAGCTGGAGATGTTATTATTGTAATAAGTTTTAATGCGCAGCATTAGAATTGCGTACTGCCCAGTAGAATTTCCAAGTAGGCAGGGGAACGGGATAACCAGACAAGGAAAGCATGGGTAATGCAAGACATATGTAAATTAGGAGGTATATTAGCTTAAGAGAACACAGCATGAGAACATCTGAGCGTTACAGGGAAGGAAAGGTCCTCTTGGCTGTGCAGAGAGAAGAGATGCTCCAGCTAGTGCCAGCCTCAGCCAAATCCCACAGCAAATCCCACAGGAATGGGGCTATCTGGTTTGGTTTGGGACACCCTGCAGAACCAGCTGGCTGCCTTCGCACCAGGGCAGCCCATGAATCCACAGTCCTGATCCCCCAGCACTGACAACACACCCCCATCCCTATGGCACACACAGCATTCCCGGGAACACGGCAGGCACACGGGGAAAGGCAGCACTAACGCTACCCGGGCTCTGGCTACTCTCTCACCAACGCTTGCACTTGTCTGTTTCCAAAGAATCAGATCCAAAAGTTTGTGAAGTGACCAGAACAGCTCCAGAAAAGTCTGTAAATCTTTGAATTAATTCATGATTATATATATACACACATATATATACATATATATATATACTGTGAACTGCAGAGTGAGCTTCTTGGGACCGGTAGGACTGGACCAATTCCTGTTGCTTTAATGTTTCTCATTCCTTTAACTATACTGTATGGTCTTTCCCTTATTTATCTTTTTCAAAATGGAAAGAAACACAGGACCGGAGGGGATTTCCTGAGTAAGCAAGTGTAATCTCCTGCCACCCATGGGAACAACACCACAGAAACCTTTTCATTCCCATTTAGTTCTTCGGGAGAGGGACTGGCCCTTCTTTCTGAGGAACACTCTGCGGCTCAAAAATACACACAAATGCCAAAAAAAAAAAAAAGTCAGAGCAGATTAAAAAAAAAGGAAGGAGATAAATAATACAGATGGTGCAGGCTGCCCACTCCAAACACGTCATGACCCGTGTCACTTGCTTATAGATTACTTCAGATCTCTTATCTCTGCCTTTGTGGCTAATGGCCTGGAAAAAAATAGCTCACGTTCAGGGATTAAGTCAACAAAGCAAACCCTACAGAGAAAATGAGTAGTCCTGTCTATGGCTTCTCCCCTGGACTTCCCTGTGTCAGTTCTGCAGGTTTTCTAGGTTTTTCTGCCCTCACCAGTGACCCCACCTGCAGCTGCCTGGGGAGGAGCTGGTGGGATGGGTCCAGCAGCTCCTGCCCCGTGAAGGGCTATCAGAAAGGCAGGGCTGAACCTCAGCTCTGGCCACTGACCTGCAGGAATCACCCATTCAAACGTAACAGTATTAAACTACCATTTGAAAAACAGATTTTATATATAAAACAATAAATAGAAATTATTATTATGTTTGAATAGTAATATAAATAAATAATAAATAATTTATAATTCGATCAGAAGCATTACTGCAGCCTTCACAGCCACTAAACCCAGGGCATCTGTAACAGGCTGGTGAAATGCCCTCTCTCTCTAGAAGCCTATGCAAAGAAAGAATAAAAAAAACCCTATTACAGCTATGGATATCAGAAATAGTGCTGCTTGTTCAGGTGCTTGTAGCTGAGATGCATGGGTTTGTTCCTACGTGGCTTACATTCTGCTCCTGCTAATGATTTATGAGAGGGATTTTGATTGTAGGGATGGAACTCCTCCCTATGACAGGAGATGTTCCAGATACGAGTGCCCCAACGAAGGGCCATTACAGCCTCAGTAACACTTCTCTAGATAGCTTACAGAAATCTTCTTTTCTGGTTATTCATTTATTAGCTCCCAATACTACATCAGTGCCTAAGAAAACCAAATCTGCACTGAATCTATAACAGGTAGATTTTTTGCTTGACAAATGGCCTGCAGTTGCTAGAAAAGCATGTTGATTTGTAAAGAATTGAGAAATTGGCTTGGGCGAGCTGCGGGAAAAAAAATACAGTTTTCTCCGCGTTGATTTTTCACTATTTAGTGTGTATTCAGAATACATCCTCAGCACCACGCTATGGTCTGTAGACGTGATATATGATTATACAGCTGTGACTAAGAAATGATGTATGAAATAAAAATCCCCGAAGAATGGGCTGGGAATACAGAGTCCGTGAGCGCCCACCTGCACTGGGAGCTGCTGGGAAGGAGCTCGGGAGGAGAAGGGAGCCAGTGCATTCCAGTGAGGAGCCAAACACCAACTGTATTAAAAACCTTTCAGAAAATACAAACGCCCTCTCTAATGTGCATTATGGGCTGTAAGATAAGGCTGAGCACCAGAGGGATGTGGGATCTGTGTCCAGCCCGGGGATGTGGAAGTTCTATGGGTGGACATAGCGCTTAGTGATGGTTTTTATCAGAGTTAGGTTGATGGCTGGACTAGGTGATCTTGAAGGTCCCTTCCAACCTAGACAATTCCATGATTCTAATCCCCTGGAAAGGGCCGGGAGCTGCCAAGCCCGGTCCCTCCATCCCCTACTACCATTTTGCCCATTTGCAGCAGGAATCAAATCAGACTGACAACACTTTACACACTTCTAATACAAGCCTAAAATACAGCACAATAAGAAATTAATTTCAGTGTGACCGCAAGATTTCCACCTTGCGCTGTCAGAGGAAAAAAAGGCAAAAAAGAAAACAATCTCTTGTCTCCCACTCCACATCTTCCCAAAGCCTACCCTCAAGCAGGCACAGCAGACCCTGCCCAGAACAACCGCCTCACCAGCCAGCACCCAACTCATTTCTCCAAACCACAGGAAAGAAAATATCGAGCTTCTAAATGTTTTCATCAGATTTTAGTTGGGGTAATCAGATGAGACATAACTGCAGCTGCCTGTGCAAGTTTTGACTTCCGTGAGAAGTTCCCTAAAAGTTGCTCTTCTGAGGCTCATGGATCTTCTGCTCTGCCAGCAGAACCCTACCTGGACCTAGTGGCCACACTGCTGAGGTCTCCCTCTCTTTGCACCATGGTGGAAGATTTTCATTTCTGTGAAAGGGGCTGATCTTCCTGCCTCTGCCCCTCAACAGACCCCAAAGTTCAAGGTTTTATCCTTCCACCTCCCTTTGCACAGGACCCAGCACGGCCAGACCTGCACCACCAACCCTGGGATGGCAACGGGTCCCACTGGCAGCCCTGGGGGGTCCCATGCGAGCGAGGTGACACGTTGGGTGCGAGGTTGGCTGAGGATGTCCACGTGCTGGGCAGGGGTGCCCTGGTCCAGCGAAGGGCTCGTTGTGCCCCAACAGCCACAGTGCCACATTCTCTCCATGTCACCAAAGGAAGAAAATGCTGTAAATAAGCATCCCCTAATAAGAAGAGACTTTGATTGTTTTATTGGCATTGTTTAATGGATGTGATTCTAAAGTATAAAAAATTACAGCAATTATTAGGCATACTTACTGTCCAGACAAGAAATTACTTTTGCCTGAGCGGGGCTGGCAGGGGATAAGCAAACCCACGGTGCTGCTGCAGGGTCCCTACTTGCTGCTGGAGCCATGGTTGGAAGTTCAGCAGCAATAAAAATACCCAACTTCATTAATAGCTGCTTCCAGGGGTGAGGAGTTTGTGTATCACTGCTCACACCAAGCCCAGCCCCAGCAGACAGCACTGGAGAGGGCCCCGAAAAAGGATTAAATCAGGGGCCCCATCAGCGTGTGGGTATTAAAGCACGCTGTCCAAAACTCTGCTGTGTGCAGGGGGAGGTTGGTACACCCTTTTCTTTCCAGAGAAAACTCTAGTCCAACCAATAACTTACCCAATTCAGGGCACCCCGACTCCACATGGAAACGGTACTCCGATTACATATGCCAATTGGAAAAACTTGGGGTTTTTTTAAATGCTTGTCCATTACAAATTGTGACATTATAAAGGTAAATTCCAAATATTGCTAAAAGGATTGGTAAAAGGCAAGCCATTGTTATTTAATTATTTGAATATCAATCTGAATTAGGCTTCCAAATTGCGATGAGTTATGGAATACTAGCCATCAGTTACTCCATTAGGAAGCTATTACTGCACGCCGTCGGTGCATTCTAATTCCCTAAAAGCTCTGATAGAGCGTCTGCCGGCATGCAGATAGAGCAAGGGCACGCGAAAGAGCGGCACAGCAGTCACAAGGAACAATAAATTAACAGACAATGATGGGCACCTATGTTTACGGACAGTAGCTTGCAATGTGAGAAAATCAAAAATTGAAATTCTTTGTTCGGTCGCACCAGGAGGGACACGACTGAAAAGTCCCAAATGAAACAATGCATTAAAATAAAAAGAAAGATCAAGTAATTTGTGCAGGAAACTTGACCTTTTAATTCTCTAAGAAAATTGTGCGTACAATATCTAGACTACATAAGAAGCACAATGGCATTCAAAATTCAGAAATTATACAGCAAATACGACGGCACTGACACGAGAAGGAAAATGATAATTCACTAGGAGGTTTCAACAGAAATAGAATTATATATATTTTTAATGAAACTTCATGAAGCAGCTTGGCATTAAGACCAAAACCTGCCATTCAGTGGAACGATAAAGAAATATAAAACAGAGAACTAATTTGAAAAATGCATGGGGTTTGGGACCCCGGCTTTGTGCCGGGTGGGATGGATGAGTGTCAGCCTCAGAAAAGAAATCCCAAAGCAGTAATGGGAGCCAAGGCTTAAGATTGCTCAGTATGTCCGTTTGAGTTACAAAAGATTTTTATGCTTCATTTCAGTCATTATTTAAACATTGTTATTTCTGCAAACATGCCACACTGAGATAAGGTTTCATGCTGCACCACATCAAAATGCAGATTGGTGCAGAACGTCGGAAAGCGCCTTTATTGAGGTGACTGTTTATTAAGCCGTAGAGGAATTGAAATTGGAAAGTCTTAAAAGGAAGGGAGGCAGAGGGAGAAGGGGGAAAGACACGTTACGTGCTCTTTAATCATGGGATTTGCACAACATCAGTACAGTTATGATCTAAATAAAGTTCCTAGAATCATCAGGATATTATAGTGTAGCTGCTTCATTTAATCTAATGGTTTCCATTTAGGTAATTTTCATGCATTTTAATGTATTTAATGATCACCTTCCCTTGGCTGATTTACTGTCTCTGAAACTATATTGTACTTTATCTGCAAGATTTGGGATCCCAGACAATGATACGCAGAGAAAGACCAAGAAAGTTTAGTAAAGATACTCCTTTGCATTTTAAATTCCCATTAATCTTGCTATTTTCCTAACGTAGAAAAGCCCAAGTATAATTTCAACCTGTGGAAAAACAACACTCTAGAGACCAAGAGAGAATGAACTTGACCTAGATTTTGGATTATTTCACTCTACCAGAAACTGATAAGATTTCCAACCCTGACAGCCCATGACAAGGAGCAGGAACGGCAAAGCTACATGTGATAGTTGGGAAACAGGAACCCTTGCCAAGCTGACGGCCTGTCTCTGCCCGTTCTCTGAAGGTCTTCGGATCCCCTGGAGAGGGGAGCACATTCTAGGTGTGATAAGAACCAGTACATAGATTATCCTGTCACTGCTCAAGCGCTGTCTCTGAGATGCTGCTCAACACCAACGCACCTCCACCACAGGAGCACAACCACTGCAGCCACCACACAACAGGCTGGGAAGACCTCAGAGCCTCAGTAAGGAGAAGAATCCTGGCCAGCAGGTCAAGGATTCTACACCCCTCTACTCTGCACTTGTGAGACCCCACCTGGGATACTGCGTCCAGCTTTGGAGTCCTCAGCACAGTAAGGACATGGACCTTTTGGAACAGGTCCAGAGGAGGCCACGAAGATGCTCAGAGAGTGGTGAGACCCTGGCTGAGGTTGCCCAGAGAAGCTGTGGCTGCCCCATCCCTGGAGAGGTTTCAAGGCTAGGTTAGATGGGACTTTGAGCAACCTGGTCTGGTGGGAGGTGTCCCAGCCCATGGAACGAGATGGTCTTTAAGGTCCCTTCCAACCCAAAACATCCAGTGATTCTGTGAAAACATCTTCCTCAGCAAAGATCCTCCTTCCTCCTCAGGCATCACACAGTTCTGGATGGTCCTATCCCCAACCCACTACCCACCAGCCAGCCCTTATCACCGTAACACACAAAAGTGTCGCCTGAATGCACAAAGTGAGGGAAAAGCATTACACCAGACATTTTAAAACTAATTAGAATGCAGAGCTGCTATGACTGCATGTGCAAATGAGGCAATTACAAATGCAAACGACTAACTACATTCACCTGCTCGTGCAGTTACCCGCTTCTCGTTGGGCAGTTGAAATAATTGCGTGTGCAAATTAAGACATGCAGCTGGGTGCAGACTTTACACCAGTAATTATGCAGTGAAGGGTGGGTGAGGATTCGGAGAGGTTTTGAGTTATGGTTTTATTTATTTATTTGAAAAATGCAACCCTACATTTGAATATGATGTCATTTCACGTGTACTTGGGGGAAAAAAAAAGTCCACGTAGTGCAGTAACCCAAGAATGCAAGGATGGAGTAGATACACATTCCCTATATACACTTTAGGAAAGGAAAAATTTTTGCTAAAATTATGAATGGAGGAAAAGGGAGAAAACAACACCAAATGTTGAACGTCTGGATAGATTTAGCCAGCAGCAGATAATGAGACTGTGAAATTCACACTATAAAATGTATGATAATTAGAAAACTCAAAACGTCTTGGAGAAGTTTTACAGCCCAAATAACTGTGCTGGGGGACTACAGATCTGAACAACGTACGGTGAAGGTGCCAACAGGCAGCTTAGGTTCAAACAGACGTAGGCAGGGTGCACTTTCAGACTTAGAAAATGGGCACTGGATTTAGCAGGAGCAGAAACCATTGTTCAGCTTTGTGTTCCAAGAGAAAGTCCTTCTTGATGCTCCCCACCGCTCGTTCAGACATTGAAGGGCTTCCTGCTAATGCTTTTCTTTATATTTTTAAACCCTTTGGGATTTACAGTTCTCCTGAACTGATCTTTGGTTATTTTAAGTCCATCTTATCATTCAGCATGCACATGCCACAAACACTTCCAGCACTCTGAGTGCAAAACCAAAAACTCTTCAAGACATATACAAAGTTCATGGTGAGGTTCTGATTATAACTGGAAATATCCAATCTGGATAATTTATTACATCTCTTTCCCAAGTGCAAACCGTACCATCAGCATATGGATGACAACAGAAGCTGGAATC
This sequence comes from Gallinago jamesoni, assembly GCA_025769975.1. Lineage (NCBI taxonomy): Eukaryota > Metazoa > Chordata > Aves > Charadriiformes > Scolopacidae > Gallinago > Gallinago jamesoni. The sequence continues at coordinate 36,281,104 of JAOQGH010000062.1, read as the reverse complement.
TCCCGCTACCCCCCCCCAGCAGCCTCCCAACAGGAAAGTCAATTAGAAGGTACGAGAGCGTACCCCCCAAACGCCTACATTGAGAGAGCAACGCAGCAAGGGAGCGCAGAGACCTGCTGAGAGGGGACCCTCGGGGCAGAGAGAACTTGCCCAGGACATCCCTGTGGGGACAGCAGCAGGACCACTGCCCGGCCACACCACAGCCCAGTGACAGGTCACCAACATCTCCCAGCCAACAGCCCCAAATACTGCTCGTTATCTCAGCAGCCTCCTTAAAAATCAG
>JAOQGH010000062.1:36254792-36279595 GCA_025769975.1 Gallinago jamesoni | reverse complement strand
CTCTTCTCCAGGCTGAAACCCCCCAACTCTCTCAGCCTGTCCTCCCAGCAGAGGGGCTCCAGCCCTCCCAGCATCTCTCTGGTCCCATTCCAACAAGTCCATGTCCTTCTGTTGTTGGTGGCCCCAGAGCTGGAGGCAGCACTGGCGGGGACGGTCTACCCAGAGCGGAGCAGAGGGGCAGAATCCCCCCCCTTGCCCTGCTGGCCACGGGCTGGGGATGCAGCCGAGGGTGCAGGGGGCTTCCTGGGCTGCCAGCACACATTGCCAGGTCCATGTGGAGCTTCTCACCCACCAACACCCCCAAGTCCTTCTCCTCAGGCCTGCTCTCAGGCTGTTCCTCACCATCAACTCACTATCACCCAGAGAACTAGTCACATTGAAAAATTTAGATTGTCACTGGAACAGATTTATTCTGAGTTTATGAATTCCTAATAAGGCTGCCTTTCATAATGATTAATGATAATTATCTTTTTAAAGTTTAATCATTTACCTGAGTATTTCCTATCTACTAGATACCATGAATAAGTAAGAATACTTCTTGCAGTGAAGGTCTCCGAACTGGCTCTGAACCGGCTGAAGACACAGCCATTAATCTTGGAAATAAGTCAAAAATTTTTAAACCACACTCGCAAGAGTTAAATAGAAAAGAATGGACAAGATTCCTTCATACACCCTATCCCAGCAAATAATAACAGTTCAAGAATGAAAAGGAAAGAAACATTTTAACTACACAAAGTCCAAAAAAGGTAGGAAGATGGAGGCATCCACAACTTTCCTATTAGGAGAGGAATCCACGCAAGCAGCTCTTCCATGGATTCAACTCATTCCCACATCCCCTTCTGCTGTGCTGCAGCCCAAACTAACCCAAAACCTGCAGAAACAGAGGAAGGAGGAGTGTGGACTTGGAAGCTGGTTGTCTTCTTTTGTCCTCCCTAAACCCATCGCGTCTGCTCGCAGACAGTGACGGAGAAACTGCTCCCAGTTAGGAACAAGAACAACAACAACAAAACAATTCAAAATTACTTTATCACTGGTTTAATTCATTGCAGTCAGACATCCAGCTCTTCCGAGCAGACACGATAATGCGATCAGTACAAAGGATCTCAGGCTCGTTACAGGACATTTAGGAAGACGGGACAGTATTTATTCCACACACTGCAATGTATCTTTCCGGTTTTGTTATCCCCAAGAAGGGCTGTTTTGGTTGCAAAGATATCTCAAAAATGTGCTCTAGTCTTCCCCTCTTTCCCCAAACACTACAATTTTTCTTATTCTTTTTTGGCATGTGATGGCACATTTTGCTGTAGGAAACGGGGGAATGTTTTAATAGTGAAACAAGAGACATGTTCTCATGGAATAAAACACGTTTTCCGTGTTTTTCTTTGCTCTCAGTCTTTGAAAGGCCTGGAGAACTATTTGATCTCTGCACTTCCCTGACTTTTGCTGGAGTTTTTTTCTTTTCAAAAACTGCAGAAGAGCTGGAACTAGGATATGCCTGATTTAAGGCAAATACTTTTCAGAGACAGCACTCCCATCCTTACAGTGGTAACTCCCCGAGTGACCGTTCAAGCACGACAACATTCCTGTCTTTCCGAGATCAATTCTAAAATCCTTAACCATACATATTTCCTTATTTTAGCTGTGATGTGCTGGAAACACACTTCTCCTTCAGAGCTTGTGCACATCAAAACCATTCTGAAATTGTTAATGGTATAGCATCCGAGTTTGCACACCAAGTCACCCAGTGGGATCAGAGCATGAACAGAAGTGGTCAAAGTACTCAGATGAAGTATTTACCCAAGCTAGCCGAGAATAAAACTGGATGCTTAAATTTAGGTCATCAAAAATATATAGATGAGCTAATTAGTAAAGGAATGCTTTAAAAATACCAATTACATCTAAAAATCGGAAAAAAAATATTGTCTTAACAGAAGAACGTCCTTCCTACTTCAAACAGATTAGATACACTTGGGCATTTAACTTTTTTGAAAATGGACCTAATTTTCAGAGTCACTTGTTTTTTTTAAAAAAAAAAAATTCGTTCAGAATGGGAGTGCTTCAGTTTTACTCTTACACTGACTGCTGAATGCCAGAAAAGTCAGAGAGATGTGTGAGATTGTCTGAATATATCTCAGGGGAAAAAAAATAAAAGAAGGAACTGCTAATAGTTTTTGCACTACTGTATGACTACATCTGTGAGACTTACAAAAGGGATAAGCACCCACAATTGTAACTACTAAACTAAAGCGAAGTGTACTTCATTTACTCTAACATTTCATGGCAAGAACTTGGTCATGTTTTGGAGCGTACTTGGAGTTGGATACAAATTAATTTAAAAGACAGCAAGACCAGAATATTTCCTTTGGAAATATTTTCAATACGGAGAACAGAGGGACTATGTTCCATTCCTTACTCTTAGAAAATGTTAACAGGTAGGTTAGATGATTTAACAAATACTGTTTTAATGAGACATCACTTTAATGCCTGCTGCTGCTAAGGTCATATATGTTCTGTGTGTCTACTCCTCGGATTTCTTACCCAACAAGATTCCTTGCCTTTAATGAAGCAACTACATGAAACTGTCATTTTTTTCTTTCATAATTGTTCTCAACCACAGAAGACCCAAGGTAGTTAATGATCTCTACTTAGCATTTTGGGGAAGCAAAGAAAAACTGCTAGACTGTAGGGCAAACGACCTCCTCAAGTATCTTCACGTAAACCAGGGGAAATAAACCCAACAAACCAGCTCCTAAGAGAGATTCTGAACTGCATTAATTCAGTCAAGATAAAGAAATCTTTAAAGTCACGCTGCTGAACCAAGAAATGGCATACCTTTCTCTCGCTCTGCATCGCAGGTGGACCAAAGGAACATCAAGAGCAGGAAGGATTCATCCCTCTCTGATTTAACATCATAGGAATCCCACGTTTCCCACGCTCAGCACCCGCACGGGAGGGTTTCCACGCAGGCAGAGCAACAAGTGTGGGCCCTCTCCAAGGGACAGGGTGAGACTGAGGTCCTGGCAAACTCAGAGGAGAAGTAGTGGCCTGGGAAAAAGCACCTCCTTGACCTTAGTGCAGTTTGGATCAGGTCCAGGTGGGGTTAAGAAAGGAGGAACGGCACAGCCTACGGCACGAGAAATTCAGCACGAATCCCGGCACGAGACTGCCTGGTTCTAACTGCTGTGTGAAAATAATAAAGTTTGCTGTCTTCTCACTTCTTTAATATGCAAAAGGCTGAGTCTGGCTCTCTAAGGCTCTCAGAAAGTCCTCACTACTCTAAGATTTTGGAGTCTTGCAGTAAGGAACATTACATTAAAAACCGCCTTGCAGTAGGGAAGTGCTAACCACCCAACCATATGCCAGATTTGCTCTTTTCTGTCTCTTCCTCTCTCAAATATTCCTTTTAAAAGATTATGCATACAGAAGCTTTTTAAAGTTCAGTGACTGTCCAGGCATTCTGTTAAATATCTTTCTCAAAACTGTTCTAGAAATCCCTTTGTCATACCGCTTTGTGTTCAAAAACACCTTTCCCATATCCTAACAGTAACTGAGAGCATCCCTTCAAGCTTCACTTTTTAGAAAGAAACACTCCGCTCAACTTCAGCTTTTCCCCCCACATCTTTCCCAGGAACTGACTCTTTATGTCAGGCAGGAGCTTCCTTTTACTGAAGATCATTTGGCAGAATAGAATGATACTCTGAAAAACAGGTAATAAAAGTGAAGAATTAAACCAAGAAAGATCACCTACCATCCAAACTTAAGAAGGAGAAAAGAAAAAGTAGCACCTATCATTTTAGCACTACTGAAATACTACTTTATTTGAAGAGGTTGAGCTACGTACTTATATGAGACACTGGGTGCCTTCCCACCCATTTCAGCATCACTCCCCTGACATACTGCACCCTTTAAGAGCGTATCAAGGATTCACAGATGGAAATAAGCATCTTGAGAGACTCACAGAAACCGGCAATGGTACAATTCTGCTACATTATTATGAATTCATGAGGGCTTGGGTCATCTTGTCCGAAGCCTCACTGTCGTACAGCATCATCATCCAGACACAGTTCTAAGAGGGCTCTTCAACCTCATTTTCCTGAGAGGTAAAGGCAGAGGTTACTACATTACACTCCTGAAACTACTACTACTGCTACCTTTTCTGAAAACCCAGGCTGGTTCTGTCACTGCTCCCTCCCATTCCTATTTGACTTCTCCAAAGCCCTAATTTAGGTCTAAGCCTAACCTGATTTTCTGCTTACTGCTTCGCTTCTTCGTATCGATCTCGCTTTTCTACATCCCTTCCTACTGAGCAAAGAGGAGCACGCCGGCATGGAGGCTTTTGATGCTATGTGTAATGTACAGGCTATATATAGACAGGCATATAGACATTTTGGAAAGCAGCCTGTCCCCTTAATGAGCATAACTGCTGAGCATTTGGAATAAATACGATGTAGACTTGAGTGATCTCAGAGCGCTGCAGTTAAACAGGTTTTACCAGTATGAAGCACACGCACCCAGTACATACTGGTTTAAATAATCCCATAGCTGTTGAAAGGCTACTGGTGATAGAGTGTCGGTACGGCTCTCTCCAGGCAACATGGGCCATGTGAGAAGACTGAAGTAGTTAGCTCTGCATTCATGGGAAATCAATCAATTTATAGCTACAAACAATCAGTCACAGATTTCTTTATCCAGTTACTTGTATTGCACTGGAAGTTTACCTTCTTGCAATGGTGCTTTTATGAAAAATAACATCTTCTCGTAGAATGCTTACGGTCTGTTGCCACTACAGTCTAGTGCCTTGCTTTTCACAATATCCCTTGATCAAGGGAAGCCCTAAAACAACTGCTCCATGAGTCTCCAGGCTTGAGCAACGTACCGGAGCCTTCTAACCTTGTCTTAAAAGAGGAGCCCATGGAAATCATTCCTGTCAGTGCCGAGCACCAGTGGGCTCGCCGATTGCACCATTGGGCTTCCTCTCTCTTCTGCTCCTCGTTAGTAAGGGGCCAATTACAAAACACATCCTTTACAACCGATGTCTTAAGCCATCAAGAAGCCTGTCTTGCTTTTGGGTAATTCAAGTTGCAACAGCAAACGTGGAGATGTGTTAACAGGCAGACTCCAGGCTTCCATACACCAGGATGACTGAAACATCTTACACAACTAATTAGCAAACCAAATTACTTTTCTGCAGGGTGACCTAATAACCTGTGAAGGTGGCGACATGTGCCATCCCAGTCTTTGGCCCAAACTCAACGTTGGTAAGAGACTGCCACGTATCATCAAACGTCTTATGTTGTTCTTCTCACTCTTCCCTTCTTTGCCTAAACTAACATGCCAACGGATAGGAAAAGTGTTCAAACAATGTCACAGAATAAAATTCCGGCTAACATTTAATTAAAATTACCTTTATTATCGCTTATCATCAAGGTGCACAGTGCCTTTAAATACCACGATTACTGCGCTGGATGAATTAATCCCAGCTTTTTAGTGTAATCGTGAGCCTGCAGCCTGCGGGACTCAAGGACTGCGCAAGCCAAAGATACATCATCTGAATGAGAATAAGCAATACCCCAAGCTGAAAAATCTGTAGCAGCATTCCCAGATGCAGGTTAGAATAATGACAAGGATGGAATGTAAAGGAAGGGAAAACTAAACTTAAATCTGGGTCAGGAGCTTTTTGGGTTTGTTTTTATCTTTTTAAACACATGATTCCTTTTAAATAGGATATCTAGTTTGCAGTATTGAAAGCCGCCCTCAGAAACCAAGAGGAATAACTGAACAGATTGATGAAGAGTATTGAAAATACTCAAAGCGATCCCAGGAGTCTGCTAGACATCCAATAATTTGTGGTACTGCAATAAGCATCCATTAACATAACAAAGTACATGTACACATTGATCCTCTCTAATTTTCAGAGAGGCATCCTCGTTGAATTGCAGTTCAGAATATTTTGAACTCTACATATTCTTTGTTATTTCAGAATATTAACCATGCCTATTTAAAAAATATATCAAATCAGTTCCTACATATAAATGAACAGTAAATTCAGACTCTGTCTTAACAAAATACTCATCCAAAATTATCACCCTGTCAGATCTGCAGAAACAGCAACAGCATAGATGATAAACCTAATGCCATTGCACAGTTTGTTCGCTCTACTAACATTTATTTTTATTTTCCTTTCTAAAGAAGACCCCAGAATTTTCATCAAAAGGTACAGTAGATTTACACCACACCAATAATATTCTTGGTATACACCTCCCAAATGTTTTTTTAATAACTTCGTGTGACTTATAAGATATGTATTGAATTCCCCATAAAAGAGCCATATTTATGAATCTGTTTTCAATACAGAATATAAAGGCATTTGTCAAGAAAGAGTTGCAGTGTCAGTGCTGCAGAGAACCTGCAGTGCTATTTGCTGAGCTAGTTCCAGGACCAAGGTAAGGAGATCGCTGTGATTTTTCCACCACGTTGGCTATGACCGTCTCAAACGTTCCTCCCTTGCTCCCTCTTCAGCACACAACTGTGGCTTTTTCCCCCAGTGGCTACTGTTTTAATCTGAAGACAAGTGAGAACCGGGTACATGAGCTTTGTAACCTATTTAACAAATCTTAAAGCTGCCCGATCAGAATTTAAGTGCTAAAGGGTTTTTGGAAAGTCTATGTGAAGTATAGAGCCAGATTAGACCATCTGATAGAGATTTAGATCACAGTATACAGCTAGCATCTGTGTTTCAATCTGCAAAACACTAATGGAAAAAATTCGACGTATTTCATTGTAGAATCCCCTGAACAAACCAGAAGATCCTGCTAAATAAAGATTTAAATCCACTCAGTGCATTCACCGCATACCGATGCCGTACGCATTTGAAAAGGGATAGGCAGGAAAAAAAAATAATATATTGAACTCTTAAAATCTAGGAGTCTATCAATTCATCTCTAGAATAAATCCGGGCTCCGTCTCACCCTACCCAGATGTTAACCAATATTTTGAGTATTACTGACAGGTCTTGAAACAAATCTGCTATCCCCAAACAAGTAAAAGTGATTACTGTCTGCAGCAGCAGAAGCAGCACTGCATTCCTTTATCAGCCGAGCGGAGCAATATTCCTTGGGAGGCTGTTGCCATAGTCTGGTGGAAGCGAGCCTCCTCCTCCCCACACCAACATGGCCGTGGCTCCCCCCCCTCCGACGCACACACAGCCCGCTTTGATTCCCTTCATCACCAAACACACCTCCACACACAATACACCTCGCTAAAATCGGAATAATTTAACAGCTCCTGCTACGATGCCGGGTGGAAAACGCTCACGCGCCCTACTCAGCCTTTCTCTGACAAAGGCACTCTTGTTGGCTTCAATTTGCACTCGTTAATTCAATGTTGAATTGCTTTGTATGTTAACCACTCACAGCTAGTCCAACCTTCTGAAAAGAGCCAAAACTTTGACCTCAGTTAATGATCATATTGCATTCTGTGGGACAGCGGAGAAAAATCCAAGAAAATCCTAAAAAAGATGTTTTGGGTACCGGTATGGTAGTCCATCCGAGGTAGGAACAACAATTTCATTTCTTTCCATGGAAGCTGACCTGGTTTTCCACATTTTAGCCTGAGAACGCTAGGGCAAAGGAGGCAGGAAAGTAATGAATAAGAAAAAATAAACAGGGAAGGACTAAAAAATCAGTTTGTCAGCCTGGGCGAGAGAGGAGCCACACCGCAGAGACACAGATTGCAGCACAGACAGCAAAGGAGGGAGGATAATACCAAAGGTAATAACAGACTGTGGAATAAAGACAAATGTCCTGAGGGCTTGAAACAATAAAGTAATTCTTGAAGACATTTTATAATGCTACAAAACTTAGCATAAGGAAAAATACAGAAGCTATAAAAGCAAGAGAAATTGTAACAGAGAGGATAAAGATGAGACAACATAAAGATCAAAGAACATGATGCTTCAAGCAATAGACAGCAATGTCAAAGATTTTCCAAGCTCTGAATAAGTAAGAAAAAAAAGTTAAAGCTTGTCTCTGAACTGACCCGTGCTCCTCTGAACGCTGCTAACTACTTTTCTTTGGCTGAGTTTACAGCTAAAGGAAAAGGGTTGAAAGAAACTCCTACGCTTTCCTACAATTTTAAGGTATGAGCAGTTGAAGCCAACTCCAAAGCCTCCCGAAATCTATGACTGCAGCAGGACGGGGACTCGAGAGGAGCAGGTGTCTCCGGGAAATACATCAGTTGGTGCTGAGGATCCAACTTTGACACTCCGACCACTTCACTCTGTGAACCAAAGTATCTCAGAAATGACTCTTGGGGGGATTCCTTCAACCCCCCCCCCTTCTGGTCTGGGGGGGCACAGGCACCCCTACCAACCCACCCATCACCCAGCCTTGAGAGCTCTGAAAAGGCCCGGGTGTCCATTGCACTCAGCTCCCACCACTGCGTCTTTCTGCCTCCATGCACACACTCTCACTTAGTACAGCAGAGAGATACTCGAGTTGCAAAAGAAACCATTCTAGCTGGTTATTTTAATTCACAATGCATTACACATTATTTATTTTTTTTTAGAAAGAGCAAAACTTCACAACAGAGAGGACTCAGGCAGTGACAGCTGTAAATCTGCTCATTCAATCAAACGAGAATTGCTCCCTTAAAGATTTTTCTGCGACACTATCTTTCAGAAAGGACACCTTGTTCTCATTCCCCCAAAAGGTTATCAGGATCTTAATTTCATCTTTAGTTTTACAAAAGAGAATACCTCCCCGCAGAAAGAGAAAGGGGCCAGATGAAGTGCCCTGGCATTAAGATAAAATCAGTTTGTACGATGACTGCCTCAGAGTACGTGCTTCTGAGAGAATATTTTATTGCACGGGATCCCAGGCCACCGCGCAAACGCTGCCACCTTCCAGAGTTACCAAACCAAAGGTTAAAGAAGCGAATTGGTCTGTGCCCAGTGGTTCTGGACCAGCAAGGAACATGTCTTCTTATACACTCGGGCTAAACTTCTGCAAGAAAATCCCTGCTATTTAATCAGTATCTCTAGGATGCTATGCGTAAGTCAACAACAAATCCTGCAGTGGTCTAGTCAACTGTCCAGCTCCTGTTCTCCTAGGTTTGTACCACAGACTAAATGCAAACATATCGCACGTAACAATGTCACGGCTGTTTCTCTATACAATGCATCTATCAGGAAAGAAAAGGATCTTCATCAAGATCCTCATTTTCTGATATGAAAAACGTGCTCAATTTTGAATTTCACACATTCATCAGCAAAGCATCACTAGGCAACGCAGAGAACAATACCTCTCCTGCGGAATTTCAAGTGAGTCTGTTTTAAAGACACTCTCTGGAAAGGACCCTCTAAGCTGGTGGAGACATGTAGTGCCTCAGACCCTCATTTCTTCTTTCCCACAGCAATCATGTCTCCCTTCCTAGGTTTGACAAAATCCTACAAGTTTACACTCCTGAAGAGAGCATTTGACAAGACTGAAAACTATACTGCAGCCAACAAAAAGGGAAAAAAAGAAAAAAAAAAAGGTCCTTTTCTCCCATACACCAAAAAGATGAGCAGGAATCTCCTTATATCTTTCAGATACACATCCAGTACCATTAAGTTACATGTCAGACACAGGAGGAACATTGGGATCAGCCTTCGAGATACCACATGAAACTTGGCCGTATATGATGTCAGCGCTGGGCTAGTGATTAATCACACCCGAGTTAGGCTCAATTTCCCTTAAAAGTCAAGCCAAAGACTTTATCAGGTTTAATAATGTTTGCAGACACTTTGGACCGGAATAACAAAGCTGCTGTATCTCTGGTACCCGACCTGAATTTGGATGGCTTTCCCTAGAACAAAGGAACTGAGACCAAACGCTACGCTTATCATCACTGGAGCTTAAAAATATGTAAAGATGACAAAAAATACTGAAACTTCAATATACTGGAGATATCTTTGTTTTAATATTGGAGATCTCACATAGAGGAACACTACACACACGCAGGCACAGTGCCCAAACCGGATCATCACCCTCTGATAAAAACTATTGGTTCCAAACTGAATTTCCAACTGATGAAGCAGTAATTTTTTTTCAGTCATATGCAGAGAGAACCGACTGCACCCCAAGATAGGTGTTTTCCTTATCAAACACTCATTTTCTCCTGCACAAGCCTTCTCTCTCCTAGTTTCACTCACAGTACTGAATTACTGGATTTTAGGCAACAAAAATATCAGTGGATCATGCATTGTGTTATCTTGAAAAATCAAAATATTAACATACATGCATAAGCACTGCTCTGCATTAGCCTTAAACTTCTATATAATTTCTCCACTTGCTTTAGTCAAAGTTTTGGGCATTTCACACTGGAAATAAATCAAAATGAAGACATACACAAAATACTCAACTGGACCAGAGGAAAGCTACATGAAATCCATGCTGTTTACGCGACACTGCATAATTTTGCATGTTAAAATTTGTAGCTATCATTGTACTTTGATCTTGAGAAGAATGCTACTGTTTCATTAGAATTTAATTTTTTCTTGCCTTATCTACTGAAGATATAAGAGATAATAATTTGATTACGTACACAGAAGCACCCATGCAAAACTGTCCCAGATGAAGATATCTTGTAAGTTAAAAGGCAGGAAAAACTAATGATATGTGCTAGGCAGAATAGTTAGCGTGAATTAAAAAGGAAAAAAAAGAGGGTGGGAAGGGGGCAAAACAATTCTGATCTTTAGCCACAGCTCCGAAACTTTGTTTTAGAGGAAATTACTTGGAGGGTCACGTATATCCAGCCGGTATCTTTGTAAAGTTTCGGTCGTGTGCTACAGAGAACTACATTTCTATTAATAGAAAAGTTGGTTTTTTTATTAATAAGGCTGAGGACAGAGTGAGTCAGTATGTCTGTGGTATCAGTGGATTTCACTTGCAGTTGTGTAGAAGATCTCAGCACTCATGTGACACGCTTCATCTCCTTCAGCATCTCTTCCCAGAGCTTTTATAAACCCAGAACCCTCAGGACCAAGAGACACATGTGGTTCCCCCACCAACGGCCGGCACGAGGCCAGTTTCTTTGTTCTCCCCACTGCTGGGCTACTCACTCACTGCTCATATTTTATAATCCACAACCTCAACATTCTGGAATGTCTTAAAAGCCACATTAATTAAGTCGCGCTCAGCTCATCTTTTGTTTCAAAACCGTATTTGGAAATATTTCTTCAAACTACAGTAATTCAAAACACTTGAAGCACACAGGTTTGGACTGCAAATGTTTGTGTCTGAGCTTCTGGCCTTCTCTCTCTCTCACCAAGGGCAGATTCTGAAACCCTTTTTGTTCAAATACACTACAATCAATATTTTTGTTGCAAAAGTTTACAGCTGTTCTCATAAAAGGTCAAACTTTTTGCTTTTATTTAATTATTATCTTTGGCTACTGGCATAAGCACTTGATGAGAAACTGCCTTTCTATTAGAAAAAAAACCTGTTCACCAGATAATATAAAATTCAACGGGAAGAGGTTTATCAGAATCTGGCCTTCTAGGAGAAGCTGTGGTACCGCTGACTTGATGGAGAGCGATGCCATCACAGTGGCAGTGATTCATTTTAAATGTCACTGCTTTAAAATGCCATCAGTCGAGAGAGAGAGCCTCCGGACAGACTCTCCGGCAGCGTAAATCAGCTTAGCTTGGTTGACTTCAGTAGAACTACAGTCATCTAAACCAATTGAAAATCTAGTCCTTTGTGCTGAGCCTACGTTCTCAACAGGAAAAAAAATAAAAATAAAAATAAAAAAGAGCCAGCACTGCACAGCCCAGGAAGTTTTTTGCAGATTCTCGTGCTACTTATTATCTGTGAGAGCAGTTGTACTGCTGTTAGCAACAATGGGAACCCCCACACAAACCGGAGTTTTGATGCGAGCGGTACCGGGGAGGTGGAAGTAGCACTAAGAATATTCCCTTTATCCTCCCAGCATCCCCCATCGGAACCTTTGCTCATTCCACAGCCAAACCAGCCCACCTGGAAGACTTTGAACCCAGAGATATTTTCAACTCAAGGAGATTTAAACAAGCCCAGTAGAAAAACTACATTCATTTACACCTCAAAATGGCATCAACTGATTGTAATTGGCAAACCAAGAACAAGAAAAGCAGAAAACAAAATTAAGGTTGATTCACAAACTAACAATAATGTTTTGACAGCCTCCCTCTTCGCATTAAAGCCCTGTGATTCAAAACATCACCCGTCCTATGGAATTTTATTTTGGGCTTACACAGAGAAAACTCAAAGAGACCACTATGAAATTCCTACCAATTATGGTTCATATTTATTTGTTTATAGGAAGTTCCTTTATTCATCTTTGTGTAAATAACATTACAATTGAAAGGCATTTTCTATGTAAAAAAAGTAAGAAGGGATCTGCTTCCAGAAAATCCTACCAAATAGTGCTACGCTTTTAAAAGCAAAAATGATTAGAATTTTGCAGCAAAATTCAAAAGTGTTTTCCAAATGACTGCCCTATTTTCAGCCATGAACAAGCATATTTAAAATTATATAAAACTGAGAGTTTAAACCCTTACCCCTGCATTAAGGTCCCTAGTTTAGATAACTGACTGCTATCAGTATTGAACTTCACAACAGATACAGAAATTAAAACTCCCCAGAAACTCAGCCATTTCTTGGTCATACTCCCCCAGCACCCACAAGCTCTGGATGAAGGTGTTGAGGGAACATTTCTGCTCATTCCTGACAGTATCTACAGTTTGAATCTTGTCCAGGAGTTTGCCTAATCTCTTTCTGAAAGCGATGTTACTGTTAATCACAGAGAGGTAGGGGTTGGAAGGGACCTTTGGAGATCATCATCTCCCTCCTCTGGCTTCATCAAGCACCCCCAGATCTCCTATGGTGGAAGCTGCTCTTTATTCACCTTAACTTCTGCTTTTGTAACTTCACAAAGTTCAGTCCTAGTCTCCCCCAGCTCAGCCTTCTTCCCTCAAAACTGAGAAGCCCCAGCATCTCTTCATACAGCAAAAGCTTTCTATCCTTGACTATCCTTCTCTAAGTCCATTATATCCTTCCGGAGTCGTGGAGATCAGAACTGCACACAACGCTTGGAATGAGAACGCACCAAAGCCTTATCTGCTAGAAAAAGAATGCCCTCTCTCTTGCTCCTACAGTGCCCTTTCTCAGAAAGCTCGACATCTTATTGGCCTTTTTTTGGCCACACTGCACTCTGACTCGAGGATTTAAGGAAACTGCCAACGGCTCCGGGATCACTTTCCTGAACCGTAACTGCAGTTACTAATTCAGCCTCATGTTATCCTGGTTCGGATCACTCTCTCATGGGGTACAGTCATCTGCTCCAAAGTTTCTTTGCCACACTTTTGTCCAGTTGACAGTGTTAGTTTTCCAAGTTCTTCCTGGAGTTCCTCCCCATCAGCATCACATTTAAATACCTGAAAGAGCTTAATACTTTGGAGGTGAAGATTTCACACAGATGGTTCCCTTCTCATGGTCTTTGATGAAAAAGTTGACTAAAATTTGTTCTCTGCGCTCTACCCTTGGGAACTGACTTTCATTCACGCTACCCCCAGGCTGGCAACAGCTTTTCTTTTACAACTAGAGAGTTTATTCTTGCCCTAAATCCTCTGCCATTGCCTCTCACCCAACAGATGAGTGACCAAGTGACCTAAAATTTTAGGTTTGTGATGTTTTAGGTTTAGTGGTGTTCTTCTCAGGGTTAGGTTGATGGCTGGACTAGATCATCTGAAAGGTCCCTTCCAACCTAAACAATTCTATGCAAATTGGCCACTTCACACCTAATCAAAGCACCTACATGTCAGTAAGGAAAGTCCACCAGGACGTCACATGTCCATGCTGTGTTTCAGACCTGGCTCCATTAGCCTCACCAGCAGACACCCAGGAATTGTCTGAGACGACACGGTATTCACTGATGGCCAAGGATTTCTCCTTAAGAACTTATCCCAGACAGAGCACAACATCGCTGTGTCCAAACTGCTTCTCCAGCCTGAGGGTGCTCACGTAGGGTACAGTTACCCATGCCCTCAGAAGAGGGATACATGCAATGAAGTCCATTTACTTTTATTCCAAAAAGTTACTACTACGTACCCGCCAGCCTGAAACACTAAACAAGTCAGTCTTCTCCCCTTTTTATTGACGTACCACATGATTTTTTAAATGTTTCACCATGCCAACGCAGCTATGTCAGGTGCATCTGGCATCCGCTGTGTATAGAAGGGACATATGTCAAGAGGAGGGAAGCTGAACAGTGGGAAACGTGTGACAAAACGCCTGTGCCACAGATAAGGCTTCAGAGGGAACTTTCACTCCAGCAGCAGAGGGAATTTTCACTCCAGCAGCTCCCTCGAGCTGCAGCATTTGTTTCTTCACAGCTACGCACCAAGTGCCGCAATCCAAAGGGATTTCAGCTCCTTTCGCAGAGCCAAAGCCTACCAAAAAAATTAAAAAGAAAAAAAAAAAACCTGGGAAAAGAGGGTGGGAGGGGAAGGAGAGAAGAGGCACAGCAATATGCTGCGCTGGTGGGGTTTTGCTGCACTGCAGACTAACTTCAGGACGTGGAGACTTAAACCAGACTCCTCTCTCCTCTCCAGCGCCGGGAGGGCAGAGACTGAAGATCCCACTCCATTCCCGAAGCTGGGAGTGCAAAACAGAGATTTATTTTTATGGTGATTCTTGCGTCAAACAAACATTTGGTTCTTAACCATTTTGACGCCTACGAATTAACCTTTAGTTTGACCTCGTTTTTGAACACTTTGCTAGAGTTGTGGGGATTTCTGATCAAAAATGTTAAAACTAATGAGTGAAATGCACAACAGACTGTATAGAATTTAGAAGTTACCATCAACCAGAACCACCTGAAAAAATGACCTTCATGGAAGTTCTTTTCATGTGTTTTATTCTTTACACAACCAAAATTAAACAAAAGCTAGAAGGACTGTAAAGGCTTACTCTGCTCGTGCTAACTATAGTGGAACGTGTCCGTTACTGCGACGCTTTTATGGCAATAAAAATCTCTGCCCCTGGTAGTTTTAATGCTTCTGGCCAGGGCTATGAAGGCGCTACGGTGAGTCCCTCTCAGGAGGCCACAGGGTGTTGATCTCGGGTCATTCAGCAAAGTAGGACCAAGGAAAACTGCACGAAGGCAATGGTTTCTGCTCACAACTTACTCTACGTCAGTGACAATGGCGACCCAAGATCAGGAGACCTTTTCCCACAGGCCAGCAACCGAACTGCAGACTCACAACCCCACTATCAGGAACCAAACCACAAAATGGTTGAGTTACAGCAGTCAGCGGCTGAATGACCTCGTATAGAAGGGAAGAACAGAAAATAAAGAGCTGAACTGGTTAGAGGAGAATAAAGACAGAGCAATTAAATATAAAACTCTTTACCATAGGACTAATTTTACATATCCTAATTGCAATACCAGAAAATAACATAAGCAAAGTATTTTACGGGAACCTTCCTAGTAGATTCAGTGAAGAGAAGGCTCCAGGGAGACCTCAGAGCCCCTTCCAGACCCTACAGGGGCTCTGGGGAAGCTGAGGAGGGACACTTGATCACGGAGGGGAGCCACAGGACAAGGGCAAACGGTTTTAAACTGAAAGATGGGAGATTTAGAGCAAATACGATTTTGAGAAAAGATAATTCTTAACAATCTATTTGAGCATAACCACATGGCTGGACAAAGCCACATTAACATGGTCTAAGTGTCACCAGGCCCAACACACCTCCCTCCAAAAGGCGCCGGTGGGATTTAGGCGTAAGTATCAAGTGGGAAATACAGCTCATAGAGAACGAAGGCAAGAAGAAATATTTTTATGAGAGTGATATTGCTGGCAAAAGTATGCAATAATGCGGTTGAGGATGTATTAGCAAACAATTAATGTATCTGGTGGCATATGTCAGTGAGACATCACTGAAGGAAAAAAATATTATGCTAAGTAGCAATAAGGCACTCTATAGCATGGGAAATTGAAAATACTTTTTATCATGTGACATCAAACATATGGTACATTGCTGACTGGTGAATGACAAACTTTGAAAGGTTATTATTACCCTAATGAGAAAAACCTGACATAAAG
This sequence comes from Gallinago jamesoni, assembly GCA_025769975.1. Lineage (NCBI taxonomy): Eukaryota > Metazoa > Chordata > Aves > Charadriiformes > Scolopacidae > Gallinago > Gallinago jamesoni. The sequence continues at coordinate 36,263,472 of JAOQGH010000062.1, read as the reverse complement.
GAATTAATTAGCTTTAAATTTATTTAGTATTAAGAAATACCACAGCCTCCAGATGGTAGTTTCTAAGGTTTGTAAGGAGAGGGAGGGTATAGTCTTCTATTTTTTCTGTATCTTAGTACTTCATTCGAGGATGGCAAAATGGAACAAGTTCCTCCAATTCTTATTTGCTATGAGAAAAAAAATTCAGTAGATCTACTAGATTAAGGATTTAATTCTGATGGGCTATTAGAATATTTTTAAGGACAAGGTGCTCACTCAATAGAAATGATACCTAGTTCTCTTCCCTCACAACAGCTCAGAATACTTGCATAAATGTGACTTTCTGAGCCTTCAGCAGGGTTCAGACACGTATTAACTCGGTCACCTCTTTGCAAAGGAACAGCCCACTCAAGGACCTTGGTTAGGTTTTCTTTCTGAAATATGTACCAACACTACATTGGAAAGGGATATGATTTTTGAAACTTTAGATAATTTGAGCATTAAAAAAAAATTATATTAATGTAATGACAGGTAGTATTTGGAGTATATTGTTTCTAGTCAGCATTGTCACATCAAACACAGCCCACAGCTGACTCTCATGACATCTCCAGGTACATCATTCTGTAACTGAAACACAGCCAGGCTTACCAGCACCCTTCCTAAGGCATCTGAATGTAAGTAAAACCAGAGAGAGTACTGCATTAACTGGCTCAGCAAACTCTCCAACAAATAATACAAATTAATATAGATTTATTAGAAAAGAGTGGAGCCCTAAAACCCGGTACACAACTAGAGTGTACTGTCAAACAGTTTTTAAGCAGTGAAAAGTGACTGTTCACCCTGTAGATGGGTGGGGACAAAGGGCAAATGAGGACAAATTAAACCATCCAATAGGGCAAGCACCTCCAAGTCAGTGATTTCTGCAGCAGCACCTGTGAAGATGCACTCCTACTATCACAAAAGAAAAAAAAAACCAAACCACATCCTTTTCTCCATACAAGCCTGCAGCATCCAGATCAATTCTGGTTTTACAGCAAACAGCAAGCGAAGTTCTGGATTTTTTTACACCCTTGGGAGGTTGAAGGTTAGGTACAAGGTTTCATAGCTACAACTTCCCCAAAACTTCATTTTGCCATCACAAAGAGCTCAGCTTCGCCTTGGTTCCATTTCTGAACTAAAATACCTTGTGACAGGTTTATAGTATTAATTTCCTCTTCTACTGCACTCCTTATAAATGTTTTCTTTACAGCATAAATCACATCCCCAGCACTAGATAAGTAAAGACTCATATAGATCACTTTACTGGATTTTATCTCACAAGCATTCTGTAACAGATTAGTGTTCTCTATTGATTATTAACAACGACAGCCCTTAATGACCCGAGCCATTCTAAGGGCCAGAGAAACAAAACGGTGATAAAAGGTAAAGAACTTAAAATTAAATTGTTTCTTAGGACAATTACTAATACGGTCACAGGGATTTCGAAGGGATATTGCTAGTTTTCCAAAGGAAGTTAATCCCGTTAGTAGTATTTGTTTTCTTTCAGGTTTAGCAACGTACTTGCAGACACACAGATGAGCCCAAGGTCCATTTGTTTTTCAGAATGACTTTATCTCCTGGGCTCTTATATACGAGGTACTAGTTTTGTGGTTCTGGGGAAAAAAATAAAAATCTGCAGAATCTGAGATCAGTCCTCCTTTCTTAATTTTTTTCAGCCCGTGCTACAACCCCGATTGTTGATTCAAGGTCCCTGAAAACTAAACAGCACCATCACTCACCCTTGTCATCAGCATCAACGCTCCAATATAAATCCAGGCTCTGCAGGAATCCGGAGGCGGCTCTGCCAGGGGAGCCCGGGCACCCAGAGCCACCCGTCCCTGTGACACCCAGCACCCAGCAGGAGAGCGAGACCCAGGGAGGGAGTGAGGACCACTATTCCAAATATTCACATCAGCAGCTGAACTCCTGCTGTTCCCGGACACCTGCTCAATGCCCTCTCTGGCTGGCTCTACATATTCCTCCATTATTTAGCTTCATAGAGAATTCTAAGTGTTGGAAGGGACCTTCAGAGATCATCTACTCCAAAGCAGGTTCACCTACAATAGGTTGGACTGGACAGGAATGCAACCAGGTGGGTTTTTAACATCTCCAGAGAAGGAGACCCCACAGCCTCTCTGGGCAGCCTGTTCCAGGGCTCTGGCACCCTCAAAGTAAAGAACTTTTTCCTCATGTTGAGCTGGAATTTCCTGTGTTCCAGTTTGTGCCCATTGCTGGGCACCATCGAAGGCTCCAGAAGTTTCCAACAGACTAAAGACTACAAATCCCTGGAAGCGTTTAAGTGTTCAAGGTAGGGTTTTGAATAACCTGTTCTCATGGGAGGCATCCCTGTCCGTGGCAGGGGTTTGGACCTCGATGATCTTCAAGGTCCCTTCCAACCCAAACCGTTCTATGACATTGAATTCAAAGAACTTCTTTAGCAAAAAATATTTTATTTGTAATTGCTTCTACTGAGGCATGTGATTTTTGGATGAAAACCATGGGAATTGATAAAATATATATAAACCAAGACTGCGGCTGTACTAATAAGAAAGGGTGAGTTTTATTGCCTTTGCATGAAGCAGACCCAGTCCTCTCTCACTGACACTGGTGTGCCACTGGGAGCCAACCAGGAAATCATAATTACGTGGAAAAAATGTGTTCAGCCTGTTCTTTCAACTCCCTGAAAACGTCGAGGAACTGACAGTGCCCCGTGAAGTATATCACTTAGTGCTTCAGGGGCAAATTGTTGTTGCTCTTTTTCTCTTTTTCCTTCTTTTTTTTTTTTTTTTTTTTTTATTCTGCACTCCTCCTTTCCCTCCCCCCGCTTTTCTTTTTCTTTTTTCAAATTCTAATGGATTTCTGAGATAGGGCCCAGAGTCTCCACTGGTGACCTCCTCAAAGGCGGTCAGGCTGTTCCCAGAAGCTGGAGATGCCAGTTGGGTGCTCCTTCCCCCACCAGCACGGCCAGAGAACGGCTCTGCCTTCATCGCTGCTTTGGTGCTGCTCTTTGAGCGGGTCATTAGGAGCTCCAGGACCCATAAGCTGATCTCCACACATGATCTCCACGACCTTTTCACTCTTTCCTGAGACACAAATCACAAAGCTTGAATCTTCCTCTAGACCTAACTTTCCCAGGTGGCCGAGCAAGCTCCATTTATTCAGACTTTTAGAGGATAAAGCGAGCGTATCAGCCTCAGGCTAGGAAATGAAAGGAGCATTACAAAAATATGAAAATAAAATGTTCCATTAAAAAAATAATTTCATTGCAACTCAAACCTATTCCCTGCTTCAAATTGGGCCTAAGACCCTAATGTTTACTTTGCGTATTGCTCTGCTGAACTGAAAACTTTGATTAATCATGTGCTTCTGTTTTTTAAAATTACAACACGTGGATTTATGGATCTAAAATAGTAACCAAATCCTAATAGTGGTGCCACTTAATACATACTTCAACTTCTGACAACTTAATACTTTGAAAGCAGTAGTCCCCAAACTAATGTTTATAACCCAAGATAAGTTGCCCCCTTGCTTTCCGCACATTGTGTTACCCTGCCTGTTCAAGCTGCTCTGTTTGTTTCTCTACTCCATTTTGCAAATGAATGCTTAAATTATGAAAGAATACATGATCAAGATGATCCTGGGACATTCACAATAAATACCACAAAAAGATTTTAGAATGTTCTCTGATTCTTTGAAAAAAGCTGGGGAGTTCCTGAGATGCAAGTCTACATTTAGATATAAAAGGAAATACACATACACACATATCCAGGCACACACCCCCCATATTTATGTGATATCCTACATTTATTCTTCATCAGATTGAACCTTAAGAAATAAAATGAACTTTTAAATAAGCCTTTATTCTAAATATTCTGTCCCAAAGCAGCTTTGGCTCATGTATTTGTCCAAGACACCACCACCAGGAGCCAGGAAACGGCAAAGCAGTGGGAAATACGGCAGTTCAGAAGGGATGAAGACAGAGAAGACGGGAGATCCCTCACTCTCAACGTTGTCCAACACCAACATCCATTTTAAGTAACTTTCTATTATTCACCTCAATCACTGACATAGATCCATTTTAATCTGGAGCTGAGGGCATCAGAACAGACAGTTCCATCCCCCAGACCTTCACGGGCTGCACAAATCACGGCATCGCATACAAAAAAAAACCTCCCAAGACAATTTGAACGGTGTGATTTCTACCAATTCACTTGCCAAATTCACAGGCACTTTTTGAACTCGCAAGTAATTGCACCCGGAGTTCAGTTCTGGCACACCACCGCCAGGGAAATAAAAATATTTTAAGGGAAAAAAAAATTAAAACATTTGAAAACAGGTCTAAAAAGATCACTTATTTTCTTGCATTTCTTACCTTACGTTTCTGCTCCTCACCAAAAACTTTTACTACCAGTTTCATTTCCATTTAAAAATGATTATAAATGTGTGACGACCGCATGTGAATAAGTGACACGGGAACGCCCAAAGCGGAACCGATAGACACGTTTCGGCTCCATTTAGTGCTATTTCCAAGACACAGAATGTTTTTACTGTATTGCAAGGCCAGCACCAGCTTTCGGTCTTGTCACAGTCAGAAAATAGGGATAACTGTTATCACAAGGAATAACTTGACTGATACACATATATGCACACACACACACAGATATATACAAAACATACACATCCCCTCGTCAAAACTATGCAGGAAAAATCCAATTTATTCAGATTTTCTATTCACAGAAATATTGATATACTAACTGATAATGGGTTTTAAAGTTCACAATAAATACTTTTGCTTTTAAAAACCTCAAAGAAATAAGTTCCCTAAAAGGTTAATTTTCTGGTATCCTCCTTTAACATATTCCTCTGGCTTCATGATTACCTAACGAGACACGGTCCTATTGATCTCGTATGCTCGGTTGAGTTGTAGATTATGATGTACCGAAAAAAAATTCTCCTTCTGAGACATTTTGCTTTATCCAGGAAAACGTTTCACAAGCCAAACATATTGATTCCCATTGTAATAAAAGAGAAATGGGGACTTGACTTTTCTTTGTTTTCTTCATTCAAGAGATAATATGTCAGTCCCTTGGACTTATCAATAGTACAGGGCAGGTGAAAAATAACTTATTTAAGGACTTCAGCCCTTCTGTATCCATTTTTAATACTACTAAACTATAATAATCAAAAATTAGAAGCAGGAATTAATTTTCACTTAAATGGAAAAAAAAAAAAAAGGCAAAAAAACCACACAACCCACACACACACACAAAACCCCCACATTTACTTCATAACCTTCCAAAGGAATTTTTGGCATTCAGGAATGCTGTGGACTTACCCCGAAGCGTCAGGTCTCCCCTGATCACTATTCTGGAGAGAACTTCTCACAGATGTTACCTATTTCATCCTATGTTTAGATTTCAAAACTTCTTCTCTTATTTTAATATTCTACAATACGAGAAAACTTATGCATATTTCATCTTATGTTTTCAAAATCAAGAACATATACACTCGCAATACACTAAAAAAAATTGCATTTTGTTTCAGATTCATTATTTCTTGAATAAGATATTCTTAAACATCAGAATATATATATTTAAAAATAAAAAAAATGGATGAATTAACTTGATTTTAGCTCCTGAAGCATTCAAACATAAAAAAAATACACCACTTTCATTATACACAATAAAGTTCAGTGATGAGGAGATAATTAGGGGTATATGCAAATCACTACAAGTTTGATACACACACATCAGCTCAGGCATAGCCAAAGGGCTAATTCCGCTTCTGTGGGAGACAAACCTTTGCTTCTGTTTAGAGGACGACCAAGTTATGGGTATGGCTGAAGGAAGCCCCAGATTGCACGCTGACCCCGCAAACCCCGAATCAGATTCTTCCATCTCATCCAAACTCCAGCCCCAAGTGTCAATCAGTGACGTCCCTGGGTACAAATCGATACGGATGGCAAGCGCCAGAGAGATGCGTATGGATTAAATGTTCTCAGTGTTTCTCCTTTTAAACCAAAAACCAAACCTTACTCCCTAAAACCTCTATACTACTTTTTTTCTAGTCGTTCGTTGTTTTTTTCTCCATTCTAATAATTCAACTCTGCACTAATACAATATAAAATATCCTTTAAAAAGAGATCGGAGCTTTAAGCATTTAATGCATTACAGTTACACTCCTTACAAAAGAATCTGCTCTCTTTCTAACAACTTCCACTGGAAAATATTTCTAATATAATAATATCTCCTTTACAAATATCTCCTACCCACTGTCCCCAACTATTCGTCTTTAACCTCTGCGATATTTCCATTGGGCGCTCCAACCTCACAACAAAAATCGCTCTGCTTTTAACCATTCGTTTTAACCTTTTGTTTTGTAATTGATGCTCTCCTACTCTGCCTCATCTTTTTCTGGAAATTGAACACAAGCCTCACATTGCGGCTTTTGTTTTCCTTCTCACTACAGAAATGAAGACTCCGCTATTGGAGAAGCCTCCAGGAAAACTCGGGAGACATCCAGGCTGTGCTCAGAGGGGAAGTATCACGAATTAAGCTGTACTATACAAGGAAGAGGTAGTAGCACACATTCCTTTCATCTGTTAATTAGAAAAAATACGTCTGATGATGAATTAGAGCAGTTGTATACTCATTAGGAGCCAGCAGTGAACTGATGGCCCTTTGGAAATCAACAGCAAAATTTGGATTACAGCATGAATTTACCTCATATCTTTGCACCCTTTGCAAATTCCAGGTGAACCAGATCTGCTTATAGAAAATCTGAAGGCAAGAAGCTCCCAAAATCTAGTTGTGGATTTCCCATCCCTGGAGGGGTTCAGGACCAGGCTGGATGGGGCTTGGAGCAACCTGCTGTGGTGGGAGGTGTCCCTGCCCAGGGCAGGGGTGGCACTGGATGAGCTTGAAGGTCTACTAAGCACTTACTGCTTGAGCTTTTTGGTTTTGAGACATCCCTTGTCTAAGCTCCATATAAACTTGCTCAACATTTGTCAGAAGATAAGTGTAGGCTTTTAACATCCACATAGTCATGTGCAGCCACAGAAAACTTATTTTTGTGTGAGCACATGCTGATTAATGCTAATAAATAGCAGTCTGAACAATTTCTCTTTGCACTTGATATGTCAGAATTTTTCTTGTGCCAGCTCCTTTCTATTCCTGCCAGAAGTGTGCAGTTGTTCTTCAAAAAACTATTTCCCCAAACGTTCTTCTTTTATTTCAAAAATGAAAAGCCTCTTTTAGGAAGGTAAGCTCAGAATGCATTAAAAACGCCACACTGAATCTCAGGGCAATAGAGATAGTTCTCAGATGTTGTGTGTTCCCAGGAAGGACCGAAGCACTTGAAGGACACGAGGGCAGCAATCTACAAATGGGACCGTGTGTCAGGAACCCTTAAGGCTTAATCTACATGAAATGCCAGGTGACAATAACTCTGCCACAGTCAGCATATGGGACCTGATTTCATAGGATTGCAGTGTTTCCCAGATACTTTAAGGGCAGCTGGAACTGCAGCAATTTTGTAATTTCCTTACATGTGGGGACAGCTGCTCACGCCCCTGTTACTGAGCTTATAGCTCAGAGCACGGAGCTACTGGGTTTGACCACGTCAAGATGTTTCATAATCTTGATTAACTTTTCCCTGCCTGTATGTTTATTCATCTCCTCTCATTGTACTGTACAACAAAGCCCTTGCGAGAGCTGGGTTATGTTATTTTACAGTATTTCCTCTCATCCCTTTCCATTACCAACAGTCAAATCCTATGACTTGACATAAATGTAACTAGTCAAATCGCTCATTGACAATTCCATTGCCTCAGCAAAATAAATCAAAATGTTTAAGGCAGCGTAGGAGTCCTCTTTTTTAAAAAGCAGTGATATTTTGGAGGAAGGAAAGGCTTATTGTCACCACGACTAAAGGAAAGGTGTCTGAGCTGCTCTCTTTGCCCAGCACAGCCGCAGAGGGAGAGGCACGTGGGTGATGGGACCATAAAGCTCCTGCTGAAGCTGCAGCAGGAGGTTCTTGGCCCAGAGAAGCTGTGGCTGCCCCATCCCTGGAGGGGTTCAAGGCCAGGTTGGAGGGGGCTTGGAGCAACTTGGTGTGGTGGGAGGTGTCCCTGCCCAGAGCCAGGGGTGGAACTGGATAGGCTTTAAGGTCCCTTCCAACCCAAACCATTCTGTGATTCGATGATTCTCGGTCCCAGCGGTTACAGGGCTGTGGCAAGTGCAAATGACCCAATGGATCACCGAATGGAAAAGTGCAGGAACACACATCGGACACCAAACAGCTTAAAATTTTAGGACTTGCCATGTCTGACTTCTTGAAATGCTATTGCAAGAATATGAGTAGGAACAGCAGGTCGTGGAGGTCGAGGTCATGAAGTCCCCTTCTCTGGAGACTTTCAAGACCTGCCTTGATGCCATCCTGAGTGATGTGCTCTGGGCAATTCTGCTTTAGCAGGGAAGTTGGACTGGATGATCACTAGAGGTCCCTTCCAACTGACAATTCCATGAATCCGTGAAACAGTATATGGATATTGGAATGATTAAATGCATTCTCTAATAGACAGAAGCGGTTCTGAGGGAACTGTCGGAAGTGCTTGCAGAGCCACTTTCCATCATCTACCAACAGTCCTGGCAAACTGGGGAGG
>JAOQGH010000062.1:36230836-36254692 GCA_025769975.1 Gallinago jamesoni | reverse complement strand
TTGTTTTTTTTTTGTGGTTGGACTTGATGATCTCTGAGGTCCCTTCCAACCACCACAATTCTGTGATTCTGTGATTCCCTCTGCCATATTTTAGACCCACTAGATGTGCTCAGTGCCATCAATTTCTTCTGTGCCACCAACTGCACTCTGAGCAGGCAACACCTGTGTGAATTATGCATCGCATCCACAAGGGACAACGACGACACGAGCCGTGCCGAGACGCGCATAACTTCACATTCTTTAAAAAAAAGAAAGGCTACCAAAATCACAAATCACTGTCAGCTAGCAAAGGCTTCAAGAATGGTTCTGGATACACCAGATAAGCTTCTTTTAATTATACTTGCAACTTGTCATAATTTGGTGTGTTACGTATCTGAAATCGATGTACCTGCCATAACGCGGTAAGAGCTACATCCTCGGAGGGAACATCTCAACGCCAAGCACTACATCACCTAATCCTTCAGTGACTCCCCAGCAGCTGGGGAGACGGCCGCGCTGCTACACAAACAACAGGGAGACAGGCATCTAAGAATGAAATCTGCAGAAGCCATTCATATTTCTCTGCAGACACAGTAAACAGAGCAACAGTAAATCTTAAGGAAAAAAAAATGCATCCTAAACTATGCTCTCCAATAACTTCAAGGCTATTTCAGGGATATATATTTATATTTTTTTTAGATACTGAAGGCATCGCACAGGAATGGAGAAAAATATCTCTTCGCTACATTCTGTGTGACCAAAGCAAAATGTGGGAAAGTTTGCTAGAGCAGATAACCAAGAGGATGCTCATTTTGTGGTTCTGAATGGGACTTGGGCACTTATGTCTCTCTCCATCGATGCTTCGGAAGTGCTGGGAATGAACAGCAGTGAAGCTTTTACACCTAGACAACTTTCTTGGCAAAACCCCACAGATTTCTCCAGAAAGCAGCTGAAAGGACACACGGGGGAAAGAATTGCTCAGGGTTTGTAATTTGGCCATAGATACCTAAAAGGGAAACTGTGCTGTGCAATCAAGAAAGCTGCAAAAAGAGCAGAGCAAATTAAACTAAGCTAATCTCCATGCTGGGTCAACTAGACTATGACCAATATCCAAGTTAGCCAATTTCAAGCTGACTCAGAAATCTCTGTTCTGCTGTAACTGCGCTATAAACGGCCCCCGGGGGCCCCTCACTTTTGTAGCTTCAAAGACAGAATACACGAGCAATAAAGCCTCCAGGTAAACCAGGAGCAAGAGTACAGCCAGACCCTACTTTATATACTTATGATTTAAATTCCGCTTTTCAAGCTGGTCCTTTAAAACATCTCTAAACTTTCCAAAACAGTTAACTCGAATTTGAGCAGTGTAAGCAATACCTTGAGAATCCATTGTTTAGGCTGTATCAGCACTTAGGCTTAGAAACATCAAGGAATACTAAATTATTGATTGTGAATTAATTTAACTCAAGGAACGTGTGGTATTTAGCTGAATTTTTCTTTAAATTTACTTTCAAAGATGGGCTTAAAAACGACTCAGATGCAAAGCTGGAGAAAACAATTCATTCGTGGACTTACTTACGAGACAATTTTTGAACAAAACAGCATGTTAGAAAGTAGTTGTCACACTAATATTCACTGAGAGAGTTACCACGTGAACTCCAGCAGCTAGCCTGCCTCCAGAAGCCAAGGAAGTCTGAAAATTTTCAAACCTTTGGCCTAAACGTGCCAAGTATGGTAACACTTCTCGCTTCTCGTTCAAGGAAATCTCACTGGAAAATAAACAGTGGAGAAGATAAGCTATTAAGCCGGGCCCCTGATGCTGTTAGTTCTTTCATCAGGTCTTATATCTGTTAACCTTTCATAAATGTCAGTCTGAAAAGAAGGAGTTTCAACTACATCCCAGTGCCAAAAATTCCCAGACTCGTTCTGCTAGAACCACGGGCTTCAAACGCCGCTGTGTTCCTCCCGCACCGAACTCGGACACGCAGGAGGAATAAGCAGGAATAAGATTGAAGCTGTAGCTCCAATCCCCACAGAAACATGTAGGTTACAGGCTGCTTTGCCTTTGCAGGTGTAATATCAGAATTAGGGAAATTGCATGAGAAACAGAGGTTTCAATGACAAAAAGGAAAAAGTGTCACTCTGAGTAACAAAGCTAGTTCAAGCTTCTACTAAAATCACTCTCATCTGCTGCTGCCTCCCAAAATTTTCTTATTGACTTCCTTCTGTCTTAGCTATGAACTTAAAAAATTTGCACATGCAGTACAGTGGATCTACTGCAGCTACCATTTTATTAGTAGTATGATTTATAAGTTAAGTTGAAATGTAGAGAGAGACTACGAGTACTTTTGTTATTTATCACAAAGTAAGGATGGTTTTCACAAACTGTTAGTTCCCCCCACTCTTTGTAGTTACCTGCTCTTAGAATTAGTCTGCCTCACTCATCAGTAAGGATTTTGCAGTGTCTATGGACTCCAGTAAAACAACTGCCATTTACAATGAAGCCTCTATCCTTTCTATCCCTTCAGCATTAAGGGCAATTCTCTCCTCTTCTTTCAGGAATAGAAAAAACAAAACCCAAAAATATAAAATGCTAAAGGCCTTTCTGAATTATCATGTCCACAGAAGCAAAACAGCAGAGGTAACAACTAAGCCACAACCTGCATGTAAATGAGGTCCACATTCCCCAGTTTATAACTTGAGACAGAACATCTGACACCAGTAACAACGACAAAAAAGGATGAAGCCCATTTATACATCACCCTGGATTTCTAACGCTGCCATTACCTCCTCCCCCGAGACACCGAAGAAGTTTGGAAGACAATGTAGGGAACTGCACTGATTTGAAATGGAGGTTTAATACCTGTTACCCTGACCTACTACAGAGTTAATAGCAGGTGTGTACGACTCTGTGCTGTTCAATACCTTAGAGCTAAAATAAAGATGTCTTGAAATTTCCTGAGCTCTGGCTCCTCAGAACCTTACAGCTTTCATCACAGTTTGAGGATTTTGTTTACCTCGTGTGGATATCACCTGCTCCGAGTTGTTCTCAGAAAATAATATCCGCCAGGAAATCATTCCTCGGGCAGCAATTTACCCTAATAACGGTTCTACTTTGCACATTCTTTTTGCTGATCTGGTTTTGCTGCGTTGCTGGGGCGCTACTGTTCCACGAGCAGCAGAGCTCACCTTGAGCACCGAGAAGGGTCTGGAATTGATTTTGTTGGTTATTACGATGGTGGCAGGAGCTGACCTCACGTCCAGCACTGTGCAGAGTGCAATTTTTGCACACAGTGTTGAATCTGTCCTTGTTATGGGATTCTACGGCTTTGCAGGAAGCAGTGACATTTGGAAACGGCAGGTCCTGTGCTGCCACAAAACCAAGAGGGTTTGGGTTTGTAACAGGGATGGTAACAGCGCGTTACTGCTGCGTGTGCAATCAGCCCCTGTCCTTCAACACCCCCGACTCCACGGAGCGATTTGTAACACTCACAGCCCAGAGATTACCATAAGCACCCATTTGTGCAGCAGGGCCATGAGAATCCCAAGGGAGTAACTACAGCAGCTCATGCAAATTTAGGCAACAGGACAGCGGATGTAAGAAAATAAGGGTTCAACAGAGGAAGCGCCATTATCCGTCTCTCTTCCATGTTAAAAAAGACCATGCAGAGTGGTCAACTGCTCCAGCAAAATGGAATAACCACAGAAAAAAAAAAAATCACACATAAATTATTCTAGAACTGAAAGATTAAAAGACATACATTCCCCAAGGGTAATCTCCATCTCATCAAAATACTTTCCCCCCTGCTTAAGTTCATCAGAAAAAGTTAATCAAGGAACAAGCCCATTTCTGTTTGAGAAAGGCACAGGAATACCAGATTTCTAGCTAGCACTGAGTGTACTTCAAACCTTTACAGCGTTAAATAGCTCAGAACTTGATTACAATACTCAAGCAAAAGAGTATACCAGTGCTCCTTCCTTAAGCAAAATGTCAGATGAACAGCGCGGTTCAAAATGCCTTAACCCACCACTTGATCCCAAGCATAGGAATTATTAATAAAAAAGACTTTGACATTATTTCTAGTCTCTTAACCATAACTAACTATAGTAATAACAACAAGCTCAGTTTCATACGAGTAAGAATCTTACATAGTGCTTTGCAATGGTAGTTGTTAGTAACTATTTTAATTATTTTTTGTTTAAATATTCATTATTTTGTTACTTTGTAGTGAGGAAAATAGAGTCACTATTACAACATTTTAAGTTCATATTCTCAGCATGATTTAAGAGGGGAAGTAATTTCTGCATATTTAACTGGCCACCGACTATCTTGAAAAACACAGCAAAGTGAAAGGATGTATTTTTTCCCCCAGGACTTCAACGATTTCATACTTCTGCCTCCGGACTTACATTTGACGATATGAACAACTCTGTACTGCTCCCACACACAGACAACAAAACAAAGAGGTAGATTAAATACAGAAATCTGAGTTTTATTTTGGCTGGCTGGAATCTGTCACGCCGCCAGCTACACCCACCTATTCCCAGGCACTTTCCACCAGGGACCTCCTAGAGCACAACTCAAATTGCTCAGGAGCCCCGAAGCACACCAGTAATTCCCAACGCATCCTTCCTACCGGAGCTGGTTGGGATAATCAAAAGTTATCCTCACCTTATTGTTATTAAAATCCCTATTTACTGGACACAAAGTCATACGCTAACAAATGATGCCTCTCCCTAAAAAGTTTACCACTGAAAGCTAATTTTTGCAAAAGAAGATGAAAGCGAGTAGTCTGCCAAGCAGGCAAATCGGGAGGGAGAAGATAAGATTAATCTTGATAAGAACAGGTTATGATAAAAGGGAACATAGTGCTTAACTTAGCAATTCTGAGATGTCTGTAGATAGGTAGAGAAACAGCAGCCTGAGGCCAAGAGTCTTTTTTTCATACAATGAGATAAATATCCATGTATTTGTTCAATATTCTAAATAAATGCAAATGTCAGTGATGTAGATAATTCTCTGTCTCCTCGGAAATACCAGCAGCTTGCTTTATATATATCCCGTGTGCCAGTTGTTCCTGAAGGATAACAAAGGAGAAAGAGGATACAATGGCTTCTCAGCTCCTCCGAGAGCTTATATAGAGAAGACACTGGGGTGTTAATTGCATTCAATTATACCTAGGAGACCCAGCACTTACATTCTGAAGGCTTTCTCAAAGCTAGAGACCATCGCAGTTATTCCTAGTTGCAGATATTGCCAGAATTTTGATATATTTAAAAACCCCCTGGCAGACATGGGCAGAACCAAAATAATTTTTCTTTAAACTACAGCCTCAGACTTAACATCACAGGCTTAATATAGCCTCTCTTTTTTAGGGTCTCTCAGATTCAAATAATCCATAAACCGATCATTAAGTAGGGATCTTACTATTGGGTTTAGGTTCCTCACCTCTCATGTGGTTCCAAAAACACATACATGATTTTTACTTTATGTCAGAAATTTGATACACTGCTTATTCAATTAACAAGTTGCTCTTTTCTTGCACATTGGCCATTAAGTAGGTATCAGACTGAAATACATTTAATGGTTCGTGAAAACGGCCAAGCAGAATGTTTCTATACAGTTCACTGAGCAAAGAAGTGAAAAGGCAGGAGGAAAAGATTTATTAAGCTGGACTTTATATACAGAAATAATCACCATAATATGTGCATGCATCAAGCTAAGTGCCGCACTTCTGAATTTGCCTTCCTACACAACGACCTCCTCCACATCAGCCCCCGTGGTCTCGCCAGGTCACCTCTGAACCTTTTTTATCAGCTACAATTGGTAGCAGAGTACGTTATCACTGGGATTTTACAGGGTTAGTGTCATTATCCGATGCCTAAAATTAATAGTGACCATCCATTTACGGTGTTAAAAATATTTTGGAAGAATTTTTTGGAAAAGAAATTAACTCTGGTTCCTGTTCATCCTGTGCTCCAAAGAAGAGCTATGGGGTGACACCTCAGACCCTACGTGCCTACATTCTTTTAGCCTTGCACCAGAAAGCATCGCTCCTCCCCGCTGACCTGTGGGCACAGAGCGCTCTGCAGGGCTCTGGATCAAAAAGAGGAAGCTTTTCACAATTAGATGCCAGGAAAATCTCAGCAATGGCAGCTCTCTGCGACAGGAAGGTTGCCATCCCTCTCGCTGAGCGGTTCCCAGATTACCTCTCCCCCTTCCATCAACCGCCAAAACCGCCTCTGGCTGCCAAGATCATCAAAGAACTTCGAACTGAAAACAATCTACTGTCCTCCTCTTCAACTTCCCAGCCACAGCCATGCCTCCCTACAATTAAACCACAAACTATGCAGTAATTACACTAAATTAACTCCTCACAGACACAGGATTCCTGAGTTGTGGCTGAAGCCACATCCTTAACTCACCAGGGACATCGATGGGTATTAAAGACTAACAATAATCTAAAACAGCTTTAAAGAGCTGCCTTATGCTTCTCAGATGCTCACACAATATTCCCTGCCATTTCCAAAAGCAGCCCTTAGATTGTCCCTGTTCCTCAGCCACTGGAGCTTGGCTGCACGGGAGGCTTTGTTTTCCCACTGCAGCTTTTGTCTTGTAAAAGCAGATCCCATTTAGGAAAGGAGGAAAAGTAGGGGACAGCCCTGTCCCCCACTCATTAAACCCAGACATTTATGCTCTGTCCCCAAGGACCTTACAGTGAGATTCCACCTTTGATTGGAAAAAAAAAAAAAAAAATTTTTTTTTTTTTTTTAAAGGGAAAGAAAAGTTCATATTGCTTCTAAGGAGTCTTCCTCAGGATATTTTAGTCTCTTGGACCATGAAATACAACTATTCTTCTAAGCAATTCTAAACACAAGAAAGCACTGTAGAAAGGTCAGGATCAGCTGGGAAAGGGACAGCGGAGTTTCACAGGTCCATCAGTACCCAGGCAGCAGGAACTTCAACCCCGATGTGCAGTGAACTGGTGTGACCTTTCCCAGCTGGTGGAGACGACATCCCCATGCTGCAGTGGAGCTGCTGGTTTCTTCCACTTTTGATACAACATACTCAAACTAAAATACCAGAGTTTTGCACAAACCAATACACTTAAGGCAGGAAGGACCTTTGACATTAACTTCTGGTTTGGGTGCCATGAAATTTCCCATCTGCCAGCAACCACCAGCTGCTCGTCTGGTGAGGAAACCTCGTTATTCATAATGTTAGAATGGTCGTATCAGATGGGACCCCGAGAGGTGGTGGGATCTCCTTCTCCGGAGACATTCCAAACCCGACTGGACACGTTCCTGTGCAACCTGCTCTGGGTGGACCTGCTTTGGCAGGGGGCTGGACTAGATGATCTCCCAAGGTTCCTCCCAACCCCATCACATTCAGTGATTCTGTGACTTTAGGAATCAGCCACCTTCTTAATTCCTGTCAGTCTCACAAACATTGAGGGGGTTGGCTGGTTTTTTCATTTTTTTTATATTTTGGGGTTCCACAGGTTATTCCTCCAATGCTTCCCACTTCCAATAAGGTGGGAGAAACGGATGTCTCCAGACTGGGTGATCACAGGATGTCTTTCCCAGGCATCTTGTTGTTCTTGTTAGGTCTGTACAATTATTATTTTTTAAATAGAGTCACTTCTGGGTGCAATAATCCCTCTCCCCAACTGATGTGAAAAGAACACAGTTGCAAGTCAATGAATTAAGGAGAAGATTATTTCTCCTGCCCTCTCTCCGAATCCTGGTTTACTTTGAGAGCTTTTTTGAACTTGGTGTGCCCAACCAACATATGAGATGTGTACAACTAATGCGATGGCAAGAAGAACACGAAGCTTTGATGGAGGAAACTACACACCATTTTGGTAAACTATAGCTTTTACACAGCTTGAATTAATACATTTATTTCATTGTTTTCCATTTCAAAAGCAAAGAACTGGCTCTTATTAAACAATATTATTGGCTTCTCTGGTATAAACACTATGGCAAGTAAAAACGAGCACTGAAGAAACTCAGTTGAATTCACATTGTAAATATTGATACTTTTTTTGATTTATTCTTCATTCTGTATATATTTTTTAATCCTTTTTTTTTTGGAAGACATTTTGTTTCCATACTCCACAGTTGATTTTCATATTGAAACTTGCGAGAAAAAACAATTTGCCAGCTAAATGAGAATTTATGAGAGGTGCACGTCCTCACCCAGGCTCCACCAGGCCACCCGCGCTGGAGCTGAACTAGGAGAGAAGCTGCAGGATTGCACTGGGGTTTGCCAATACGTTTACACTTACGCGTGAAGGGGAACGTATTGCTGAGCAGGGGCCATATTTCCTTTTAGACTTTTTAATTGTTCTATTTCTAAAAGTTTTACCACCGCACTGAGAATTTGGATCCTCCCCTTCGCAATAGATAATAGATTTTATGACTACCCATAACTTTATATTCACTGGCGTCAAGACATACAGTGCATCAATTTTCTTTCAGTTTTGTTTCTCAAACACTACGCACAAAGATAACACTATAAATATGTGACACGACTAAATGATGAAACAGCAGCTTCCTGCTGAAATTTTTAAGCGAGATAGACATTGTTTTAGCTGAGGAAGCCATTTAGATACCAGCTGTTCCCACTGAAAAGATGTGGCAGCCATCAGCAGAAATAAGAGATGTGCTCTCTGTACATATTGAAATGAGTTTTATCTTCCTTCCCATTCTGTTTTGTGTTCCTGCTGGTGAAAAAGACAAAATTCATTTCACACCCATATTTCCTCGCAAGCATAAACGTTAAATGAGAGGAATCTGTATCTTTGCACCCATACATACACTCGGGTAAGATCAAAACCAGGAGCTACAAAACACATCGCTCCCGTGCAGTATTGAACTCAGGAGCAGCCTCGGAGCTGGAACTGAAGGTAAAAGGAGGAACTTGTGTACATCTCCCCAAAGTGATTTTCCATATTTATTTGTTTATATGTGGTATTTATGTTTTACATTGTAATTAGAAGAAAATAACATGGTATGTGTCAGATACCACTGTGTGAAATCCCAAAAAACACATGAATAGTTCAGTGATACCTGAAAATAATCTCTCTTTCACTGTATTTTAGAATTAAGACTAGTACTAATCACTGCAGTTACATTTTAGAAAGTACCATCCAGTTACTCAGACGTCCTAACTTGAAACCCATCACAGACTATATACATGAATAAGCTTTTCCTAGGTCTGTCTCTGTTCAGAATACAATCTTCTAACGATTGTGACAAAATACACATTGTGCTTTGGATCCAGAAAGAGGTTATGAAGTTGACAGAACTAACATCTCTCCCTGGAGATGGTATAAAAATCACTATATCATATTAAAGATTTTGCTCCTTTTGCCATAGGCAATCAATTCCAAAAATTTGATTAAAAAAGCATTGCATTAGTGCAGTATTCTCAAGCTGCTTCTTATTAACATTTTATTGTAGCATACTCTAATGACAACCAGTATCAGCTCTCATTATTCTAAATAAAGAGTATAGTCATTTTCTTCTTAATGACTGAAGTGAAATGTGTCCATGGGGACATTTTCGTTTACTCTCTCTTACAGTGTAATGTTGTCATTATTAATACGTCCTGAAGACAACTCGCAGACAAAAGTTATCTTTGCAGAGTCACCAGATTTTAATTTTTAAATATATGTAGTCTCAGTCACATGCAGAATGTCAGATTCCTTCAAATACAAATAACACCAGCCATTCATACAATATACTTTGAGTTCCTTGAAAATGTTTTAGTGCGGAAATAAAACAATTCCCATTATGATGCCTGCGACAAAAGACGATAAGAAAAAAGTAGCAAATTGAATTTCACATCTCATGAAGCAGGTAATTGCCACCAAACTCAGGTAAGAGAGAGCTGACGTGGTTTGTCCATTGCTATGCTAACCAGCACGCCAAATAGGAAAGGAGGGCTAGGACAAAAGTTACCCAGACCATAAACTGGAAGAAGAAGGAACATCCATATTGGTCAGTGAAATCCTGAAGCACCGAGGACGCCTCCGTAAATATATTTCTCAGTACAAAAAAAATAGGCAAGGATAAATGCAGTTGTTTTCCACACTTTCAAAGCAATGCCAGAAAACCACCTGTCACCCCAGGGCATTAACCCCAGGTCTGGTTTCACCAATGACCCAGCCAAGACTCTCGCCCGCCTCTGCAGGGCTCCTTCTCCCTCAACCCAGTCCCTGAGAGGCAGATGTGTCACTCACACTCCAGTTGGTTCCATTTTCAAATCAACGGGCAATACTGACTTTTTTTCAAAGGCACTTTAGAGCCAGAGGATGCAGAGATGTGCCTGGGGGCACCAGGGAGCGTTTAAAGGAGGTTGGCGTTACGCCCAATTGATTTCCAATCTGGACAGGTACCTGCCCGATACCTCGGCATCCAACATAAATCCCACCTTGGACCGATTTCCATCTTGGGGATGTGACTAGCACTGAAAATCCCTTCACTATAAATTTTCATGAAATCGATGGTCGCTCAGGACTTTGGTAAACACCAGTTAAAAGTGTACACTCAGAAACTTAGAGAGTTGAGAGCCTGGCCCCCTCCTGGGTTGTTATTCCTGACCTATGTTCTGAGCCACTCGCCAATATATGCAAGAGCAGAAGTATTTCCGTGACAGATATTAGCTTCTTGCAAGGATTATACGTAGGGGTAGAAACAAATAAATGACTAACGGCATCCAAATTTCAAAAGCCACCTTCTCAGCCAGTTGCCTCTCTCTCTGCAAAGTGTCCTCCAGTATTTTAGTTCTGGGTCAGACACAGTGGCCCACGTGAAGCATCAACCACAAAAGTCATCTAGGATTTTTGCTAGTATTCAAATTAAGCAAAACCTTTGTGTTTCCTGAGCAAACAAGTTTAAGTTTTGCAAAACACACGAGGAACCCGTGGTTTGAATGCTGTGAGACAGCACTCCCTTGCTTCATCACGTTCCACAGTCTCCAGTAAGCATCCCAGTGTGCTAATCATCACTTTATTTGTAGGGCTTGTTTACATTTTTAAGACTTCTTTTAGGGGGTTATTACTGTGCTGCTACTACAAGTCTAATTAAACTCAATGTAAAATTTTATAAAACTTGACAACGTATGAAGTACATCTACTCTAACACTGGAGAAGAAACAGAGTATGCGCAAAATTAAAGAAGGTTGAGCTGGAAAGCAAAATAAAAAAACACTGTAAAGACTACACGATAAACAAAAAGGGTCATAAATTGCAAAAAGATGCTATAGAAAGCAGCATGTTATATTTTCAGAATGCCAGATTATATGTACTTTATTATCAAATAAGAGAGCTTTTAAGTATCTAAACCCTAACTAATCTGGGAATCACTAGCTGAAAGAAAGCCTCTTTAAAGCCCCGAGCCTACAGGATTAATTTTGACCCCAGCCGGGTAAAGACGTGTATATTCTCATCAACCACCACATCGTACCACCATGAGACGTAAAAACTCCCTTTGGCTTCAGAGAAATGCCCTCAACTACAGGGTAGAAAGCTGGTGTAATTAATGGGACTATGACTTTATACCGAGGATCCCAGCCTCAGCCCTTACCCCAATCACCCAAACCAACGAGATTTGCACACATTTATGTGGAAGCCTTACCAGGCATTGCATCTTTGAGGACCAGCACTCTAAATAGCTTTGGTTTTTCCAGGTTTACGTTAAATTTTAAAACCGTGTCCACCAACTGACCTGCCAGACCCCTGGAAATCAGTAAAGTGTGGCAGAAATCCTGGCTGAACTCTGAGACTTTTGCACTCCTTTTACTGTGTCTGAAACGAGACTCTAATTTGGTTTTAATAAAAACTAATTGAAAGTAATTTAATATCAATTGATTGTTATGGGGATACATTTTGCAGTTTATCAAGTCTATAGAAATGCAGTATAATTAACTCAAAACTGCATAGGCAATAATGTAATTATAATCTCAACAACTTTAAAATTCCAAGCAATGTTTAAACAGTTAATTAAAAATTTAAAAGATAGTGCTACATTACACGTCTATAATGTTAATTGCAAAAAAATGCTAATCGATATTTGTTAAGTAATCCAATTAATTGAGTAATCTAATTTCTAGCATCTCTGAAGCTAAACAAATATAGCTTCATAAATCTGACTTACAAACTATACAAATATCCAGTTATTCGTTTAAGATAAATTAATAATCAATTACATATTAAACGACTGCATGTTATTTATTACTATTAGACAAAGGGCCAACTTAAAAGCAACCAGTCACACAAAGGAACCTTCCTAGCACAGAAGAGATTGCAGTACTTTCAAAATTTCTCCTTTTCTACCTCCGTGCTGTTAAATCTTCTCTGTGGAAAAGAAAACATTCCTTTGTCGTTTCTTCGCTTGCTATAAAGATACATTCTGAGATGGTAATTCATGGATTTGGGATCCAGCTGAGCGTGCTGAAGGTTAGCACAAAGACAAACATTTTAGATTTCAGAAGAGCAAACTTCAGCGTGCTCAGAGCTCAGAGCTCAACTGGGAGGGATTCCAAGGTGGTGAGAGCCTGGCCCAGGCTGCCCAGAGAAGCTGGGGCTGCCCCATCCCCGGAGGGGTTCAATGCCAGGCTGGAGGGGGCTTGGAGCAACCTGGGCTGGTGGGAGGTGTCCCTGCCCAGGGCAGGGGGTGGCACTGGGGGGGCTTTAAGGTCCCTTCTAACTCTTCCATCTGAGTATTGCTAGCTGTTACTGACTGCTATTTTAACACACTTCCAATGAACCACGATTAAATTATTGAACACTCTTACTGATTTTTTTTTTATTCTCACCACTAAATTCTGTGGTTGCAACACACGGAATACAGCTAAAATAACCTCTTATCTGCTACCCCAATTAGGTATTTGCTCATTAGACTTACGTCAGCTCTAGACTGGAAACTCACCAGGACAGCGACTATCTCATCAGCTATGTTTGCAGTTCTCAGCAGAATGTCAATATTTTCAGAAAACTATGGTTTCTAAATAGCATCGCACAACTCAGTTTTAATGTATTTGACAAAGCGGTGCATCAGCACAAGAGGGAATCTGGAGATATTTTGCTGGATCAATTCTTAAATAAACATGTTGCATAGGAGGAAAAGAGCTGCATGGATAAAGATAGTAGCACAGCAAGAGGTGTCGTTTTATTTCTGGATTCCAGTTTTACAGTCTAACCACATTCACCACTCACACACCTCTCCTGGAGCTCAGTACTCAGGGATAGAAATTTATATCATCACAGCTTCTTCATTTCACTAATACATATAAAATTAAAGGGTCAAAGTGCACATGATGGGAAGTGCACTTTGCGAAGTTGCCATTCTTTACATTTATTTAAAGGGAAAATAGAAAAAAAAATATATATTCTTTCTAACCCTTGGGCTTGTTCCACAGGCAAGACAGTAAATAGATTACCCTAACATCTGAGCTTACTGATTCCTTTTTAATTATTAGTATTTATTTTAAAATTGCCCTCTAATGGCCGAGAGGTTAAAAAACCCCAATGAAGAAGGGTGGGAAATGACATGGGAAGTAGAAGCGTGCCAAGGTGCAGCAATTATACACTGTCCACGAGGCAGGACATTTCAAAGCGTGTGTTGTCCACATTGTACCAGACCCACGGCTCTTTCTCTGACAGGCTTGTCTAAAACCTGGGTGACAGTTTTCACTGTGAGCAACACTGAAGGACAGGAACTTGATTCCATCATTTCACGGCTGTCAGCTCTACAGACAGGAAGGTATATTTTAGGACAACACGCTTTTCAGCAGCTGCTTGCATGAATAAGAACACACTTCCATCATTAGTCATTTAACCCATCTAATGTGACAACAACATTTATTATAGAAGCTGGGAGATTCGTGACAGTAGCAAGAATTCAGAATTGTTCTTTATATAATTTGCATGTGTTGAGCGCTTCAAGGAGACAATGTATTCGAACATCAATACCATTTGTCTTCCTCCCACCCTAATTTATGAGGTAAAGAAGTGCTGAGATTGAATAACTTCCCAGCGCTTCAGAACCTCATGAGAAGCCACCAGTAGGGACCAGTCCCCCCTGTGAACACTGCGGTCTGGCAGTGGGAGACCCCTGCTGCTAGCGCCTTTGAAAAGTCATGTCAAAAAGGGCACTGCTTTTATTACACATGTGAAAAATAATAACCAGTGATCATAAAGATTTAAATAGCTTTATCTACCACATGGGAACAACTCTGATAATAAAAAAAAATGTCCCTCATTCCACCATTATGCCACCCAGCCTTCCCCGAGTGCCCCACAGCCACAAGGGGCTTACGGCGAGCTCACCCGTGTAGCCACATCTCCTACGGCTCCCCTTCCCCTTGCACATCTGTTTAGGAGAGGAATGACTCAACCCTAAACGTACACTCAAATCAAATTGCTTTGCTGAAGTCTCAATTCCAGGACATCAAATACATGAATATGCTGTTTGGGTTGATCCTGCGAGATTAGAACGTTGCAGCTGAAAGGAGCTCTGATGCAGAAAGCCTTGCGTAAGAACTGAATGCTGCAGAATTGAGGTAGCAATTAAAGTTTACGGGCTTGTCAGTATTTACCTTGCAGCTTCACAGCGTTCGTCGTGAGCCTATGACAGCCTGAAAAACCACAGACCAAGCACTTGGAGATTCTTGGGTTTGACAGTCATCAAATAAGGTAATAAAGAAGGCAAAATTTAATCCACTTCGATTGCTGGCACTCGCCACACTACTAACCAAATAAGTGGTAAGAAGATAGTTAAACATTGCACAGAAAAACTTTAGGTTGGGTCTCAGAAACAGCATCTCCTTTTAACACCCACAGCTCCTTCGCACACAACGCTGGCCCTCAGTCCTCAGCTGTCTCCCTAGGTTGGATGGCTAAGCAGCTAATTGAAATGACTGGAAAAAAAAACCCACCAAAGACAAAAAACCCACCCCAAAACCCACTGAGATTCCTTTGAACACAACATGTTAACAAGGAGAAAAATCCTCAAGTCCACATCTATATTGTCCACGCCTGACATGGTCTGCTCACACCATTCAATTAGGTAAGAGAAGACTTTTAAAAGGGCTAAATGACAAAATAATTAATATGCTTCCTTTAGAAGTCAATTGCTACCTAAATCTCAGTTGTGCCTGCGAGCATCAATCAGTGCCAAAGCTCTGATAAATTTATGTTGCATCTCATACACAATTCAAAATATAGTTATGAGTCTGAAAACAAACCACGCTGCTTGCCATGTGCTACATGGCTTTCCGTGTGTTTTCCAACCAGTGATGCCAGAGATGCTTCAGGGCTACCAGAAATCTCTCAACATCTGATGCATAATGAAAATATTTAATGCAGCATAAACGCTCCTCTCTTCTTCCCCCTCTCCATTTCTTAAGTGAAGGGATAACCAAAGCACTTTTTCTTGTACATAGATCAACACGGATTGGTTCCAGCCAACTCCTTTCCAAAGATCTTGCAACTAACTCCAGAGACTTCCTAGCTGAAAAGAGAGAGAGCTGACACAGTTCAGCAGAAGGACCCCAGGTGCTGGAGCAGGAGTTGACAGAGAAGCACAAGCCATGAGCACCGCAACATTTGGAACTCCAGAATTTCCTCTCCAGGCTGCTGGTGTCCACATTGCCCACATCCCATCTAACTGCAAGGTCAAAGCTGCAGTCTCAGCTGGTTTCCTTCTTCATCCCAACTGCAGAACAGAAGGAGCAGTAGCTGACAGGAGATAAATACCTTGTTTCCAAGCCCCTGAACTCTCCCAAGGGTATGCAACAGAATCCTACACACATTTTTATAGAAAATGTGAGGTACTTTAGGCGGCATACAGCATAAGGAAATTTGAACTGCCCTGGAGGGGTTCAAGGCCAGGCTAGAAGGGGCTTTGAGCAACCTGGTCTGGTGGGAGGTGTCCCTGCCCAGGGCAGGGTTTGGAACTCAATGATCTTCAAGGTCCCTTCCAATCCAAACCATTCTAAGATTCCGTAAATGGACTGATGGATACATTCCCCACGATGTCCTAGCAGTTCTGCTTCAGAGGCAGGAGTTGAACCTTGGGTCCCGTGCCCCAAAACGGGGCATGTTTCCCTTCTAGAGGCCACCTCATCTGCATTGGGCTGCTCCCAAGTGAAGGCCCACAAGGCCAGGCTGCCTTTCAAAATATCCCATGCCACGTGTATTTAAAAATAACTCGCCAAGTTTTTTCATGCCTGTGACCTTCACATTAAAAACTAATTTCAAAAATTCAAGGTCCTAGTGACTTATGTATTGTCCTCTTTTAAGAAGGCATAAGAAGAAACATTACAGAAAGAGCTATGTAAATATATTTCATTTAATAAAATGTAAATAAGATTCATAGAACAGACTTCGAAACCTTGAAATATTTATTTTAAATGAAAGGGATTAATTCCTCAAGGTAAGATCTGCTTCTAAACTTGTAACTCCAGTACTGTAGAGCTATTGTGTTTTGTTTTATTTTATTTATTAAAGGGACAGTTCTTCTAAGAAAAATACTTAACCTACCCTAGCAAACTTACTGCTACTTTTTATATACTTTTAAGGACTTTTGATTGTTGCCATCCTGGTCTGGATTCAAACCAGCAAATTACAGAAAAAATGTTCAATATCTCATTACTGGTGTTTTCCAGCCTTAATTATTTCCGCAAATACATTTGTCCCTTTGCATTCATACCTGGTTGGGCTTGATAGCATCTGACTAGGAAAACCTGACTGAAGATGAAAAAAGAAAAGTCTAAGTAACCATCGCACAGATTTTATTTATAGGAAAAAAAAGGAGGAAAATGGAAGTGTTATTTTGAACTTCATCTGCAAACAACTACTGAGGATCTGAGCCCCTGATTCAATGACAACTCATAGTGAACCTTGTTTTACAACATCAGCAAAACTTAAATGGCACATTAATTGTCCTTTTGATGATGGACTAAACAGTGAAATTGTATTTTTATACTTCTGTCTATGAAAAGAAGCTGGTACTTATAGGAAATATACGTTAAGTATACCACTTTGGTTTTATGAATTCATTTTTAATAACACCATCTCACACAGAAGTCAACTGTGTCTCCTGCTAAAGCTTTATCCAGAAGAGAGATTGATATCTACTTCCTAATGTCAAAGTTTCACTGAAGATTTAGGAAACATAAAAGGCCGATAGGATAATTCCAAGCAATGGATGAGGTAGCTTCTACCCTACAGATAAACACACCTCGTGAATGTTTCTCAATTTACAGCAAAACTTTACTACGTTTTGTCCCTCAAAATATATTGTAGACAGATGCAAGTAAGCAGTGATATAATAATGAGGTCTGCTATAAACAAACATGCCAGATTTGTAATAACACATAATTAATGACCAATGGGTGCACGTTCATTAGGATAAACTAAACCTTATGACCTTCATTTCCTAAATCTCACCTTCCTTTTCAGATACGAAACCGTAAAAGAAACTTCTTATACAACAAAGGCTTAGGATCAACACAGCGCTTCGCTCAAAGCCATTGCAAACGCAGGAGCAAGGTGCTGACCAACTCAAGTTGGGAAATCACTTTTGGAGCATATGTCCTCACCGTTTTGGGTCTATTGCTAATAGAAATGGGTAAGCAAGGAAAGAGAGAATTGCAGTCATCAATCCCAGAAAAGAAAAAGCCTTGAATCAAAACTTGAGGCTCAGCAGGAGAGAGAACTAACGCTGCAACTCAGAAGCTCCGTTTCTCAGATGGTAATGAGAAACCTCGGAGACTTCAGGTACATGAAGCTTGAAGGCTGAGGCAAAAATAACCTGAAGTTTGCCATTAGCTGCATCGCTGTAAACTGCTGGGCATCAAAATCAGTGTTTGCAGAGTGGCTTTTGGAAAAAAAAAAAGACAAAAAAAAGACAAGTGCGGTACCGAGATCAAATTATCATAAGCATTGTTTCCCCAGAACTGCACCGCAAGTAATCACACTCTCTGCTCTGGATGCAATGCAAACATAAAGACCCCAGCAGAAAATGCACAGAAGCCTTAAAATATTTATAGCAGCAGAACCATCTATATATATAAGGATAAGTCAAGTTAATGCTGGATTTTTAATTAGAAATGGTGCTTTCTGAAGAAGCATTTATTAGCTACGGGAAATTAAAAGTAATTATGAGCAGGTAAAAAAAAATTAAATGGAAGGTTGAAACCCACAAATAACTAGCAGTGCCCAAAGCCCCAAACTCCTTTGTGCAAAAGCATAAAGTGTTTCAGGTAGACTTTTTTCATACTCGTCATTTAGGTGATAAAAGGACACCTCAACTCTTTAATATCCTGCATTGGGTTTGCGTGGCAAGGTTTTGGTAGCTTGGTGGCTTCTATGAGAAGCTGCTAGAAGCTTCTCCTGTGTCTCATAGAGTCAACACCAGATGGCTCCAAGAAGGACCTGCCACTGGCCATGGCCGAGCCCATCAGCAAGGGGGGCAGCACCTCTGGGATAACACAGTTAAGAATGGGGGAAAAAATCTACTGGGAGGAGTAATTGCAGCTGGAGAGAGGAATGAGAGTACGGGAGAGCAGCAACTCTGCAGACGCTAAGGGCAGACATCGAGGAGGAGGAGAAGGCGCTCCAGGGGCCAGAGCTGAGATTCCCCCGTAGCCCATTTCTCAGCTTTCTTGCTCAGAGTATCAGCAAGGTTACTAATTTATAAAATTTCTGCTAAAAATGTGAATTGTGGTAAATTGGGACCACCTATTTTGACTGCAGGGCTTGTCTGCTTACGGCACGAGTAATTCAACCTGACTCAATCCAACTCAGAAAATACTAACACGTTCCAGAAGGAACCAATACACAAAAAATTTAGGTTCATTCACTCCAATTTATCTGATAGAATGATCACGGGCTGCCTATCAGATCACACTTAGCTAGACATGTGCAACTATTAGTGAACAGAGTCCACTGACATGGAACGGCACACGCCGCGCTGCCGTAGTTTGCCACGTCCCCGTCCCCGTGTCACCTGCTCTGTCCTGTTGGTTGGTTGCTGCCGTCACCAATCGGTGCCTGCAATAAAATGGAGATTCCAGCCAGATCCCCAGACCGGATCGCTTCTAACCTCCTGCTGTCGTCAAGGGAACTGCTGTCAAATTCCACACCCAGAAGCTTGGGCTATTATCTTTAATTCTGCACCTGATATCGACCTGGCCCAGGCCCAGCACAGGGCAAAAAAGGGGCTGAATTCTCCCCTGGTGCCATCGACAGACTTCCCGCAGCTCTCCCGAAGCCCTGACAGTCTGCCCCAGCTCAAACACGGCCCCGCGCTCCGAGAACAGCGTAATTCAGATTTATGAGAAGACATTTCCTATCCAATATAATTGATTACCTACCGTAATGTGAACAGAACCTAATTTGTACTAATGAATCCTATGCATAATACAGGAAAGCGTTTAATAATATGGAGAGCACAAAATGCCAAGCCAGATGTCACTGATGGCGATAACAATTTTCCCAGATGGCCGGGTTTCCTCGCGCTTTTTGCCGCCTTCAGGTTTGCGGAGACGGCATTTAGCGCGGGCGAGAGCTCTGACGTTCCTCGTCTATTAGTTTTGTGCCATGGCAGTCTGGTGCTGCAGCAAGACACCATCCTAGCACGGCTATTGTGACACTGTGGAAATGCTTGTCTGCTCTGGCAAATTTTGATAAATGTAACAGCAGATTAGAAATAATATAAGCATACGTGGGGAATCCAATCAAGACTGAAGCTAGCATATCTCTGCGTCTTTGACTGAAGAATAACAAGATTAAAAGCCTTTAAATTTTAAAACATTCAGTTATGGAAGTGGTGTGGAAATGAAACAACACGTACACATTACACACATTAAATCACAGCGGGGAAAAACAAACAAAAATCCTGTGTACTTTAAAATTATTCCATTAATTTGGCTTTTTTTTTGTTTAAAGCATACTAGGACCAGTGATAAAACTACCAAACTCTGGATTCTTTCAGACAAGCCAGCAATCAGCGTGAGGGCTAGCTGTGAATTGCATACATTTGTAATAGGAATACTCCCCTCTGTATCCTATTTGTTAAAATTACAAAGCTTTTCCCTAAATGTCAGGATGTACTGTGAAAGGACAGAGAACTGCACAAACTGTGAAAGGAAAAGCTGAAATTCAGCTTTATCTGCCAGAACACAAGCCTCGAGTCGAGTCAGGAGGAGCCTGTAACACAGATCCGCGTGGTTATTTTGGTGGGTTCATTACCAACCACATTTAACTCGCTAAATCAATTATTTTTACAGAAGACAGTCTGCACACATTCTCTCCTGTATATGCAATCAATCCTAGTGAAAATGATACAAAGTAGGTCGTAAATAGATCTTCTGATTTTGCAGGCTTCACCAAGTGCTAAAACTAAAACGTGAAAGAAAAACCGTAGGGCTGAGGAGCAGATGAGGCGTTGCTATTAATGAAGAAAAGACAAGTATTTAAATTGAGAAGGCATCTTGATGTTTTCTGTGCAAGCTGAATAGGGGCACATAATAGCAAAATAAAACAGCTATCAGACAAGATAAATAGGAATACATCAACAGGGACTGTACAGAATTAGAATGGCGCAGCGAGAGAAGCAAAGCTTTAGAAGAATACACTAAAATTTTCACTTTGCATTATAATGTCATCTTAGAAACAGATGGCAAAATGCCACTAGAACAGGAAGATGTCAAGAAATAATAGTGTCAGCAGCTATATAAAGAGCTAAGAGATGCTTCAGACTACCTTGCATTTGTAAGGCCATGCTCTACAGAGTCTTAAAATAATTTCATCTATGCAAGCAAAATAAGGGAAGACACGGCCGGCTCTTGCCTAACCCACCAGTCACTTTTCAGAAGGGAATCTGGGTTCAGGATCAGCCCAGACCCAGAAAACAAGCAGAGTGTTTTTGTCTTGGTATAAAGAAGCGGTACTGTCATAGCTCAATATAAACTACCCTTGGTTCAATACATGCTTAGGGTTGCTTATTAAATTTGTCATGGCTAATTGGGAATTGATAGGAAGAGGTAGTAGGGACTGATTTGGGAAAACACGCTTTGAACGTGAAGGCCATTCTCAATGTTATTAATAAATCCAGTGTGATCTCTAATGAGTGGAAAACAGAACACAATGTGGGACTAATAGCACATATAGATCCAGAATGCTTTGTAAAAGAGAATTTATGCAGCACCATAAGCCTCAAAACATTTAAATGCCTTTCTTGTGTTCTTAGGTAAGCCCTGAGTGTTTATTTTGCAAGAAATAGCTCTTAGGGCCACACAGAGCGGGATTCACTTATATTAAAGGGGAAAAGGAAGAAACAAGATACGACAAAAGGAAGGGAAAATGTGATCAGGAGCAGCTATATATGCTAAACAAGTTCTGTTTATTTAGATGCATTTTGTGGGAGGTCAAACTCTGAAGAAAATGAGGCAGAAAAGGGATAAAAGGGGGAAAAGGGGCAGAGGGAAAGCTCCTGAAGCCAACCTGCCCAAAGTCAGGGCTGGTTAACTGTAAAGTCTGATTCTGGGAGGTCTCAGGAATAAAGATGAACAATCTCATTTGTGTAAGCAGGGTACCTCTCCAAGAAATCTCCAAGAAATACGTCTCCAAGAAAAACAGGAGAAATAGATATACTCTAATTACATGCAGGTTTTGGTTCTCTGCTCATTCTTTGTAACTTTGTACCATCAAGAGCTTATCCCAAACTTTATCAGAAAAACTAATGTCAAGTCTTGAGCCGTCTTCAAAATTAACTCGATCTATTGCATGACAAATCTCAAAAAACCTGTTTTATATTAAGCTGCACATGCAACAAGTCCCTCGGTTCTCGAGCTTTTATTGCACTACTGGAGTTTTACAAACCAGGGCACATCTTGGGCCAACTGCAGAGGCACCAAAGCTCAGAGTCAGGGGGTTATACAGTAAAGGGCAACCCACAGCATCGCTCACGGCTACGGAAAACTTGGGTCTGGGAGGAAAGCAAAGAAGCTCTATTAATGCTAACTGCAATAAGGAAAAAAAAGATAAATAAAAATCAGTATAACAAAATCATTTCAGTTAGTAATATTTTGCATTTGTATTTTTTTGGCATTTACATATTCATGTATTTGTATTTAAACCAGCTATGGATAATTCCCAGTTGTCTTCAAAAGGATGGACGTCTCAAACTACAGGGGAATCTGTCAAAATGAAGGCAAAAGTGGTATTTTGCTGAGTTTAGCAAACATAGTTGAACTCTCTTAACCATTTTTTTCCATTTATGATACGGGGGTTGTTAGATCATTTGGGTAATAAAACACAGATTGTTGACTGGATCAGTTATTTTAAGGTTATAGCACACAGAGAAGATATATTTCAATTTATTCCCAAAGGCTGTAAAAGCAGCCATAAAGCAATCAGAAAGCAGGTAAAGAAGGACTTTTATGGCAGGATAAATGAATGATAATTAGGCAACAAAACAGGAGGCATAAGTAGCTGGAAACCTTTGTTTCCTTGTTCCCTTCAAGCCTTCAGGTTTGAAAATCCTGCTGACAGTACTGAAGGGGTTTGGGTAAGTAACTATTAGCAGTGACACGCTGCCAAAGCCAGTATGCTGTATTTTGGCCATTTAAAGCAATCATTACATCCAGAAATGAGTCATCAAGGCAATAAAAACTAGGGGGAGAGAGGGATCGGGGAAGGAAGTTCCATCTACCAACACAATTCCCACATTCGAAATGGAAAATCACATTGCGTTGTAATACAGAAACCTGAAAGCACGTAGGTATTGAAAACCTTTAAAAATAACAACACAGCCATTTTCCCAGCCATCTCTGTGAATCTCAGCTATTTGTGTCCCTCCAACACCGTCACGTCATCCCCTGTGCCAGTACGAGTGGTGAAGCACAGCTCTGGGGTACAAATCACTAAACAGGGACACCTCTGTCACCACCACCACCTTCCCACCCCTTCCTCACCTCAGTAGCCAGAGGATGGACTATTCTCCTTCCCAGCCCTTTCTCCTCTCCGACCCCTGGCTATTCCCAGAAATGTGCCTCTTCTGAGCCATTTCTCTACAGGTCATCAACAAGGTGACATTGATTCAGCCACACTTCCCTCGTTCATGTTATTGCACATGCTATGCTAAAGCAAAACCAAGTCTTTTGAGTCCACGATCTTTAAAAGTAAACTTCCCGTTTAAAGCAAAGTTTGTATAGTGGGTAGAAAACAAGAGCACCTGACGTTTCTAATAGTCATAAAAAAAAAAAAAGTTATGTCACTCCAGGAGCTATTTGCAGTTCAGTCATGAACTAGAGAGAATCCAGAGAAACCTTTAGACCCTCTTCAGGAGAGCTGATCTAGCAATTGCTGTGTCACAGATATATATATCTCTCTCTATAGTGCTCCAGCAGTATGGAAATCTTCATCTAATATCTGCACTAAATGTATTCATGGTGAATTCATACTCCTCTGCACTAAATGCATTCACGAGTCCCTCTTGCTCTTATGCTAACATTGTCTCTTGGTTTAACCAGTTCTCTTCTCCCTCCAGCAAAGAGTTGGCACCAGCATCTGCTGGTCTGAGGTGGCACCACTCCAAGGTAAGAGGGCCTTCAGGTCTCCTTGCAGGTGAGCCCTCCTGAGCTACCCAACAATTTTTATCCTCATTAACTCAATTCTGACTCATTTAATGCATTTTTCTATGAGAAAACCCACAGAAGTTTTACAATAAAACTTTCATTCAAGATTTGTTCTACACTTTTGCAAACTGCTGCAGTCAGGGTAGTGGTTTGGGGTCACAGGTTTGAATTAGATGCTACACTTGCTCTTTTCTAGCTGTGTTCTACTAGGCTTGGCTTGAGAG
>JAOQGH010000062.1:36201655-36227605 GCA_025769975.1 Gallinago jamesoni | reverse complement strand
TCTTGAAGTTTTAGCGTGTCATAAGACACGGTGTAATAGATAATCACTGACTTGTGGCTCATTCCCTCCCCGTCCCTGTGTAAAGCATTGCCGATAATAAGTAGCGAAACACATTTCGAAACACACAGATTATGGTATTGATCCTCCTCTCACATTGGATCCCAAACATCTCTCTCTTCCACCAAGATAATATTTTGATTTGAAACGCGCTTAAATCCACTTCTATATGTTCCTTTGGTGACCTCAAGGAAAGGCCAGAAAGAGTAAAAAAAAGCCCCGACATTTCAATAAAACCCCAGTATTATGTTTTCCAAACATTTGCATTGGATGAGGCTGCTTTACGTAGAAACACCAGTGAACACCAAAGTCATCTAACCACAGCCATCTAAACCTACACCACCAGCTGTCTCAGCAGCAAACTGCAAAAGGTTTCAGTTCTTTCCAACTTTATCCCACTTCAAGTGAAGCCATCTGATTAAAATGCATTATTAGAGGTAAATGAAATAATAAGAGATTAGCGGGTCTGGCCACACATCTTAATGCAAGACAGTTGAATTACTGACTGCAATGGGAAATGTAGGAAGATACCAACCATGTTAAAGAAGCGGTGTCGGACAACACCAAACTTAAACAAGGCCTCCAAGAACCATCTCCAAGGTGCGTAAACAATTCATTTTTTGCAAACTACATAAGACTGTCAAGCATAGACTACAAATATAAAGAAAAGATAGGGAAAAAATACACTGAAAAGTCAACATTTCTTTGTAAAAAGAAAAAGAGAATAAACCTTTTTAGGTTTTATCATTGAGGGAAGATTATTAGTGAGATATTGAATAACCTGTAGTAAGATATTTGCTGTTCAACATGCTCATAAGCAATCAGGAAAAGAGTATATAATAATATGACAGCTTGCAAACAAAGAAATGCTTCTTTTCTCTATAATAAAATTTAAAAGTTATTTAAATTTTTGTGTATTAGGGTTTTTTTAAAAGAAAAATTATGGCTATCACCTCACTGAAGATCTACAAGAAGAAACGTGTCTTTACAATACAATGGCAGGTGAAAATTAATGTAAATAAACACTGCCTGATGGCTTTGTGAAGAACCAACTTCTAATTTTGCATAAAAAGCGATGGACTCTTAACACATTCTGGAAAAAAGAATCAAGAGTCACCAACTCACAAATCTAGCGGCTGTCAAGACATCATGCATTATATGGGGAATTATTTGGAGAGGAAGAGGGAATAAACCACAAAGTGTCATCAGGCTTCTAACCACGGTGTACCCGCTTCTCAAGCACTGCTCATAGTTTCGGTCACCGCCACTTGGGAAGATTCCGGCGTAGGAGAGCAGAGCACAGAAGAACACAGAACAATGAATTTCATCAGAGGAATGGAATGGATTTCATAGAAAGAAAACTACATTCAGTAATTTTGGAAAATAAGTGGCTGAGAAGAAATATGATAGAGGTCTATAAAACGATGAGTAGTATAGAGATAGTGAATAGGCAATGATTTTTCATTATTTGCCATTATTCAAGACATAAGTGGTATAAAATGAAATTATGAACAAGCAGTTCAAAACAACCATGAAGAAGGACTTTTTCTTCACAACTCATAATTAAATCATACAGCTCATTACCCTGGCATGATGCTTCTGCCAAGAGTATAAATTTTTTCAAAAGGAATTAGATAAATTCCTGGAGGGAATGTCCACCCTCAAAGCACTAGAAACAAATATTCCATCCATTATTGGAGCTGAGAGAATATAACCCAAAAGGCCCAATCTGCAGATACATCTACAGATGTATCACATGCCGTCATCTGCTGTTGTCCACGTTGGGGACAGGATACTGGGCTGCACCAGGGTTAACCCATCGATGCAGATCACAGAATCATAGAACGGTTTGGGTTGGAAGGGTCCTTAAAGCCCATCCAGTGCCACCCGCTGCCCTGGTCAGGGACACCTCCCACCACACCAGGTTGCTCCAAGTCCCCTCCAACCTGGCCTTGAACTGCTCCAGGGATGGGGCAGCCACAGCTTCTCTGGGCAACCTGGGCCAGGCTCTCACCACCCTCACAGCAAAGTTCTTCCTCAGATCTCATCACATTCTCCTCTCTTTCAGTTCAAAACTGTACCCCCTCATCCCATCTCCCAGACAGAGAGTCCGTCCCTGTCTCTCCTGTAGATCTTCTGTTCTCCTCAACTGATTCTACAACCACATGGCAGGCCCTCAAGTCTCTTCTCTTAAAAAAGTAGAATAGGGAAAGAAAACGAGTTTTACAGTGATATGATTGATTTCTAAGACTCTTAGATTATCCTACATACAGAAAAAATACGATTTTTGTTCAGAGTTTCCAAAAAACATAATGCCACCAACCTGCTAGGATACAGAAGTTTCTTCAACAGGTTTAAGATGACTTCAAGTTCACAAGCAGTTTGAGATGTAACCTAAAACGTTGATTTTAATTTAAATTAAATATCTTTGTATTAAATACCTTAAGTATAACGGGATGTTTGTGGCAAACTGAAACCCTTTGTAAAATCTAAAAAGGGGTGGCAAAGGTATGAAAAATCCCTACGTTCTCATTTCATGCCACTGGACACAAAAACATACATTTTCACCGATTTTTCAGTTTGTCTATCAAAACTGAAAATCCTCTCCATTTGCAGAAATTAGCTAGTAATTGAGCAATAAAACACTCAAACACTTTGATTACTGAGATCAGTGACATCCCTCAGTGGTACCACACGAGGCTTTGTAGAAATAACTCTCCCAAAAGGATTCTCTCTGCTCATGGTGTGAGGGGTCCTGTTCTGATTGAGGGTACAGAAACGGACCATCCATGCACCAGTATGAGAAAACCCTACTAATAGTACAAGATCATAAAAAAATCTGCTACGGGTACGGCCCAGAAGCCCAGACTGCAGAGTAATCAATCTCATGACAAATCCAGCACCGGATGAAATTGATGGCCCTATAATAAATAATATTTCACCGAGTTTTAGCTCCCGCTGCCACTGCTGCACCGATAATCTCCTCCCAAAACATCAGCTGCAGGAATACGGAGCGTCTAACGATGCCCTGTTGGGTCACAAGTAGATCAAATACAAGGGAAGGCCGACGGGGCTGTCAGCTCCTGCCTTGTGAATGAACAGGAAAGGGAAAAGAAACGTGATAGAAAAAGGAAACAGAAAGTGTTTGCTTCAACAAGGTCTCTGGGTCTCTGTAGCACTTTTCCTTAGAGGCTTTTATTATGGTGACCCATTTATTGATAGCAAATCTTGGGAGCTCAGGAAATGTAGATTAATTCTGGGAATTGTCTGCCTCAGATTTCTTGCTCTATATTCTCTTCCCTCCCGTCCCCCCTCCTCCCATTTCCAGTCAACTACTTTGGTGTTTCCATCAATGACAAAAAGATTAAAGTAAACTAGAGTGCCTATTTTCCAAATTCACTTTGATTCAAGATGATAGTAAGTACTCCCAGAAAGAGAAATCTACCAGATTGATTAATTAATGTTCTTATTCATTAACTGACTGATTGTTCCAACAAAGAAAAGATTTATAGTTTCGTCATGTACTAAGATTCCCTGCCGTTAGCCTGCTGTTGAGGGAACTCACCAAGATTAAGAAAATATGCATAAAATACAGTTAACATCCACCCAAGAATAAGACCGAGATTAACAAAAAACCAAAGATATCACTGATTCCCAACACACTCTTGAGTTCTGTAGTATCTAAGACTCTAAAAACACCCTTTAACAGCTTTATTGCTTCTGATGTTAGCTCAACTCTAGCAATACATTAAATTCATATGTGGTAAATTCAACATGGGGTATTAAGTAAGAAAAGCACACAGAAAGTCTAATTAGGCATTTAAAAATAATTTTAGATGCGCTTTTATGATCAAACAATGCAGTGTGAAACAAATATTTAAAACTTATCTTAAAACATAGCTACCCTGATAAGCGTAATTTGGAAATCTTTAATGAATTCACCTCAATTAGCCTTTAATTAAATTGCTCATTAAAAACTGATTTGAATATTGCTCAAGAAGAAATCCTTGTTCAACTGTTAGGACAGAATAGGAAGTCAATGGAGGTGAGGTTTTGAAGCAGTCTGAAAGTCATGTTTGCTGCAGGGAAAAAAAGCCCTCAGCTTCCTATGACATCCAAGGCAAACTAAACACGTGACAGAAAAGCAAACGTAGGAGTTGGTTTGTTTCAGTTTAATTCTTTTCAGAAGGAAAACGAAACTAGTAATGAACTAATCCATCTTGAATACATCTCAGCTGTCTTCAAACCTGCTCACTCCCAACTCCTCTCCAGCCTGTGCTCTCAGAGAAACAGTGGTTAATTTTAACTTCTCTTTTCAGTGGAAACATCACCTTACAAATTCCCCTACACGCGCACAGAGGCATTTAAAAGAGCAAACGCACGTTCTCAAGGATGCTTGAAAAATATTGTGTAACACTGAAAGTGCCTCAAGTGCAGAAGTGCTGCTGGAGCCACTGTGGCTTACGGATACGGGGAAGCAAAGTTTAATAAAAAAATATTGTGCCTCTGCATTAAACTAATTGATCTGATCAGAGGGAAAATTCCCCTAATTGCCTACCTGTTACTTCAGTGATCCTACAAAAGAGTTTTTTTTCCTCTACGACCTTCACTTCAAACACAGCTCCAGGGTCTCCACGGTCTCACGTCAGGTTAACGTGAGAACTTGGGTCAGCTCTAAGTGGGACAGAAACAAGACCCAGAGTGAGGAACGCAAAAGACTGGGGCCAGGAGGCAGGAAAGAAAAAAATTAAAAACATCCCTTTACGTGCTAAATAAGTGCACAGCATGCAACCAACTAATTTTTTTGCCTTTTCTTCACTGAGAAGGAAACTACTGCAGGGACCGGATTCTGTCACGTTGGCATGGCCTCGTGTTGAGACTGATGTTTTGTTGCATTACCTGGAAGAGGTCACTGAACAGTTGGGACTTGAAGTTGTCTAAATCTAAGCCATGTTCTGTCATTCACGTATGCTGCAAAGCGTACGGAGCCAACTAAATCATTCTCTGTCCACAGAAAAACAGCTTTTTGCCCGTGAGCTCCTGGACGGTGCCTTCAGCAGGGTCTTTGCTCCCCCTGTACGGCTGAGCTCCTACCCAAAGGTCAGGACAGAGACCAGCCTCCAAACCAGACCTGGCAGCAACTCAACCTCTTCCATTGCGTGCAGTAGCAGCGTTATTAGCATAGAAATCCAATCCAATGCAAGAGTAAACACTAATAATATTGTTGCAAATATTAATAATTTAAATCCAATAGAACAAGCGTCTCAAGAATGCATACATATGTTATGAACACTGCTAATTCAGCTGAGTCTAAAAATACATTTTTGAATTATTTTGGTGTGTGCCATCAATGATTAATACATATGGATAGACACTTAAAAACTTATTCATATGGAAATAAGTGGTGACATTCCAGGCCCTTTAAGAGATCAATAACTTTTAGCCAATACGTGCACTTTCTTCTCTGTATAGCAGAATTCACAAGGGCTCTCGGAAGCACTCAGGGACGAGGGAAACAAATGTATTCTAGTAACTATCAAAGGCAGTTAAGCACAAGCATATCACCTCTGACTCTGAAAATCCAGGGATCCTAGCGGGCTCAGGAAAAAAGCCGAGGAAGCGGCGATGCATTACGCTCATCCTGCTCCCTACGACGCTGCGCATCCCTGCAGACCGACAGGCTGCTCCAACACAGGCCAGTGGTCTCATCTGCTCTTTGGGAGAGAATAAAATGCTAAATGCTGTATTTGAGGAGAGAAAAATAGAAATCATCAATTGAGAACGTGCATTACTTCAAGAAGGTGAACACTACGAGGCAGGGTAAGCCGTGCCCTACGTGATGGGCTCTGCACGCTCCTGGTGGCCACAGGAAACCATCCCACAGAGAGCCACCAGAGAAGCCTTCAGGGAAGCACCTCGCTCCTCTTCTCACCAAGGCCAAGACTGGCATCAACTCTAGAACACCCTGCTCCAAATTTCACCTTCCCTGTCCCTCCTTCCTCTCTTCTCCCTGTCCACCACATGCAGGCAACATCCAAGAGGGTGCAAGAGTGCTTGTGGGCAGCACCGTTTCACAGCAATCTAACACCTACACTACAATTATTTGCAGGTTTCATTCTTTTTTTTTTTTTCATGAGGTGTTGAATACTATTAATTACTTGGTACGTATTAGATATTTTCCACTTTTAAAAGACTTTCAGATAGATATGTCAACAACTTACATTGGAAATCGGGAAGGAAGCGGATTGGTCAGTCTCACAGACAGAGCCATGGATTTTCTTTACCTTAGGATCGCTTGGCAGAGCACATTACCATAAAAATCACTGAAATTTCATCAACAACAAAGCAGTATTAAAAACTGTATCACAATGCACCCTTCCCTGAGGGCACTTCAGAGAGAAGCAGCCGTTACGTGACAACACCCCCCCCCAGCTACAATGAACATGTTTAAAATTGTGTACGTGTCTAAATAGTGATTTTAATTCATATTTCATTCTACTTGAAATTCTGGAGAGCTGTGGTCAGCCGTACTGACAGCAAATTCATGCTGAGGAGCTTTTTAACACAGACACACATCCTTCCCCAAAAATCCCCACTCACAATAATAAAAGGGTAAAGAGATTGAGGAAAAAAATAAAATAAAAATCACAGCACGGAAATCACTATGAAAATGGAGAAGCAAAGGAATATTCTTGACTTTTCTGTACCGTAGACAATATACAGTAATCTTATTTTGTGACCTTAACAGTGAATGAGCAAGATGACAATCAAAATATCTGATAAAGCAGAGAGAGGCACAGATCAATAACCAGACACTAAGACAGAATCCATATTAACCTTAGGAACTGAGACAAAACCTCTATCTACAGCTTTCCAAACACAAATAAAACAGGGAAAAACAGGCAGAAAACACAAGTTTCAACGCCTTTAAATCTACCGTATCTTTTCTTTTCATAATCCCATACAATAATTACTGTTTTAAAATATTTTAAATCGGTAAGCCCAGAACAGGAGCTGGTAGGGGGTGGGTGGTGTTTGGGATGGGAGAATTGTAGCTGTAAGGTTGGGAAAAAACAAAAAAAACAAACAAACAAAAAAGGAAAAACGGTTTCCAGCCCAGGTGGAACCCAGGAGGTTGCCACAAATTACTGCAGGGGCTCGTGCTTTGGGGCAGAATGTCTGCCCCTATTGGCATTTCCCCTCTGCTTCCTCTTCTTAGCATCTGATATGCAGGGAAAAAACAGACACTAAATCTGTTTGCTTTATGTGGCCACTTCGTTATGCTTCTGGATTAATCAACAGCCTTTATGAGCTGGTGCAGGTCTTGGATACTCCCTTCTTCACAAGCCAGCCCTGCTCCAAGGGCAGTCACCAGGGAGCAGCGAGACAGTCTAAGTGGGAGTTGTGCCCATCATTAAGAAAAAGGAGCGAGGAATTTAGGAGGAGATGTATCGCTGGGCTGGGAACTCACTAAAGGTTATGAGTTCTCCTGCGCTTTCTGATAATATACTACACGTACAGCTCAAGAAATGACCTAAGTGACACAATATATAATTTGATGGATAGAGGGGAACATACAAGGAGTGTGCTCCATGGTTTTAAGTCTCCCATTATTGGAGAAGTCATGCATAATCTCCCTATTATCATCACTTTCCTCTCTTACAAAAAGGCAGCCTTCCATTTAAGTCTGTTAAGGGCAAGATCCAAGGAGACCAGGCTTCATTATCCAACACTATTTTTAAAATATCTCCAGAAATGTTATATGTGCTTCCAGGATGAGGGACTGACTTTCCAAAAGGCAGATAAAAATGAACCGTGTTCCTCTGAACGACTGTGAGGAATCACCACACGGACTCGGGCAATTCCTGCAACCATTTCACAACCAAACCCAAATTGTGTCTCCACCTTTTCCATTTCATTCCCTTTTTCCCTTTGCCATTTCTTTCAGATGAAAGATGAAGAGGCATCCAATGATTGACACCTGATGGAAATCCAAACTAAACAGGACCCGTATAACCTGAAATATAAAGTTATCTCTTTTTGCACTAGTGAAATCTCACTGGCATGAGTGGAGATACATTCTTATGCTTGAGCTCAGAATTTGGTCACATTTTTTTTTTTTTTTCAGAGCAGTACAAAGAAACCTGCTTTTTATGAAGCTTTTATACAGGAGGCAGTTGCCATTTTGTGAATAAAAAAATAATATATCATGGAACAAAAGGAAACTTGCACATTCTCTCGTCATTGAGGTTTTACACTTCTCCTCTTTTCTACTTCTTTTGAAATCGCTCCCACTTGTATCATAATATTCTTCATGGCAAAGAATTATATTCCTTTTCCCCAAAGTTCTGTTTAGTAGTAAACACCTCTAACAGTTCTTCAGTTTTGAAGAAAAAAACCCCAGTGCCTGCCTGACACATCTTGGTTAAAATATATCACGATCAAAGACCATTTTCATTATCATGAAAAAAAACAGTTCTTTGTAAGATGCTTAAGAGGATAAAACTTTTTGTGTGACAGATGTCACAATAAAACAAAGTAAAACTGTAGGATCCAGGAAAAATATAACAGTCTTTTATTCTTCCAGTCGCTGATGATAAATGGGAGGAGGAAATGGAAATAACTTATATGCATTTATCTTGACACATCACTTCTGGTGAATACAACACTTTAAACACTCAAAATTTAAAAAAAAAAAAAAAATCTTATCAGGCCTGTATCAAATAGATTTGTCAATGCTTAGTTGAGTTATATTACGAATTACTACTGCATATTAAAATGTCTTTTGAGATTTACTAGTGTATCTGCAAGCGTCAAGGAGTGAAATATTTTACTCGTGGCATCATTCAACTCCTGGCACAACAACGCTGTTTTTGCTACATTTTACCACCCCCAACTTTTACCATCTAACGCTACGTTGACACCATTTTTCATATCAACACAGAAAGGCTACTGAGGTTCAACCAAGGGGAAAGAGGAACCAGCATCACCTGAGCACAGCCCTGAAGGATTCCCTGCTCCTTGTCCCCATCCCACCACCAAAGCTCCCACCCTCTGATCTTCCCTCCTCCTGCCTCCCCCAGGGTCAGATGCTCAGAGGAGTGGGGGACAGGGGTTATAATACTGGGTGCAAACAAGGGAAAAAATACTAATTCCCTACGCTTTAAGGCCTCTTTTATATATCTTAAGACTGAGGGGAAGGTTCCAATAATATCAACAAAAGCATATGATTCTAGTGCAATACGTTAACATTTTAAAGCCTAATTTCTTGTTTGCCTCTATTTCAGTTTTGCAGAATAAAGCATTATAGTATTTTACATCTCTCTAATGGAACCACT
Organism: Gallinago jamesoni; assembly: GCA_025769975.1. Lineage (NCBI taxonomy): Eukaryota > Metazoa > Chordata > Aves > Charadriiformes > Scolopacidae > Gallinago > Gallinago jamesoni. The sequence continues at coordinate 36,218,210 of JAOQGH010000062.1, read as the reverse complement.
GGCCTTCCCCTGTTTTGCACAAAGATGCAAGATGCTCTTTTATGAGACAAAACACACCCTGAGCTTTCTCCTATATACATCACCATGAAAATGTGGCACCTTAGAAACATTCAACAGATTTCTCACCAATTCTGAGAAGAAAACACTCTGTCTGAACACCAAAAAAATTACAAAAATATTAAGGGTTTTTTGATCATTATAGCAATAGTCCCCAAAGAAACGTGAAAGGCAGAAGAAATACATTATTTGATTTAGACATGCAAATCACTAGCTCCATAATGGAAGAAAATGGAAGAAATGGAAGAAAATAACTCCTGGAGCCCCTGCCATACCTGAGCCCGACCCTACCCCCTGTCCCAGGCGCTCCTGGGCTAACACTGCTGTGAAGGCTTTTTCACAGACAGCCCCCACCCCCTTCAATGTCCAATTTCTTCAAATATAAAACTACCTGGCACAGATCTGCAGAGTTTCTATATTCAGCTCACAGCAAACCAGATAGATGCAGAGAAGTATTTTTCCTTGGGAAAACCCAAGGAAAACCTGTTCATTCACAAAGAACCACTACATTTTTGTGCCCTCCGTCTGGCAGATGCATAAATTGCATAACTAAACAATTCTTCACCAAAGGAGTTTTTCCTCCTGCCAGATGAAACATTTAAAGCCATTTATTGCATAAAGGCATACAAGACCACAGCAAGGGAAAGAATCTGACCCTAACCTTCTAAACCAAACTAAAAATAATCTCGGGACAGCTCTACCAGAAATTCTAGCTTATTAAATCAAATCTACTGGCAAGTTCTACAGACCAGATAAATGCTGTAAAACACCACACCTGAAAAACAGGAGAGAGAGTGTTCATTTTCAGTCCTATTGACTACAGCCTTTTAATTCATCTCTCTATGATCAATTGTGTGTGTTTATCTCTTGAAGTGCCTTCTCATTCCTCGCCCAAGGACGTGAGCCGTGAACTTGTCAGGGACAAGGAATACATCAGTGATGAGTGTGAACAGCATCTGTTTTCCTAGAAGAAACCTAAAATCGCATCATCCGCAGATGGGCAACATGCAAAGAGGTCCAAGAGCTCCTCAGACTCGGGAAAAAAAAATAACTAGTCTCTACGCTAAGATTTAGATCATCAGTTAGAGTATAAGTATTACTAATACAACACCTCTACACCATGCCCAAAAATCTGTTGAGCCACTACTGAAACACGCACATATGTGGGGTGGGTTGAAACACAGCCCATATTCATCTACAGTGTAGGATAAAAAAACAAAAAATTGCCTGTCAATACGAAGGGCAAATTTTTAAGATGTAAGAATTTTAACAGGAAGAATTATTCTGTTTCTGCTAAAATTCTTTAAATTATGTTACACAAGGCTGCTTGCCTTTAAAAAAAACCCGACCCAGACCCTTTTGTCTTAGTACACAATTCACCTTTTTAACACAAAACAAGCATTTTCTGTTTTTCAGCAGTTGAACAGCTTTTTTCCCCCCACCTTTCATTGAGCCCTTTCCTGTACTTCGAATGCCTTGAAACGCAGCTTTGGACAACTTCTCATTTTCAGTGATTTACGTGATTTACGCATATTTCATTTCCTGATAGGCACTATTCCTGGCGCTCATCTGAGATGAGGGAAGGCAGAAACACAATAGTTTCTCTCTTTTCAAATATTGCTAGCGATTAACTGAAGGATTAGATTTCTGGTTCTGTAAAGATTTCATTTTAAAAAAAATCTATTTGTAGGTTCAGACCCCATGCTCAGGGAATGCTTTTACTTGGTAGGAAACAGATGTGAAAAGAAAACATCGACAACCCACTTACTTTGTTAATATTAACAGGGCATGCGCAGAGGGGCTACATTCCGCAGGTACGGCTAAACTTGCATTTTTCACTGAATTCTATAGATTAGAAAATTAAAGATAAACCACACTTTGCGCTCTTTTAACTTCAGCCAAAGGTAGGGCTGCCAGCGTTTGCCAAGCTGTGGAAAGCAGAGCTCAGCAGACTATTAAAAGCCTTGTCAGAAGTCGCTCTTCTGACACCCTCTCACAAAGTGGTCCAGGACAGTCTCAAGAATTACTCCACCAGCATTTCATCGACTCGGGTAGGAACTTCCAGGACATTTTTATCCCAACAGGAGCAAAGAATAAAGCAGAAAACCACTGCAGAGAAGCACCGAAGTGGCCTTCACCGGTACCACAAGCACATCAGAGACTTCATCCAGCAGTTAATTTCCAAGGAAGACTTCCTTAGATTTGTACCTCTTTTCAAGAAATCAACAATTTCAATTTAGTAAGAGGAAAATGTCTTACCTTACCATCTAGGGATGTGTTTTTCAACATCTTACCTTTAATATCAGCAATTTTTCAAACTAGGCAAAGCGTTCCTTTCCACTCCTCCAAGCAGATTGTTTCACCTCTTCCTCTGCGCCATGAAAAGCACATATAGCTCCTAGAAAAATTCAGAGGAAAAGACAGTTCAGAAAAATTATAGTTTATAGCACTTTCTGACATTCCATGTAAGAAAAGGAACAAAATCTCCCTCAAATCTGGGACAATTTCATGTAAATCAGGATGGGTTCCCTGAAATCTGAACTACGTGAATTTACATTCATAGGCAGGACCGCAATTCTGATTTGAAAAGTAATTGCTAACACACAAAACCAGCTTCGCCAGTCATTTGAAGTAATAATTACAAGATCTAATTCAACGCTTTTAACAAATCATAATGCAACACAAACAAGGTTTAATAAACAAGAGGCAAAGTTTTGAAGCAGCGCACACCTCCCTCGCTGAGCGGGCTGCAGTACCGTGATGTCAGAGATAATCCTGTTTACTCAGTTATAGATGTTAGATGCAAATAATATAAAGCAACCGATAGACAGAAAAAAATATCCTTTTCTGCATCAAACATATACAAACTCTTTTATGATATAAATAAATAAGACCCAGAAGGCAATCTTGGTGAATTATATACATACATAATATACGTAATGTGAAATGAGAAACATGAATCAACATTTAATAAGCCTTAGATATCTTTTCACAAAACAGCTGATAAACATTCTCCTCTGCTTCCCTCTGACTAAAGCATTAAACTTGAAGCGAGTAAATATTTTTGGACACTTGGTGGTTTGATCAAAATCTCCTGAAAGGTTCTCTTGTGTCTCCTCCGTTTCCTGTACTTTACATCCAGCACAACAGCAAAAAAATAACTTTTGTTATTTCAGCTGGTAATAATTTAACAGCTTTGCTGTAAATTCTGTGAAATGTTTGAGGAACTATTCTTTCTTTTAGCATGTTACAGTCATCAACCACCTTTTCTATTTGTCAGTCTCTATTATTTCTAATAATAGATAATAATAATAGTTATCGTAGAGCCAAACAATAGTTCATGATCAAAATAAACCTGAGTAAACAAGAATCCAGCATAGCTTTATTATGTTTAATCCCCAGCCTATAAGCACTAAGTATCACATTACCTACAAAACACAAGCAATTTGGGCCCAATCCAATAGAAAACACCTCTAGGCTCTTTGACTATGGAAACGGAACAGCTGGCTCAAAACAGGTCCGTTTTTATTCCGAGAAGGGCTGTGGTTGCAGACACCAAGGTGCAGCAGCCAAAACCTGCAGATCAGGTTGGGCGCGAGAAGGGAAGAAGTTGACAGAAATTTTGATTTGCTGCCACCCGACGCCAGAGCCCAAACCCAACGGGGAAGGGTGACACTGCCCGTCCCCGCAGCCTGCCCGAAACAGACAGGATTGCTTTACCTGCTCCTGTCCTTACACGCTTCCAAAATTAACATCCAGGACACAAAATATTTCTTGGATGTTTTGGTTTTTGCACTCTCTTTTTCTGTTCCGTTCCATCTTCCCCACTTAACCAAGTCACTCAAAATTTCCAGTTACAGCCATTAAATACATTAACAGTCCTCTTCTAGTCCCCTGCTCTCAAGACTACCAGAGTCTTTTTCTCTGGACCACACAGCTGCAGCTGTTAGAGGAAGGTCAGTTATAACGTCGTCTTATCTCCAAGCCACAAAAATCAAGGAAAGCAAAATATAACATCATTTTCCAGGAAAGTATTATAGCCCAATAACCCGCAGAGACAGGAGAAAATGCAATACATTCTCTGTCAGGTAATTTGGGATTTGAAAGGGAGTGTTGACATAATTCTTACGATAGCGTTATCTCCAGGTTTTTAAAATGGAACTTGATAAATACAGTAAAACCTTCTGTGATGCAATAGCAAAATAGGAGGGCACCAGACCTCATAACCCCAAATATTCCAGTCTCTGGTTCCATATTTTCATTTATCATCTTTAACTGGTCACTCTAGAAATAGCGTAGAAAAATGCTTCCAAATAAGTTCTCTGGCAAGAAAGAAAAAACAAACAGCAAAAACCTACCGGTTGGAAGAGGCTGTGCTTTGGAAATCTGACTTCACCTATTGATAAAATCAGGTTTTGAACTACCAGGGGTAGAACGTCATACATTATGGGAAAGCTGTCCCTGCTCAAGGCAGGGGCTTGGACTAGATGGCCTCTAAAGGTCCCTTCCACCCCAGACTGTTCCAGAGGTCTATCCCCCCTTGGGAGGAAGCTGAGTGGGGATGCTGTAAGCTCTGCCACAGGAACAGCTGCCATCAAGCTGTGACTCAACCACTTGGCTCCCGTGGCCGTGACAGAATTAAAAAAAAAAAAAACACCCAACAGTGGCTTCTTACGTTTTATTTTGACTGCCAAAATTGTCATCTTCTCAGTGTTTAAAGCAGACAGGTCTCCAACTACAACCAAATGGTGCAGTGCCTTCTAAAAATTGCCAAGTACAAGAAAGTGTCTTTCAGACTAAATAAGGTCCATAATGACTAACACATGAAGCAAAACTTCATAGAGTAATATAGCGCTTAAATTTGAGTGCTGTGCTTAGCTTTCCAGATAACTCCAGTGCCAGCCACAGCGTGGTTGGCATCCTTTTGACTGGAGGCTTTGAAAATCATTTCCTTTGAAGAGCATTTCTATTCTCCATCTAGGAATCAAGATGATTCCTTTTCATTCTCTTGCTCCTAACGCCGCAGCCCATCCCTGGCAGAGCACTGCCTGACCAGACACTCACACGGGTTCATATTTTCTCTGCAAAAGGAGTTTAGAGCAGGTATTTTTATACTAACACTTACTAATTATTCAAACAGATTAGTTAGCTATATAACAATACGCTTTTCCAAGAAAGACCTTAAAAAGGAAATCATGTATTTCAAAACATATAATGGTTCCCTTGCCATATGGCTGTCCAAATTATCAAACAACGGATCAGTTTACAGAGGTGGCAAAAATAAACTTGAATTTCTTCCAAGGTGAAGAACACTGAAATCTGACAGGTTTTGGAGGGTGGTTGTCTACAATATCTTTCGTGTCATTTAGCTCTAAGTCTTGCAAAGAAATTCTTCCAGGAGTGTTGAAACCAAACTCTTCTAACTTCTTTATTTGTTTCTCTGTAGTCTATTAACGTGACCCAGAAGTTCCAGCAGGAAATACCTCTTAACAGCCTTTACCTAATGAAAGTTATAATTGAACATAGCTTGAACTTCACAAGTTTCTTCCATTTCTTCCTGGAAGTTTATGTTACCAGACACTCTGAACCGCAGAGTGCTTCCATGAACACTTAGACTTAAATACAAAAGGGATCTAAAAAGAAAAAGAAAAAAAGAAAAAAAAGAGAGAGAGAGCAAAATCTGTCTTTCAGTCCCAGCACTTTCTGTGCGCAGGAAGCCTGAGAAGCCCTAGAAAGATGACACACATCCCAACGCAGAGAAAAATAAATCACTGTGTGACTCTTCAAAAGGACCTGGTCTTTTTTTCCCTTGGCAGCAGTCTCTGTTCACGGACGGGACAAACGTTACCGAGGGACTGAAAAGTCACATTTGATAAGGATTCAAATACTCAGTATGTGCCATTGCTTAAGCAGTGGCAGAAGAAAGAATGGTAACCCAAAAAAAGCACCCTATCAACAAAGGTTGACAGAGAAATGTTATGAAGAGGAGAATGCAGAAAATGAAATGTATGATTTATTTAGGTAAATAAACATTTACTAAATAGACACACAAAGCGTCAATTAATTCTGGAAAGATTGTTATCTTTTTAGTGATTTATTTTCAGTCTGTAGGATTGCTTTTAGTGACACAAAGACTATTACTTGCTGCAAAACAGTACAAGATTGCGTAAATGTTCCCAAATTGCACTAACGTAACTCTGAAATACAAATTTTGAATTTGGCAGAGAAGACTTCCTCCCCTTTTTTTTTTTCCTTATTCTCCTCAGTCTCTAAACTGTTTGGTTTTTTTTTTTTTCTCCTCTGTGTGTTGGTGTATGAGAGAAAGAATGTGCACACATATATAAATTCATTGGCTCATAATGACTTAACAGAACACTTTCCAACCTTTACATACTTAATAGGCATGGTCTGGTCTAGAAAATGTTAACCTCTACCTTCCAAGCCCATTAATGCACACCTTCATTAAAGATTAAACCATTTATGGCAAGAGCCAAATAGAAAATCTGACCAAGTCCATCAGTTGACACTATTTTTAGAAAGAACGTAGCAAAAATCCTGTGGAGCTACCGGAGAGAAAAACCGAGCAACTTCAAATGAGTTCTACTATGAGATGAGAATATGCAGAATTTTGATATGATGTGAGGGCAATAATCATGATTAAACAAAAAGTACACTGTTTGACAGGTGTTACTACAGCAATTGTCCCACTTGCTGCTATACTGTGTATTTACAAATCATGCAACAGGCAGTTTACTATGTATATACAGGCAGTTTACTCTGTATATACGCTTAGAAAAATGCTCAAATTACCAAGACCAAGTGTTTTACCTGAGTAAATTTGTGGAACTTCACGAATCGTGATTTGAACATATCACTACAACCAACCCATTTTTGTTTCCTCAGCAAAGGGGCCTAAAACCTACGGGCTTCAAAGGCTGCGGCTGGTCTGCTGCTTTCTTAGCGGGAGTGAGCCACGAAAAGGAGCGACAGAGCACGCGTGCACGTGAAACAGCTCCGCCTGAAAGAGCCTCTTTGTTTCCCAAGGATTAAATGATTAACGGCCGCAGAGCCGAGGTAGGGATCGCTAACAGAGAGGGGGACAGGTTTTATGTCAGTGAGGGAGTTGTTCCATAGTGCACACCAGGGCTGGGGCTCCAGAAGCTCTGTCCCAAGCCCAAGCGCATCCGAACGGCCCCTGGGACCGGCCGGGCTCCGAAGAGCAGAACCACACAATTTAAAGCAGCACAGCCAGGGCTGCTGTCTATCCACAGATTTACACACCATAATGTAACAGAAAGAATTACAAGTTTCAACAGAAATTGTGCACAATTACATTTAATCTCTATAATAATTCCACAAACAAGTGGTCAGTATTTTTAATATTAGTGTTTCTCTTCACTCTGACAGTGTGTGCTGTTTATGAATTACTTCAGGACTCGAATTACAATTCATCTCCAGTTGGATATTACCTTATAATTGCTCTTCCTCTGCTTAAATATAAAGTCCATGGAAATTGCAACGAAGAAAACCACCGACAATGATCCAAGGATGATTTTTCACCAAGTCTTTACATTTTGCTAACAAGTTTTCTAATGGAGCGAAGAGACATGTCCTTGGTCCATCATCCCTCCAGGCTCTCAGTTCTACAATGCCAGCTTTACGTTTTTTGAGTTTTCCAAATTATTAATGCCAGGCAAGGCTCCACAGCAGTTTCACCTTCAGTGGGACATGGGCAGCAGGAGATGCAGGCTCAAGAGCAGGTGCCGTCATTGTGGGCTCCCAGGTGGACATGAAAGCAAGGATGAGGCAGAGTTCTTGGTTTTACTCACCACCCTTCTGCACCAGAATCTCAAAAGGGATATGCCAAAGAATCCAGGACACCACCATTGGTCTCTCTTCCCAAGGAACAGGTGATAGAACAAGAAGAAATGGCTATAAGTTGTGCCAAGGGAGGTTTGTGATGGATATTAGGAAAAATTTTTACCCTGAAAGGGTTATCAAGCATTGAAACAGGCTGCTCAGGGAAGCGGTGGAGAGATTTGAAAGATGGGTACACGTGGTGCTTAGAGAAATGCTTTAGTGATGGGTTTTGTGAGCACTGGGTTGATGGTTGGATTCAATGATCTTAAAGGTCCCTTCCAACCCAGACAATTCTAGGATTCTACCAAACACGTAAAAAGAACTACTTTATCGGTGGTCTCGTGCTCTGTTAAAGAAGATTTATCTGAAGTGGGGCAGATGGCATGTCTGGGAATCTATCTGCCACGTTCCTGGGCAACACCAGAATTTCACCACATACTGCCCTGTTTTCTATGTTTGTACCCCAGCCACGAGGCTCCTGACCTCACAAGTGAAAGGCAGCTTTGCTTCTCTAGCCCTGGCTGCCAGCAGAGGCCACTTATTGCCACGTACACCCCCACAGAACACGAGGGACCTCTCCCTGGATGAAGAAGTCACAGAACAATTATGTCGGCCTCTGACTACATTAATAACCTCCAAGTGAGCTTGGCTCTGCGGAGCATAACTCTTCTTTATTGCCGGGAGTTCGGAAAGCTCTTTGGATGTGGAGTAAGCGGTTATGAAGTCAAACAACCAGGTTTGTGTCTGGCCCAGCTGCGTACAAGCTCCCGGCCGTGCTGCTGGGGGTGAATTATAGCCGGTTTTACCTCCTCTCTTCATATCCTGGTGGCCAACTTTGTCAAGGTTACTTTATTCGTTTAAATTCTTCACTGGATTGCAGATGGTAAAAGCACTTCTCGCGCAGTACCTTTTCACGTCCTCCCACTGAGCTGCTTCTGAGCGAGGAAATATGAAACAAAGGCTGAGTCCTGCTGTTGATTAAATAGCTGGAATTTAGCTAGTAGGAAGTTTGCACATCTGCTCCTTTGTCTCCGTTTCTGCTGCTTGTACTATTGCAGAGATTATGCACTGTGTGAGTCACATTGTAACTTCTAATATTAACGGCCTGATTTCCCACATTTGTTGTTTGTTTTTTTTTTCCTTTAGAAGCATGAATTACAAAAGATTTCTCCTTCCCCTTCACTTCTGAAAGCAATTAAAAACAAACTATTTAACAAATCGCTAACTGCCAAGAAGTGTTCAAATTAGATCTTTTATTTTCACGGCCGCCTTGCTTTTGATTTGGAACAGAACCAATTGGCTTTCGGATCTCTCCTCAAAAAGACACTTCTACTAACATTTCAGCGTATCGAAAACAGTAAAAGAAGAAAACTTACGATGTTTTATGGTATGGCTTTAACAAGACAAGAATTTCTAAAGATGTATTCTTACACCAGGTATTGTTTGGATTTAATTCAAACGTCATGTCACCTGACTCTAAAAGATAGATGGAGGTTTGCTAATATCATTCTTCCCTCATTATTCAAAATAAATGTTGATGCAGAGCAGAGGCAGGAAAAAAACAAAAAGAGAATGGAAGGGAAAAAAATAATCACTCGCTCCCTATTTCTTAATAGTCTGGATAAGATGGATTTGTATGTTTTGGCTTTCAGTAGCAGAAATAGAATTGCTATATAAATGTCAGCTTGAGTGGAAAGATCCAACAACTCGCTCCCCAGCCCCCACCAGTTTAATTCTGATTATTGCCAGACGGAGAACCCACTCCTTCCAAATACCACCCGCTTTCAGAATGGTTTCATTGTAAACAGGGGGGGAAAGGGGCTCACTTTTCCAGTGGAAATGCTGTTATCTTGCACCAGCTGTTTGTAGTTAACTACAGCCATACTTAAAGCCTTTAAAGTCTGCTTCTTGTTTAGTCTTGTATGTATGGGAAAGGCTTTTGGGGAGGTTAACCCGTTGAGGTCTGTTAGGACAGCACTCGGCAATAGAATCAGGAGCTAAAATAGGCTTCACATCTGACAGGGGTCCAGCACTCCATCAAACCCGGCGGATAAACCTCCTTTGGCTGACTCAGCACTTAAAACTAATGAAAGGTTAAAATTTCCAGAGCTAACTCAGCAGAAGCCTATCCAAAATCATTTATACAACCCTAAAAAATATACAGTGTAGAGTGTTTTGATACTAAAATATGGGAACTAGAGGAAGAAAAAAGAAATAAGTGAGTTCTTTTGGGCCATTTTCCTCCCCCCCCTCCCAAAATAAAAGGCTGCCTTTTCAGGTTTTCGTTCCCTTTGATTCCAACCTACTCCTTGCAGCCAAATAACAGTAGTTGGTTAGGATTCTTTCAGAAAAACAAAGATTTTTTTTGCCAGCAGTACTTCTCTCCCATTGTTTCTCACAAGTCTCCCCAGAGCAGAGCATCCCCAGTCCAAGCGTGCCATGCAGGAGGCTCGCTGTCATTGAACCATGCTCCATGCTGCCACTGATGGGACACAACAAAGGGAACTGGGAGGGCAGGAGGGCTGACGTGGGCACCGTGGTATCTGCCAGGAAGCGGTGGTTTAAGCCACAGCACAAACACTTGGGTGCCACCTAATTGCCGCTCGCAAGCGCTCTGGTTTTCAGCGGGACTGAGCGTGGTAAGGACATGGGGTTATTCAGAGACCCTAATTCGAGGGTAGAAGGCCCGGTGTTCCTTATAATATTTCCTATAAGTGCAAGTTGCTCTGTGAAATATTCAGCACGGCTAATGTCACCCTCTAGCAGTTCGGGGCATCTTCCAGGGAGACACACGACACTCGCTGACTCCGCTTCCAGCACAACCTCTACCACTCCGTACAGATGGGAAGGAACGAGGGCTTTAGCACGATCTAGTTGTTCCTCTGCCACCTCTTTCCATATTCACGAGTTATGCTTTTCAAACCATGTATTTTTATCGAGGAGACCTTGTGGGGCACAATATGGCCAAGAATTGAGGCGCGCTCCCGCTACTGTAATCGTTTACAAATTATTTTGAGCACGCAGCTGAAAACAAACAGCAAGTTACATTTGTTAAACTTGCAGACTCTTGATATTACAAATAAGGAAAACTGATTAAGTCTAGCAGGTCGGGTTTGTTTTTTTTAATTCTTTAATTATAGCACTCAACTGATTTTTAACATTCTTCAGTACTCCCTCCCATCCTCTCCACTTCAGCTGCCAGGCTAAGAAGCACAGATCTTCTTGAAGATTAGACCAAATTGTTAGGTTTCCTCTATTGCTCTGCTCTATCGAAGAGCACTGTAGCACAGTTGCCACATTTACTAGCCAACACTACCATTTTTTTTAGGTTCAAAACTATCTTGGGCCATTTTGCACTGCTTATTCTTCCTGAGAATTATTTAGTGGGTCAGCGAATCGCTCCGAGTGCCTACAAGTCCTCTCTTTATTGTTTGAAAGTTTTCTTTTACAGCCTAGGACTTGCCAAGAATGAAATTCTTGGGTTCTAAGGTTTTTCGAACTGGTTAAGCTGCGATCAGACTGGCTGCGCGTACCCATCGCGCCACCGTGGTGAGAACGCAGAGGATGATACTTTCCATACAGGAGACTGGCGAGCTGACGGGAACCGCAGCATCCCAGCCGTCTGCTCAACGAGTATGTTAGAGCTTCTGTTGCCAAAATAATCTTTAGTGGGATACCTAAGCTTCTAGGAGAGTCCAATGCAAAAGAGGCCTGAGCTCTTTCACTTTCCAGTGTCCTCAGCTGTAGCCCAGCACATTTGAAGCTCACCCCTCAAATTCTAAATGACTTTTTTTTACTACTTACACAGTTTAACAATGGATATTCTCCAGGGAAAAAAAGAAACCAAGTACCAAAACACCCCATCAAAAAAACCCAATGGCGCACACATACATATGTGAGCACAACCCTAGGCAAGGCAAGAAATTCACATTTCTACTGGGTGTTCAAACAGTACCCAAAGACCAGCCTCAGGTGTTCAGCGTGGGTTATCATTAATGCAGAACACTGGCCTACACAGAAAAATGTCTATTAACATATACAGGCATGTTTTGTGTTCAGAAAGGATTTTTGAGTTTATATCTCATCATTAAAAACACGGCAGAAACAGCATCTGTTTAATGAGAGCAGCAACCTTTCCAGCCTAAAACACAGCTACGACAACAGAGAAACCATCTCGGGGGTTCCAGAGCTATAACCCCTCAAACAGGCCTCCCCCTCTTCTGACGTCTTGCTCGTGGGTAACCCCAATGCAAGAGGTTGGTTTTTGTTCTGCTGTTATTTTGATTTAGCATCAACTGAAATTTTTCTCTAGAAAGGAATTAAAGGCTGTCTTCAAATAGCGCAAAACTGAAGAAAGCGGTTTCTGATCCAAGAACCAACACCAACTATTGAACAACTGAGGCTGGAGAACACACAAGTAAGCCAAGATTATGCTAGAACATGGACTTTCAAAGCTATGGATAGAAGGCAGAGCAGATTTTTCTGTAAAATAGTGATTTAATTAGCGAGAGACGAGCTTTTTCTGAGTACAACGAGAAAGATTTGAAGAATTGGCCTTCAGCATGACAAAGAGCTGAAATACATCATACGCCCAGAGCGCAAGCAATTGAGTCACTCCCAGAAATTTCTTTCCAGAAGATAATACTAAGGTTGCAAGACAGAGGTTTTCCTTTGGTTGCACTTAGGGTAGACAGACTGATGTCGGGCTGCCCAGATGGCAGGCGCAACTACCAATTTATTTTCCCAGGCTTCCACAGACTAAGAACACATACAATCAATTAATTGCAGGTCTGAATGTCCTGGGGAGTCAATGGAAAGGGATCTGCTGACTTCACCGCGTTTTACGGATGATCCTTCCATTCCATTGCTGCTCCGTAATGAATGCTGTTTACAAGGCAGGACATATTTCCAGTTTATAAATGCTGCTCTTCTCCAAACTACACAATTTTGTAACATTTACATAGAAGAAACTCAACGAGCCAGACGAATCACTGCAACATTTACACAGAAGAACAAGGAGGATCTCACAAAATGTTCCCCTTACCTTGATGCTATAATAATTAATGTTTCATTTCAAACATGACATTCATTCTTAGAAAACATTTTGCACCGTGGTTAATGAAATTGGACTCCTTTTTGCACTGTAAATATACCAAACGAGGTGTATGTTTTATTTCACATACACCCATCAGTCCAACCCAGCTTCTCCAACCTTTGTGGAATGGTTATACTTATTAGAAAAAAAATTGGTGCATTCAGGAGAACCTGATGAGAGCATCCACGGACAGCAGAGGTGACAAGCTATCATCTAGAGAATGGTTCTTTACAATCCTGGGAGGCAAAGTTTACAGCCACCTTGAAATGAAAATTGAGAAGTGTGCCTGAGCCCATTTCTCCACAGGGAAGGAATTTCACTATGAAGCCAGGGTACAGCGGCAGAGGGTCAGAGCTATTAAGTAGGTGAGAAAAACTACAAGATTGGCATTTTTTCCTATTTCAGTAACATAAAAATCACTTATGTGTTTCGAGTTACATGATGAGAGGCCACATTTTTTTTTCCCACTGTTGCATTAGTGAAAATCCAAAGCAGCTCTACTGAGATGAACATCAAGTTAAACCACATTAATACCAACATATCTGTAAGAAAAAGTAAGCTCAAAATGTTTGCTGATTAACTGCCTCACTACTCACTCATCTGCCTTGTTTCTCCTTAATCACAAGGCGATGTGGGTTGGAAAAAATGTAGGTTGCATCATTCTCTACCACACGCAAAGAACTTGGAGAGCCTGAAATGCTTTTTAAGACACAAAAGATTTCTGCAAAGTTTAAAGCAGATGGGATTTGAAGCCAGGATGACAGACCACAAAATTTGGAAATAACACAGCAATTAGTAATTACGTTGGGCCTTAAAGATCGGTAAAAACTTATGGTAACATCATAAGACATAATCACAATCTTCCCTTTTTTCCATATAAGCAGTTAGGTATATTACTCTCAAACCTTTAAGGACACATTTTGCACTAAATTTCAGGGGGGAAAAATAAAAATAATAATAATAAAAAAAAGCTATCAGAGCTACAGACACCAACAAACCCACCAGTGCAAGGGATCCCAGATTGCTTAGATGTTGGGAGTGTTCTAAGGGAGTCTATTGCACAGAGAGGAAGGAATTGTTTGGGTTGGAAAGGACCTTAAAGATCACTGAGTTCCCACCCCCTGCCCTGGGCAGGGACACCTCCCACCAGCCCAGGTTCCTCCAAGCCCCCTCCAACCTGGCCTTGAACCCCTTCAGGGATGGGGCAGCCACAGCTTCTCTGGGAAGAACACTTGAGGTCTACCTTCAGCCTTCATTAAAAATCTGTGGGGGACTAATGACAATTACTAAATAAGAAGGGAGAAGGCCTCAAACATCCCAGTGCCAATTCAGGACAGAAAAACGGGGAACAGTCACCATCCCCATGCAACTGGGAACTCTGATGATTACAGGAAATACATGAACTACAGGTAAGTACGATCAGCAGCGGGGACATAATGACTGGTTTTTGCCTGACCATACCGCTGCACAAAAATGGTATTTGCAAAGAAAAGGCAAGACTCGTGATAGAACAGACACATTTGAGTCCCTGAAGGTCCTTCTTGAACGGTAAGGCCCAGCCCCAATGCGGAGCAGAGTGGGTAACTACAACCTCATCATACTTTTGACAGAAGAAGTGTTCTTTCGATGGCAATGGATGGGTATTAAAGTGTGTATTTTCATGGCCAGTTTCATCACTTGTCTCATTTATCTCACACTCCTCCGTGTGAAAAAATTGCATATTCTATTACAAACAGTGGGAAAGATCGATAGAGTTTGAAAAATCCTAAATGCCTCACTTTATATATTACTTCTGTACAGAATTTTAGTGAGATTTATCTGAGTTTTTGACAAAATTATCAAACTCTCTTAGCCTGCTTTCATGCCTGTATAACGACCCCTATTCAGGGATAATCTGAGAAATTTATTGATTGAACTCTTTCACAATACCAAGATAAAAGTTGTTGTAACAAGGGAAATATTTTGAGTGGAAAAGGCCCTTGTACTTCACAAACAGCAGCCCCTTTCCCGAAGACGAGAGTGCCCCACGCAACAGCCCCAATCCTCTTTCTGTCCCCCACAAACCACTGACATTTCTCATCTGCTGGGGTTAAACCACCCTTGTTATCAAAAAGCTACAGTGTCTTAGAAAGGGGTTTTTTTTATTTTGTTGCTTTCTAACACACTCTCTGTATCTCTAACCCTCGTGGAATCACAGCACCTTCCAAGGTGGGTCCATGCCCAGAGCATCAACTCCCTCCCGGTGCCGGCTCCGATTCCTTTCCAATTACACAAACTGAACAAAAAGCCATTTTTTTCCCCCTTTACCAACTCCGACTTCTAACAGAATTCATTTAAATTACTATGTAAAATGTAATCGGATTGGTAATAGGTCACTTACAGAAATATGATTTTGCTTTCAGGATCTCTCTCCATTATGCTAATTCCAAACCTAAGGTCCATGAACATTATTAGACCACACTTTTTATTTCTGTAATGTTGTGCAGTAGGGCGTTAAAAAAAGTGTCAGTTAATGTTATGAATGTGGTGGAGTTACAAAACTAAAAAAGCACTTTTAATAACGTTATAATGATCAAAATGCTGGTCATGACTGTAGACTACAAGCAGTTATTACAGCAGCATCAAGACTTTCACCAAAGCTTTACTTTTTTACTCTCTCTGTCTCTGTTGTTTCGGTTTGGGTTTTTTTGTTTTTATTTTTTTAAATGAACCTGAAATCTCTTGCTAACCTGCATTATGTAAAGAGACTGAGTTTAGTTGTACTCTGGGCCTTTAAATAAGTAACATCCAAATTATTAAAAAACAGTCTTGGAGATAACAGTCCCACAAAAAAAATAATATTCCATTTTTAAAATTCTCTCTGACAGAAACTTCACCCATTTCTTCTTAAAATAAAACATTTGTTAAGCTTCCATTCTATATCAGACAGTGACATAAGGGAATAATTCTGCAAGAGAAGGGTTTGTCTCTCATCCAGGGCTACTTTCAGGATTAGAGGCCTAAATTAGCAAATACAGTATCAGGGCTGCAGTTGTTCAGTTGGTTCTGTTTGTATGAGAGTTCCTAATCTGAAGCAGAAATACACGCCGGGGAAAGAGCTTCCCTGGAGGAGCGGCCAGGAATGCTTCTGGCTTCACGGAATCATCCAAAACTAGGACAGGCTGATGGAAGAAATGGGCCTGCATAGAAAAAGTGCCTGTTTTCCTCATTAGACACAGATATGTGTAATCCTGAAAAATAACCTAATGAATTGTGATGTCTTCTTCTGGGATTTAACTATTCAGAAGTGGTAAAATATCAATTAATATTTCCAGGGCTGATTGTGTGTGCTAGCCCATTGTTCCCCTCTGCTGGCCTAAGGCAATGTGGAGGCAAGAAGAATTTCCCAAGTTAGGAAGAGGGATGGAGCATATTAATAACAAGGTCAAGATTAGAAAAGGAAGAAAATATTGCAGAGAGAGCTTGCATTAATCAGCTCTCATTGACTATTCATGACAGACAGGGATACAGAAGCTATAATTGCCAGCTATGACAGCTGAAATT
>JAOQGH010000062.1:36077245-36200971 GCA_025769975.1 Gallinago jamesoni | reverse complement strand
AAAAAAAAAAAAAAAAAAAAAAAAAACCCCCCCCCCCCCCAATATCCCCATTATTAGCTGAATAGAACAATGTACTGTTAGATTGGGTTACAGAGTTCTGATTTATTGCACGTGATGGTGAATTGTGAAGGGGTACCTAAAAAACTTAAATTTCTGAATGAGTCTCTACAACTACTGCAAAAGACCACACCCCACACACGGAAAATGGCTCATTCTTGCTGGAAAGGAACATCATGTTATTGGGTTAGACCCAAAGAGGTGGGTGTAAGGAGCATTAAAGCCCAACCCCAGTCTCCTGAAACGCGTGGTCTCATCTGGCACCTGCCTTCCCTTTCAGATAATTCTACTTTGCTCATCTGACTTTCATAGAATAAATTAATGCTTCAATGTTTTGGAAAAAAATAAAATCAAAAGTATATACAAAGAGTTTTGACCTGGCTTCTGCATCTTCTCAGGGATGCTTTCCCCACTACATCTGAAGAGCGCAGTGCTTCTAGGCAGGGCCTTAAAATTCCCCCCTTCCCCCCCCCCCACCTTGTGATATCATGATCTCTAATAGGGACTCATCCAAGAATGAATCTGCTAAACATATAATCAAGGTAATCTCATACAATGAAATCCCAGAGGACACATACACTGTCCAGACTATTAAGAACTGATTTTGCTAGGGCTCCCTCCCTAACTGCTGAGGTGTTCAGATGATAAGCTCTTCCTTGCCAATAACACTGAAAACCAATTATAGACACAAGCACTAAAGATGCTTCTTCCTGATATTTTGCAATTATTACTGGTTTTTTACTACCCCACAAATTTACGCAGTTGCCTTCATGAAGATAAAGTGGCAGAATAAACAACCAAGACCATTGTTTCTGTTCAACGAAATAAAAATCACTGAACTCCAAATGTGTAATTTACGAAAAAGTGAAATTACAAAGCTTCAAACAAAGACATGAAGAGACGGGGGAGAAAAGGAAGCTTCGGGTTAGAAACACTGATTCAAGTTGAAAGAAAAATATTTGCATACAAATATTTGACACCTTTCATGGCACTACCCTTCCCAAGGAACATAAGGGGGTTATACAGGGTTTTCCTTATTTATAATAAATTTACTGTTTATAGACACAGTCTGACAGGTTTTCAACAGTAGTCTTTCAGCTTAATATATAGTCAATACTAACCTATCTTTCTATCCATTCTTTTAGAAATAACTCTCTTCAGATTTTTGCTTACACAGAAACTTTCTTTGTCCTGAAAACTCTGGAAGCTCTCAACTAATTAGCATTTATGAAAGCCCATCTTGTTTCTGCAGATGATTTACACGACGTGCTCCGATTGTTCTTTAGTACCTGACGTATTACCTTCTGCCCGACCATACTTAATGCATTTTAAAGACATGAAGTTATATCACAAGGAATATGACTCAGCTGTCAACTTTGTCATGCACCGTAACGCTGAAATTTTTGCTCCATTCTGCATTGGTTAATTATAAATGTTTTTTCTAATGGATGCATTTTTGAGACTAATGAACAGGAAAGATTCATTTCTCATGCAGGGTGACAGCAATCATCATTAGATGTTAAGCAGCCATCGAAAAACCAGTTATCAGCAACAGGACTATTAAAAGTTTATAGGAGACGCTTTTTTAAATGAGTATCTGTTGTAGCTGCACATTTAAGATTTCCCACTTCCAATATATTACAGAGCTCCAAAGCTATATAATACATGTAAATTAAAAAAACCAACAAACCCTTCTGTAGGCAAGCTCCTCATCATAAAGAAACTGTCTGTATTTTTACGTACCTTGTACCTATACCTAAGCTCAAGCGATCACTGGAGAGAGCATTTTCCTGCTGGAAGCAGGATTTGGGTGAGCAGAACTAAAAAAATTCCAGACGGGAAAGATGTATGGTACATTTGCTCCAGATTGCCAGGGATAATAGTGTTTTACACCCTGTGCCTCATTTCTCAAAATCCAAAATGAAGCCTTACACCATACCCGCTTCTGATTTACCAGCAAGGAGCGTGCTTCGGAATTCCACATATTTACCCAAATCTGAATCTGTCACCACCACCAGATCATCTCTGCCTACAAACCAATGCAGTTTTTACAGGGAGAAGATTTTTAGAGTATCTTGTCACTTCTAGAATTACACAGATGATCTAGTAATAATAATAATAAACAGTAAATCCAGATTTAGGCATCCCGTACTAGGTCAATACCACTTTACACCCAGTAATTGCTATTCTACACATACAGATCGGGTTGGTGATAAAACCCATGTTTATATAGTTTTTGAAATGCCTTTTTACACATCACATTGATCCGGGTATCTCCTTTCCATTTCCTGAAACAAGAAGCCTTAGATGGAAGCAAGTATTTGTCAGCAGCACACAAAGTCAGCAGCTTGTACCATGGCAATGACCAACAACTGCATACAGGGCGGTAAAAATCCAGCGGAAACAGGCAGTTTTCAAATCTCCAAGAAGGAGAATTGATGGATTTTGTAGGTAAGGCCGCATTAGGAGAAATCAGAGAAGAGGAGAGACCTCAAATCCTAGAGCCCTCCCATCAGTTATCCCGGATCCACACCGACGGCACCATCGCAAAGCACCGCAGCCATACTCATGCTCCACAGAAATAACAATTTTTAGCAGAAACAACTAAATATATTGCTTCTGCAAGATATTTGACCCTTTCATGCCTCAGACAGTGCACAGTGGCACAGCTAAACCACAATTTTTTTAGAAAATGCAGCAAGACATGGAGGGATCAGCTTCATCTACACCCCCACCACCCCCAAAAGTGACAACTGCCACCGAGCACGACCCACAGGGAACTGTTAAGAGCAATCATTAATACAACATGCTGTTCCCTACCCCACAACTGGAAATAACATCTTCTGAATTTATACCTACGGCCCCAAATACATATTTATGAAGGAAAGTTAAGAAAACAATACATCATCAGTTTTTTAAGCATTTTTATACCAACAACTTATCCCATTAACCTCTGGTAATTCATAACAAGCTGTCATATCATTAACACAATAAGTCAATAATTGCTGTCACTACTTTTCCAACCCTATGCTCAGTGTTCTGCGACTTCAGCAAGAGCTATGATTAATGAAGCTTTTGCACAGGCAGTCATACTTGCACACTCTTTATCTCTCAGCAAATATTAAGTTTGGTTGATCACAGGACGTGTTAAATCTCCTTTCTTTACATCCACTGCAAAGAGAACCAGGATGGCCATACTTGGAAAGTCCTTTCATTTCAGAGTATAACAGAAAAGGATAATACGAATCAAATGCTTGCCAAGATCTTTTCAAATTAGCATTTTCTTCATATATCCGTTTTCTGTCAAAACAAACCTTCGTTCAAAAACAAAACTAGCTCCCTTCACTGTAGAAATAACCTTCACAATGCAAATCAATTCACTTTTCCAACCTTGCAAACAAATGCTTCCAGAAGGAACAAAAATAGGGAGAATTTTATTACCAGCTTTTCTGCTACTCTCACCTAAAACTCTAAATAGCTGCGACAAAGCCATCAGGAACGGAGTCAGCCAGCGTTGAGCGCTGCTGAGAGCCAAGGTGGCATCAGTTTTCTAGATTAATCCTTCAATGCTTCCTTAAATGCACAGAAAAATTAAGAGAGTCAAACTTTCTCATTATTTCATTACTTCAGAAAGTAAGGGAGAGTCAGAAAATCTACACAAATAAAAAAAAAAAACTAAATAAATACGGAGATCTCCTTACTACAGTACTCTCTCTTGCTGG
The DNA here is from genome assembly GCA_025769975.1 of Gallinago jamesoni. Lineage (NCBI taxonomy): Eukaryota > Metazoa > Chordata > Aves > Charadriiformes > Scolopacidae > Gallinago > Gallinago jamesoni. The sequence goes on along the minus strand of JAOQGH010000062.1, from coordinate 36,197,192 downwards.
TCTTTCAGGAGCTAAATTTATAACAGCCAACTGAGAGACAGATCTGTTTTACATAAAGACATCAATATATTTGGGTTGGTTTTTTTTAGGTAGGTATTTTATATTGTTATGAAATTTGCCACATGCCTCCAATGGTATTATGCACTGGGTTAAAACAAAAATTTTATCTATCATGTTAAAGTAGTAACCCTGCCACGACCCGAGTTATGTCAGTGCTTTAAGCAAAGCAATCCTCCAGAACAAGTACTTAAATAGATGAATTTACATATTAGAGTAAATCCAGAACACATCAGTATGCTTTGTTGCAAGCGACTTGGGTGCAGAATAATGAGCCAAATCCATCAGTGGTATGAATTACATCGTCAATGTGGAGAATAAGAAAGGTATGCAAATATATGCCTATATATTACTTTATTTACGACCAGATCAGGTTTTTATGTAACAGGAAAGGTCAGCTCAGAAAAAGTTATAGTTACAATATTTTCTGAGTGGGAGACTCCTTCTTCACTAGGACACGTGGCATCTAAAAACACTTTGTTTATGCAACAGTTCTATTAAATGCCCTTATGTCCTAACTTCAAATACTAAATAAACTCAGTCTTAAAATCTAAAGATGACTTTTACTATGCAGGTGGTGGTTAAATATAGATCTTTGAAGGAAAAGAATATCACCTACATGTATACGTTGTTTTATAATCTCGTTCGACTGTTCTTACTTCAGAGACTTTCTACAAAGTTGTCATTCAATCTTGTATGAAACACTAATGTTAATTGCTGTAATAACAAAAAACCCAAAATTGCCAAACACAAAAACCCCAAGACACCCAACTTGAAACAAACGGTTCAAAATTCCTATCTGAAGCCCAAATGCATGCACACATGCATCACAGAAGATCCTTTCCTAAAGCTTGAAATAGTGTCTTATATTTGAGGATTTCTTTGACAGACTTTAAATATACATTAAATTTACATTCTAAAAATGTTATTAGACCATTCAAAATATCTGACATTTCTGGAGACACTCATTAATGAAATACTCCAGAGACTATGCTCTATGTTAAATTGATCTCCTCAAAGAAAATCCTACACTAATACATAGCAAATACTTTCTCACATAGAAGAAATATTTCAAAAAAAAGTAACGCTTATTAAATACGGAGGTTTTATTCATTTGCTTTGCAAAACCATCTACTGATATAAATACAAATGTTCAAAAATGTTTTATAACTCACTGTGAATAAAACCTGCATCTTACTGTTTAATCAAAGGTGATTTTTGAAAACTTTTAATCACCCTTGTAGGGACCTTAGGATAGTCCTAACAGAAGTCTGTCTTAGGGCTCTAAAGATGACACGACACACCTGAATCATAAAATTCTTCTTGGTTGGAAGAGACCTTTTTGATCATTGACTCTAACCATCAACCTAACACCAACAGAAACCACCACTAACCCGTGTCCTTCAGCACCACATCTGCCTGGCTTTTAAATCCCTCCAGGGATGGTGGCTCAACCACTGACTGCCCTGGGCAGCCTCTTCCAATGTTTGATAACACTTTCTGTGAAGAAATTTTTCCTAATATCCATCTTAAACCTCCCCTGGCGCAACATGAAGCCATTTCCTCTTATTGCCTGTTCCTTGGGAGAAGAGACCAAAAGGACAGAAGGGCAGTGACACTGGAGCTGCCTGGTGGGAAAGGCCCTGGGAGTGTTGGCCAACAGCCACCTGAACAGGAGCCAGCAGTGTGCCCAGGTGGCCAAGGCGGCCAACAGCATCCTGGCCTGGATCAGGAATAGTGTGGCCAGCACTGGGACAGTGATGGTCCACTGGTGAGGCCTCACCTCGAGTGCTGTGTCCAGTTTTGGGCCTCTCACAAGAAACATATTGAGATACTGCAGCATGTCCAGAGGAAGGGCATCGGAGCTGGTGAGGGGTCTGGAGCACACAAGTCTTGTGAGGAGCAGCTGAGGGAGCTCGGGGTGTTCAGCCTGGAGAAAAGGAGGCTGAGGGGAGACCTCGTTCTCTCCAACTCCCTGAAAGGAGGGGGTAGTGGGGGGGGAGGGGGCGGTCTCATCTCCCAAGGAACAGACAACGGGACAAGAGGAAACAGCCTCAAGTTGTGCCAGGGGAGGTTTCAGATGGATATCAGGAAAAATTTCTTCCCCAACAGGTTTATTAAGCACTGGAAGAGGCTGCCCAGGGCAGCGGTTGAGCCACCATCCCTGGAGGGATTTAAAAGCCAGGCAGACGTGGTGCTGAGGGCCATGGGCTTGTGATGGTTTAGGTACTGTTGGGTTGATGGTTGGACTTGATGATCTGAAAGGTCCCTTCCAACCCAGATGATTCTATGATTCTAAGGAAGAATCAATACCACGTTCCTTGTTGCGTAGAAAAATCCACTTAATACACATAGCCCTTCAAGTCCTAGCCTAAGATGGGGAAAAATATTAATTTTTTTTTAAAGTAATTTAGAATCTCTTCTGTACCCAGCGTGCGTGTGCGCGCAGGCATAGCTGTAGCCATCAGCTCGCTTTCACTTATACTCGGGCAAAGAAAAGAAAGTAATACGACCTGTCAGGTATTGACTGCGGGTTTGTTAGAAGAAAATTAGCGTGTTTTCCCAAATACAAGGAGGACATTTTAAACAAATTCTGTTACATCTCAATTAGGTAGACAATTCTGATTCCCGTGGCAGGTCTGACAGGCAGATGACACAGGTCTGTTTTCAGACTGGAGGGGGTACTTCCACCGACATCACCCGCACGGCGCAGAACACGTGTTGGCTTTCATTTCAAACTACACACAAAGAAGTCTGAAACAATGTTAAAAATAAGAAACCAAGCAATCATGTTTGATTTTTCCTATAAAAGTAGCACCTCCGTATGTCTTCTCCCATTTAGAAGAGCACATGAAAAAAAAATCATTAGGTATGAAAAAAATAAAAGAAAAAAGCAATTTAAGCTTAGATGCTGAGGCATTACAAAATTCAATGTCTCTAAACTTTGAAGTCTGGATGTTTTGTGGTCTTTTGTTAAAGTCACTGTAACACATCTTTATTGAGAAAGAAAAGGAAGATCCCAGAAATTATTTGGGAGTAAGGACATTATGATCCCTGGTCCCGAGGCTCTCCCAGGGAGTGTGCTGCTCCCGGGAATAGCAGAGCCCAGCCACCCTGCCAGGAATGCCCTTCAACTAGGGGCAGAGGTTGGAGGAGTGTTTCTCAGGAAGAAGGAAGCACTGTATGGGAAGATGTTTTGCTGACGATGTTGTGCATTTCACACCACCACAAGGAAGCTGCTCCCTGCCCAGCCCCTGGCTTTTGTTACTATTTTAAATACATACTTTCAGGACTAAAGGCATCAAGGGATCCCCTTATTATCTGCCAGGCACTCAGGGCCAGGATGTCCACCCACGTATTGTACTTTAAACCACAAATGTGGCGCTACGGGATTTTTGTTTTGCTTTTCAGGTTTACAAAGTAAAACAGCATTAACTTTTGTACCTTCCAAACACTATAACCTGACACAGAATACCCCGCAGAGTCACGCTGCCAGTTTTTCTCTCCCAAACATCCACCGGAGTCATACCTTCCAACCCAGTTCAGAAAATACCTTCTGTTTGTGTGGATGATGCTTTTAGATAATAACCACAATAACTGTCCTTACGCAAAAAGAAGGAATTTGCTGTGTAGAGGTAAAATAATCACGTCCAAAGTTTGATATGGAAGAGTGTCTATTTCTGGCTTTTCCACAGGGCACACCAATACCGGAGAACACGTTTCCTGGGCAGAACGATAACTTCCTTTAATACAGCCCAGCTCCAATATTTAATAGGAAACTGTAATAGTTGTTAACCTCTAGGTCATCGTACATACATAGAATCCATAAACGCCTTTCTAAAATAATAAAAGCATGCTTGAACAGGATGTGTACTCAACATATCAATGCGATGATATAAAATGATTGCTAGTTAAAAAAGAATCTGTATTTCACCCCACTATTCATCATAAATATTCTGTATTTCACTTTAGGGCTAAAAACCCCAAAATCTAAGTGATTATTTGAGAGGGATGTTACCTTCCAGTTATTTTGGGTAAAACCTACTTACTGAATGAAAAAGATTGTCTTTCTCTTTTCTTTTTATAACCGTTTTCTGTTCAGATATCATATGCAGGAAGCTTGCAAAAAGGCACAGTACGTGAATTATCTTGAAAAGAGGCTGTCGTCTTAGGTTTATGGAAATGGAATAAATCTCAAGCTTAAATAGAACTAGAATAATAACTTCCTTTATATTCTTTCAGCACAGCCTTAACAGCAAACACAAATCATCCGGGTGATATTTAAAAATCAAACTGAAAGAACGGGGTATATGTTGCAGTCATCCTATAGTTGAGAGGCTTGTATTCTTCTTTGAAAATATGATTAACCCGGTTCAACAAGTGAGCAAAAAGCCAGTTAAATAAAGACAACTTTCCCTCCAAGTAATACTTGCTTAACTAGACTATTTACACCACGTATTAAAATTGCTATTTTTATGCCTGCAAAGGATTGATGTGGCCACAGTTTAGCAAAGGCACCAGACCTGCATAGCAAATAGAGTTCCAGAATAATTCAGGATTTGACAGCTACAAAAGGTGACACCTCCTTTATCCGGAACAGGGCAAAAGGCACTTTGCAGGGCACACACCAACGTGAATCCACTGAGCTGGGGAGGGACTCTCCATCAGGGAGGGGAGCCAAAGGAAAAGGGGGAACAGTTTTAAACTGAAAGAGGGGAGGTTAAGATGAGATGTGGGGAAGAACTTCTTTGGTGTGAGGGTGGTGAGAGCCTGGCCCAGGTTGCCCAGAGAAGCTGGGGCTGCCCCATCCCTGAAGGGGTTCAAGGCCAGGCTGGAGGGGGCTGGGAGCAACCTGGTGTGGTGGGAGGTGTCCCTGCCCAGGGCAGAGGGGCTTGGATGAGATGATCTTTAAGGTCTCTTCCAACTCTAACCATTCTATAATGCTATGATTTGACTCCTGCTATCCTCAGGAAAAGCAAAAGCTGCCCAGATACACAGAATAAGAGGCTGCCAGGCATTGACGCCCCTCTGGCCCCGGGGGCTGAGCATGGCAATGGCTGAGCACCAAGCTTTTGGGGCAAGAAGGAGACAACACCGTTTCTCTCCCTGATGTCCCCTTCCTAGTCATACAAGCCAGACTTTTGGTCCCTGCAAATTTGGAGTTGTTGCTTCTAAAATAAACTTAACAAATCTGTTGCAAATAGAAAAGGATTGACAAATATTTGCTAACTGAACTGTATGCAACAGTTCATAATCCCATATTAAGAGCTTCATAAAAAGCACTCATCTCAAAGCGCTGTATGGTACCACAGTCTCCTTCTCACATAGACATAAGCCAACAGTCCTCCGGTAAACCTAAAAGCTTTGCCACCCTTGAGGTATCCTGCAGTAAATGGGAGTGTACATAGAGCACCAATCCTTAAAAATACCATTTTAAAAACATTTTCAGATGAACACTTACTGCCACTTAAAAGATGACACATTGAAGTGTTCTCACTCAGTGATTTCCCATGCACTCAGAGAATTTGCATTGCTTGAGGTGATCTCCACTTTGAAGAACTTTCAAATCGCAGAGGAGCTGTCCCTGACAAAGATTTTTACATCTTTGGGTAACTGCTTTCCCTTTGAGAGTTTTCTTGTTATTGTGTAATATCCCTTTTGAAGATTTGCATATTGATGAAGAAGCGCCTTTGAAGATTTTCACATTGTTGGGATGGGAGCAACCCTTTGAAAAATGTTCACATCATGGAAGATCTACCTTCAGAAGAGCGTATATCAACAGGGTATCACCCTTCTCAAAAATAGCTTCATTACTGTCTTAATTTAGTGAGATAGCCTGTCCTTTCTTTATGCACATAAATCTCTCTTTGTAAAGCTCTCTGAAAATACATTATGAAAAAGTTGAGTTTTTTGCCTCCAGAAGTTCTAACAAGAATCACCAAATGGGAAAGAGAGCTAACAAAAAGCTCCAAGTTTTTACATGCAAACCAAGCAACCTGTCTCTGTCTATCAGTGCCCTGCAGGACGAGAGGAAATAGCTCACGTGGGAGAGACACGAGGCCAACTACCTGGTGGTGTTACGTGAGCTACGGTTGGAGAACCTGTGCTCTGGTTCTTCGGGATGTCAGCACTGAACTGCCACTCACTTGCCCCATTTTGTCTTACAACCACTGACTGCTTTTATTTAAACACCTGCATTTTACTTACTCACAGCAACCCATTCTAAAACATACGATTTCAGCACAAATCCAACAAAATAATTTGGCAAGCTTGACATAATAACCCAATTACACCCAAAACACTACTCACAAGGTGGTTTCCATTTCCAATCAAGCCTGAGTGTCCGCTAGCACTTCCAAGTGGAAGAGCAGCCAGAAGAATTTTATTTATCAGTACCTCCTAGTGTAGCTCATGTTTGCACGCAGTAGTCAAACCTCCTGGTTTGTTTTACATGCAGACAAACAGTTAACTCACACAATAAACTTTATTCTAAGGTTGTGGAATTAAGGTCTTCATTTAAGAAAGCGTAACAGAATTCCCAAGCAATCACAGAAAAATTCATTCTCCCTACAACATACACATCATCACATGACACCAGTCTGAGGTTAGTAATGCCTGAAACAAGTCCAAGAGAGCATCAGGAGAATCCTCGCGTATCTTGATGCCACAAAAAAAAAGCACAGCTGATGTCAGAGTCATATTTTCAAAGCCTTCTAAACAAATCTGGAGGTTTCCATTAAGAGAAATTAGGTCCTTGCAGTCGTTGGACGTGTTGGATAATGAGAAGCTACAAGGATTTTATCTCTGTGTTCACATCTCCTGAAGCAGCAAAGAACACTTCAATGAATTGGAGGAAAAACTGCTCCCCTGAGATCTCTTATCAGGCTAATGCCAGAAATTCCTCCTAGAAATTGTTGTATTTCCATAAGCTCTGACAGGCCAAAAAAGTATTGAGATATAAAATCACAAAAACTAATGTGAAAACAAGCAAGTCTGCCTCCAGGATTTATTCAAATAATACTCAAAATTCTGCCACTATGCCTTTGAGCGGGGGAAAAAAGACAAAAGCCCATGAGTGCAGGAGTGTTGGAGGGGGAATAACTTCATGAAGAAAAGGAGAGATTGGAAAAGTTTTATTTGTTGTTTCAACAGAGAACAGGGATTACAACATCAACTGCAGCAAGTGTCCTGGGAAAGTTTTTTCATAGTGGTTTTGCACAAATCACCAACAGGTGTGAGTAAATTAATTGCTATGAAAAACAACCTTATTTTCCCATGCAGGGCTATGAGATCACTCCGTAACTTTAAGCACGAGCGTTGCTGTCAAGAATAATTTCCGGAAGGGCTCGGAAGGCTTCCTCTTGCAATACAAAGGAAGTCATTGTTAGAGAGCAAGGGAGGGCAAGAGAAGTTAAGAGAAGTGAGCATTAACGATCTCCAGTCATTAGCAGGAAGCTGTTAAAGGTTTGTGGTGATTAATCATATTAAGTAACTATTGACCAGCCACAATTAAAAAAAATATTTAGCGGTGTGTTCTGGAAAGCTGTAAGGAGGTACTTCATCTGTTATCATATACATGATTTTGCTTGGTTTTATGTGGTGTATTTGACCTTTAAGTCTAAAATCTGAACTTTTTAGTTCTCTCTCCCAAATTTGTGCCTAAAGAAAAGGAAAACCCTTGGGTATAAATACATATTTTAATCGTTTTCACCTTGCTTCCTTGTCCTTACCCTTTAGAAAGTGTAAAGCCATGCAAGTAATTAATTATTTACATACCCACCTCCCTTGCACATACTTACAGAACCGGCCGGGGTAATCGAGACTCCCAGGTTTACTCACACATTCACCTTTTACAAAGCTCACAGACCGGTAAGAAATGAAAATATCTGAAGTGAAATTAGTTTTGTGCTGACAACTCACACAAATTACGGGACTTCAATTTGAGTTTGTTTAGGTGATGGAGAATGGCACCTAACTTCTCAGCTCTCCTATTCCGAGACAAAATCATCCTGAAATATAGCCAAGGCAATGAATTGCCTCTTTCACCGAAAAGAAGGTTATTTACCTTACTCGGGACCGAGGCACAGCTTAACAAACTATTACAGAATGGTATCTTTGATTTTAAATTAAATGTCAAGCATAGTTATACAGCGGTGAAGTACCCTCAGGTGTCGGGTGAAAGTGTAACATATTGCATGCAAAATGTAAGGAGATGAGATAGAAAAGAGTAAGCGAGCAGGAAAGCTGAGCTGCAGAAGCAGAGTCCCAGAACGGGGGGAGACAGTGCTCCAGTTGGTCTGACGTCCTGCCCTAACGTGGCCACTCTGCTTCCACAGCCCCCAGCACGGAAGGAGGGCACAAGTTCAGAGGAGTTTGCAGGAAAGATTCACAAACATAAGCCAGAACCATCACATTTGTGTTACTGAACAATTCCTTTAAAAAACACCAGAAAAGTTAATCCGTATACAAGTCACTGAATCTACTCAACCAGCTCCAACACCTAAACCTTTTTGTAAGATACGTGATGTATTCAGCATAAGGCAAGAAAAGTCACAGGTAGGCTTGTCCACAGGTAGGAACATCATTTTAAGAAGCCAAAACTACATTATGCCACTTCATGGAGTCACTGCCAGACGATGGACGCTGCCACCGAGGCAGTTCGATGCCACAGCCCCATGTACCAGTGGACCATACTGTGTGTCCATGCCCACATGTTGGCTGTGGAGCTGCAGGGGCCTCTGTGAGGAAAAAAAAAAACCAAAACCAACCCCAAAAATACCAAAAATGAGAAAAGGTGAGCCATACTATCCATCAGACAGAAGACAGATGTGATAAAACAGACTACAATGGGACACAGCCGGACTCTGATGCACTGCCTTAATGGTCACCAGGTCTTGTCACCAACCAGCCACAGTCCTTTTGTCACCACAGAAAACTCTACTTTGGATACCACCAATGTTCAGGGGGAATGGGTGTAGTTTTGCCGTGTGATGACATTCCAACCTTCCACCTTTTCTTAATTATTTGTGTACATACGTGCCCATAAACGATCAGGAGTTTCAAATGACAAGCAACATTTCATTCCCACGATGGTTTAGCTCTACGACTTATGCTACGTGAAAACAACACGTAAAATTTTTTATACAAAGAAAGTGATGCCAAAAGAAAGGCAAAAAGCAAGTGTCATTCTCCAGTCTTGTTTCAGTGGGGGAACCGGAGGATTTAATCAGCCTACCAAATAAAACCAAAAGGTTCGTGTGGTCGTGACTGATCTACACAGATTTCGTAGTCTCAAGAGTCAATAGAGCAGTTTAAATTTTGAAGCATATGGCTTTTACAGCTTCAGTTAATTTGGGCTTTTTTACTAGGAAAACATTTAAAACACCTGTCATTTTTAACTTATGAAGTTATTATTGAGTTCAGCTAACAACAGAGTATTGCGCATTACTGAAATAATTAGTAACCAATTTTCTCAAAAGGTTGAATTTTTTAAGAATGTGACAATAGGTCCTTTAATCTTCATAAACTCTTTTAGGATCCAATATTGACAATTTCATTTCCAGAAGTCACAGATGACAACCTGCTGCAGTCTCCCCTTTGCCTGACAGATTACTGCTTAAGCCACGAGAACGCTCATCCAGACACTCATCTACTACTTAATCAACCCCTGAAGTTTCCAATTCCAGTCAACTACTACGAATATTTCTACACTCGAGCCCGAGTTAGTTATCCCTTTCCCAAAGGAAAGCTAATAACTCTAAGAACTCTCCTGCCACTTATATAGCAGCAATCTGAGAAACCCAAGACTGTGCTGCCAGGCACCCCTCCATTTAGCAGTTTCCTGTTCACGTAGTAGGGTTTATCCTTATTTCTGAGACTGCACTGCCATTGGCTTTAATTATAATCACTGCTGATCACTTTCCCTGCAGTAATACAGAATCCCAACCGCGTTAGAGATACCTGAGTGTGTTTGTCTTACTCTGCTTTGTGTATCACGGCTTACATTCATAGTCAAAAATTGCACCCCATATAATTTTACTGTATAATATACTACTCTTATCTAACTGTATGAACTGCATAAATTAGATTTATAAAGTATATTTCTGGCCCTTATAAAACATTTAAAAACTATTATTTAGCATTCTTGAGCTTTCAGACACGGCTCAAAACCAGAAACTTTTCTACAAACCTCCACTGAAATTGTAAAACCAACGCTGACTTTCAGTGAGGTTTGGAAGCATCACGGTGCAACCACCTGTACAGCACGGAGACAGCCAGATAATCTCTGGGGACACCTATAAAAGTGATACGATATTCAACGTAAATGAAGTGGAAGAAAGTTATTTTACCCAAGACTGAAAAGAGAGCTAAAGTCAACAGCAGGTTGACTTCCTACTCACCAGAAGGTTTATCTTCCCACCGCACACCAAGAAGGACAAGTCTTGGAACGGATCCCAAGCACTTGCTGAGAAACATTTGATCAAATAACTGCTTCTGACACAACAGGGCAGTATAATTGCTAATTTAGATATATTAATGAGACTAAATATAGATATTTGTACCTGCTGTCCACATCTAAAAGCATTACTTCAAAACTGTAGAAAAACAATTGAAGTCAAGCAAATACATACGGAAGCCAACCTGTCTCTATTCTGAAGGGCTGCCAGGAAACCTTCCTCTTTTACTAACACACCATAGTCTTCCTCTTGGTGAGGGGAGAAATCCTGCTGTAGGAAAACTCTGGCGCACCAGGTAATGCCAGGAGGTCAGTATGAAGAGGAACACGAGGCATTGTATAAATGTTTCAGAATCAAAATACTTTAAATTGTTATTGAAGGAATTGGGATAAACTTAATGAAAAAATAATCAGCCAGTCCCCATCAGCAGCCTTCACGCAGGCTGCTTACTTCAAAAGATAGTGCTGTCCACTGGAAAGGAACATTCAGTCAATGCTCTGCTGTTTAACAGGGGGAGCCATGCTATTGCATTTGAGTTTGGTTGGGTTTTTTTTCCAGGTTAACAATAAAATTGCTATTTAAAGATGCTAAAATAGAATTCTTACAAAAGATGTTTGTAGCGGTTCCTAGCCAAGTTCAGTTTAGGTCATTATACACTGCTTGGCTTCACTCCACTTGGTTTTTTTTGTATTCCTCAATTTCTAAATTCTTCTGTAGTCCTGGTCTTCAGCTGATCAATTCCTGGACACATTGAGAGGCTGCAGAAAGTATCTCCATTTGCTCATTCTCTCTCCCACAAGAGGATGAAAAGATGTAACAAACCAGACTGAAAAACTGGAATGCTGGAAGCCTGCAATATAAATCCAGATTTTCTATCGACTTTTTTTTTTTTTTTTTTTAAAAAAAAGTCAATATAATGATTTCCTTGAAGCAAATAGAGCCCAGCCAGTTAGGGGATAAAGACTTTACCCTTTTTAAGTTAACACCATTCAACTACTATCTCCCTAATAACTTCTGCCTATAGCAGTGACTTCCAGATATTTATATACTTAATCCTGCTTTATCCAACAGGCTTGGCAGCTCGCATAATTTTGCCGGGAAACGCAGACCTCTTCTTAAAGACACACAGTGGTAAACAAGACCAATAACTTCTCATTTCTTAGAGGACGCGGTGACAGGACACACTGCATCCAGACATCGTTGACACGTGAAGCAATGGCTGAAACTGTGATGACTGTGGGTATGTTAATAGTCCTGTCATTAAAGTACAGACCCTCTGCACAGCCCCAATGGGATCCAAACACACATCCCCTTAGTCCTGCATCTGATTATCCGATCCACCACAACAGATAAAAAAAAAAGTAGGAAAAAGAGATTTGATCATGAGACATTTCAGAAAATGACAAAAAAAGCAGCCTAAATGTATATTAAGCAAAAAAAGTTATTTTTTCCTATAAATCCAGCGTGAATTACAGCTTTTAGCTTTTTCTCAACTCAATCAAAAGATTAAATTCAACGTTTGATAGCTTTATTACATAACTGTGTGTTTGAGACTGCAGCACACAGATTGGGCTACGGGTGCCAGGAAGGTGCTTTGTAGTAGGAAGATGTTCACAAGGATTATTTTCCTCCCCCATATTAAGTAATCACAAAACCGCTTGCCACATGTAAACAAAGAAACTCACAATATTTATTCTGCCCCAAGGATGCTGTTTCTGGACAGTAAAAAGAGAAAGTCTCTTGCCTGATGAATGAGAAAACTTTGAAGCATCCACTTGGATTTGTTAAGGACACACTAATGTGCTGCCCGTAGGAGATGGCACAATGTGAAGGCACAGAAGAGAAGACATCAAACATTCAGAAGTTGCATCTACTACCAAAGTAAATTTTAAAGTTATTTTGTTATTGACCTATTTGTAAATTAAAACATCTTTACTACTCCGTTTCTACCTGAAAATACAAACCACTTGACAATCACAGCATCTTTGGCACGGAACAATTAACAGCAAGGAACTTTTAAATTGTTAACCAAGTTTTGTTTTGAATTAAAAAGTTCTTAACGAGGCGGGGTTCTTTCGTGTTTCTTGAAAATTTTATTTTAAGGACCCTGTTCCTCCTGCTCACCCCCCTAACACTAGCCTGAACAGCCCTTCTGCAGGGAAAGTTAAGCTGCTGTGAGAGATAATTACGATTTTCAGGCTGAAAATAGGTGTGTACTACTTTCAGTAGGCAGTTGGCATTTCATTATTTAGGGATGACATATCATTACAGTGTTACATCTAAAGGTTAACATTCTAGCATGCTGCTGAAAATTTTAAGTGGTATAGTGAAAAGCCACTATCATTATTTATAATGGCTTTCCCAGCTGCAAAGTGTGCTGGATGGGACAAATTAAATGTTTGCTGGGAGAAAACCTTCTCTAATAATCCCAAAGTAAACAACAAAGCCTAGATGGTTAGCCAAAAATTAATTGAAGTGTAACCAGAAATGAGTCTGGAAGGCGCATAGCCCTTTACTGCCACGCAGAAGTCATTCTACAGACCATCCGTAAGAGCGGGCTGGAAATTTCCCATTTCTGAGCAATGCCTATGGAAAAAAGCACTTGGTAGCATGTAAATAAGTTGTATTCTTCCAGCTCCGTTCCTTGCTTTTCTTATGGGGTACAAACTTAATTGCCTCCTTTGCAATCATTTGTAATTTCCTGCTAGAGACACACGCCAAGATAAAAGTCTATAAGAACATCCAAGTTCTGGGAGACAACAGCAAAGTGCTGACCTCGCCAAGAGAAGGAGGCCAGAGCTTCATCTGTGGGGTGAGTGACAACGCAGACCATCAGCTCAAAAAGAAATGACACAGTGATGGACCTGGGGAGGTTTCTCACCCTGGAAACCACAGTCAAACAATGACTTCTTCATTGCCAAAACAGAGCCAAAACGGACCGGTCTTCAAACAGATTAGTTTCACATTGACTGGTAAAAAAACCCTATCAAACAAGAACCTACCAAAACTCCTCAAATTCTTCTCTGTCATCCTCTAGTTCTGCGATTCTCTTCTTGGAAATGGAAGAGAAAATAACAATCTGGAGTATCTTTATATCACTGAATAGCCAATGCAATCCCAACCAGGCTGAACATCAGCACCTCTTGCTTCCACAGAGAGAACAATCAATTTAAACACCTCTCTACCTCTAACAAACAAGTTCAAGGAAGAATTTAGTGGGTAAATATTTCACTGTCTGAGGGATGCAGTCATAGAAGAGGTATTTAAAAAAACACGTAACACCAACAACCAAATGTGTGGAGCACGGTAAAAGAAAATTCTAATTTCTGCCCTTAACATTCTGATCTAACTCCTCTTTTCCTTATTAATTGCTTAACATTTAAGTATCCCTGAAATATTGTAAAATAAGGCTGTTCTATTTTAGCCTTAAGATCTTTAGAGACTGGAAAATCGCACATGTTCCAGGGAAACCTCAAGTGTGTTTTGACACGCACTGAGCCAGATAAAACCATCCTGCCACTTGTTTACAGAACAAGTGACAATATTATTTCGAAGTTCTAGAAGAAGCGATAGACAACCGGTAGCCTCCAGGAAGCGCACAGACTCACAAGCAGAACAGCGTCTTGGCACTTTGCGCCGAGCTGTGGACAGGACTGTCACCTCCCTGAGAGCACTCATCAGCTCCACACCTTCTACACGTGTTCACATACTTGGAAATACTTGCCCTTTGTACATTTTTTACCATTAAACCGGCGATGTTATGGTTTTTCTACACTCTGCTAAGGTGTTGGTCCTTGTTCATTGGAGAAGCAGGTGGTTGGAAGCTCTGATTACACCACAAAGGCACCAGAGCTACTGAAGAAGCTGCCATGCAGGTAGAAGAGCAACTTAACCCTCACGTGTCAGGCTCACTTTGGGGGTTGTGCACGTGTGGTTTGAAAAGGGAAAAGAAAACCAACAATTTTGGAGCTTTTAAAATTCCATTTCCACAACCCAGTACTTCAGAGTTTGAGCAATCAAAGTATTTAGAATGTTTTTATTTCAAAGAACAAAATGAAAGAGGAAACAAGAAAACCTGAGACCCCCCCTGAAGTCCTCAAATTCAGATGTAAGAAACTGCAGTTCAGGGAAAATAGTATTACTACACCGTTGTAACATAGAATAACTATTTCTTTCTTGAAATAGCAGCAGACCACTCGGTTAGAGCTGGAAGAGCCCCGCAATCAACTCCGAATTTTTTAGAAATCAGCTGCAGCTGAGGCCTCTGGTTCTGCAGATGCAAATCTAACCCCAACGTCCCTGGGTGCAGAGCTCTGCCTCACCTGGAGCACAGGCCAAGCGCTGCGCACAGCGAGAATCCTGAGCTCGGTTAGGAAAACAGGAATCCAACAGTTTCTTTACTCTAAAAAGGGGAAAGATTTTTTTTTTTCCTTTTAATGACTTGAAACAGAGCCATTTTTGTCTCTCTGTTCATTGTGAAAGATGGTAATTTAAAGTGTAAACATTTGAGCACATTTACATTGCTCCTCCGAGATGTGAGAAAGAAGAGAGCGTTTGGTTTCCAGAAAGCTCACAGATGCACCTGACTATATATTTTTTATATATTTTTTTAATTTCTTAAACAAAGGCAGAACCAAATTCCACCTAGACTTCCTTGTGTGCAAACCCACCGACACATGGGGAACAAGAACCACGAGAGCACTTACCCCCTGAGTGGGACATCTTTTTTTGGAAGCTGTGAGCAGCTTTCAGTCCCCCCAGACAGGAGAGGGCTTTCCAAGGACTGTACTGGAGCACCTACAGTGAATTGGACAGGTTTTGACAACGCTCAGCAGCCAACAGCTCTTGTTTATGATACTTGACAGTTAGTGAGCATGGAGATATTATGAAAATATTTTGAAAATTTAGCAGATCCTTATGTTGGGACCATTCCTTTCCCTTTACATCTATTTGCCCTTTTAGTTCTTTGCATCTGAGCTGCTTCTTTTAGCACCGGTTCCTCCTGAGAAGCTTTTGTCACGAAACTTCTGTCTGCCTGGAGTCGTCTGCGAGCCAACCAAGAGGAATTCAGGTTCACATATTGCAATTCTGTCACATGTGTTGATATTCTTTCACTCCTTAGTGCATCCCTGACACTTCACAGACATTCCCTGGCTTCTCCCCAGAATGATCTTCTGGACCTACCATGAAGCTGAAAAGCCAACGTATTTCATAGATGGTGTTTGGTGCCACTTCCCTCGGGCAGGCAACATGGCCAAGGACATTAACTCCGTGGGTTTGTTTCACAAGGAAACCAGTTTCAGTTAGGTTGAGACATTAGTTGGAGCAACACAACAGACTCTGAGAAACAGGACAAGTTTCAGAAAAAAGGCTTTGAGATGTTGACAATCTCTCCCTCAACCTTGCTGCAACTCTTCTTTAGGAAACACCCAAACCTCAATGAGCTACAGTGGTATTTATATTTTCCTTTTCTTTTTTGTTGTCCACATATGCTAGATGCTCACTAGCATACCCAGTTCTACAGCAAGTTCCACCAAAGCCTTAGAGGGACATAGCAATGAGAGGAAACACCAAGAACTGAAGTTCATAAATTGTGAATTATTGTAATTCAGACCCATTAGGAAATAGGTGTAGAAATACTTTGGAGAGCTGAAAGGACATATATTGTTAACAGAAATTGCCTAACCTGTGATAGGTCAAACCAGGGTTAAAGCAGGGAACGGGACAGGTCGTTTGGCAGGTTGAAACAAATGGATTTCCAACCATTCTACAAATCAGCTACACGTAGTCTCTAGACATGTTCACCAGGTTATCTTTAGACATTACTTAGTATCTAAATGGTATCAAAATGACCTTTAACTCCAAAGCAACTAGAGGAAAAAAAGAATATTATTTTTTTAATCACAGTTAGGTAGCATATGCAAAAGAAGCACTTAATCACAGCTGAATAATATTTCAAATACTCCCTTTTTGCCATACTTTTAAATTAAGAAAATATTTGCAGCCATCAGTAGAGACTTTAGTCTGAAAATACTTTAGGTATTTATGTCTTTTACCTACACCAAAGTGACTGCATTCCAAGGTGTTCCTTGTTTCAAATTTCTTAATAATTAAAAGCACAGTTTAGGAAATAAAATTTCAAAGGCTTCAGCAAGAATAATTTTCAAGCAGCATCTAAAAAGATACAGAACAACAGGGATTTTTAGAAATATTCTTTTCCCTCTGCTTACCTGCCATAGTGTAAGGAATGGGGAGAAAAGGATAAAACCAGAAACCGAGAGCCTTGCGATGTGTGCTCTCAGCGTGGGACAGGTTAAGGCTTCCAGTCCTTTGGGATTCCTCTGCTCCAGATCCTTCTGCGACACTTCTCATGGACTAGACTGCCACGTATGACACATTCTGCCCCGTCCACTTGCAGCCATAACAACAGAAGCACAATAAGCTGCTTAAATTAATTTCTACAATTACTAATGCAAAGAGGATAACTCATCATTCTACCTGGTTTTAGCGACACGAAAACCTTCCCTGTTTTGTGAAGAAAATAAGATTATTTGATAGCTCTTCTGTTCCATAGTCATTAAGAATTCACACAACAAAGCTGGCTTATAATTATTTTTTTAAAATCATAGCACTCAAGGGGAGGGTTACTAAAGATCCTGAATTGTCTCAGTCAGCATTCATACTGTCACTCGGGCACCTCAGAAGAGGATTTACACGTTTTAAGATTCTTTCTCTTTGTCATACAAAGGGCTGTTCCTCAGAACTGAACCACGTAGCGCAGCCTGTGCTGCTCTGACCACCCAACATGCCAGATCCCAACTGTTCCCCCGATGGAGGTACAGCAGGGATACTGCCATCACACTCTCTCCTGCCTGCAACTGCATCTGCAGCTCCTCAGGCAGTCCGGGGGACACAGACAACCATATGTTTCACAGCTCCTTTAGTTATTAAAGAGGCATCGTTTCAGAGCAGACACAGGAATTTAAGAAGGAAGCGTTAATGTAAACATATTTTCCTGTGGCTACATAATTAAGATCAAAACTAGAAAGAAAGATGCAATACAGCAGGTTGAAGATGGTTGAGCACCCAAACCAACACATCACCTGTAGTTCAAGTTCTCATCCAGGTGGGTCACTAACACAGACTCCTGAGGGAGCTACACCGGGAGATCTCCGGATAATTTGAAATGCCACAAGGAGGAAACTCATTTCAGTAAGTGCCTCTGGAAAGGTCTGGCACCAGAGCTCATCGGCAGCAAGTGCCAAAGGTCCAGGCAGAGGAAACGACACACAGATTCAGCCTTCTCCACCCCTCCAGTGGGATGTGGTGTGGTGCCCAGCGTCAGCTCCCAGGGGGTGGCAGGGACAAGGACGTGCAACTTACGCCTCTAAGGACACGCACAGGAAAGAGCTGGATGTTTCAGGCCTTGTTAGAGAAGAGTAAATCTTTTTCAGATAAAAGATTGTTAATTCCCTTTGCTTCTGTGTAAACAGAGAAAGCAATGCCTTTAGAATCATCATGTTGCAGATTTTCAGAAAAGCTCCGATCTCATCAGGTGTTTCAACTTGTTCTGGGGGAAGACTCCAGTATCTGACATGGGAAGTTGTACTGAAGGTTTGGCTCTGTGCGTGTAAAATCTGACCCTTCCTCACACTGTATCCCATCTCCAGACAGAGTACACAAGAGACTGCTTCCCTTCTGTCGAGGGACTTCAGCTCCCTGCTTTATCCCGACAGTGGAAAAATCCAGTTTAAAATCCAGAAAAAACACACTGTCAGCACAGTAGAAAGATTTCCTATAATAGAAAATATGCATCGTTTATAAACCTTCATTTTACATATTGACATACAATTTCATCAAAATATTTGGTGAAAACATAAGCCAAATATTATAATAGATTAAAAAATACATTTGTACTTCTTTTTCCAGAAATTGTCAAAATGAAGTTATCTTGATTTCAGTAAAAATACACCTTTGCTCTGGTTTAGAAGTAAATGTATTGACAACAGTGGCTCAAGAGTGAGCCAAATCTACCAAAGAAGAAGTAAACATCTATTGCTCGCATGCTCTATTGCTTAGGAGATCGATCACAGCAGGTGAATCGGCAGAAGAGCTAAAACGTAGGACACTTTTTTAATCCAGACTTAATTCCCAAAAAATAGTTTGGACCAAAAGTTTTCATTTCTTATGGTTAAACACAAGGCAAGGTTTCTAGGTTTTAACAAGTACATATTTCAACTTGATAGTAGTTTAAATGATATAAAGATTAAACTAAAACTGATTTTTTTTTTAATATAGTGACAAAGACAACATTTTAAAATAAAAATAAATTTTCATTTAAAAAGTCACAGATTCAGCAAGATGTCTTTTTAGCCATTTGTTCTAGGCAAAGTAAAAATTTAGATCGCATCCTTCAAATGAAGGAATTTCAGTGTATTTATCAGCTACAATCAAAAGATTTCACACTGAAATTCATTTTTTAAAAGTGTGTAATTTGGTGAAATGGTTCTTCTTCCAACTAAATTTCAATATAATTTCTAAATAAGATCAAGTCACACTGTTAGCACCACCAGCCACTGATTCCCACCCACCCCACATTCCTAGAACAAAGACTATGAAAAACCGAAATAAAAAAAAGCAACCAGGATGAAGAAGAATCTGGTTTTACCTGATCAAGAAAGGAGACAATGAAAATTTATGATAAGCTGTTAAATGAAACCTTATGCAGAATACTATAAAAAGAGTAATAGGAGTAGCTGCTTTTCACTCCTGTAAAAACAGCCATCTATTTTCTGTACATGAGTATATTTAAGATACTTCCTCCCATCACCTCATCTAATCTGCTTAAAATAGTAAGTCAACAGTTTATCAATCTCTGTTGAAAAAAAAAAAAAGGTGCACGTCAAAGGTGTTGTGAAATAAGAAGAAGTAAGCTGCAACTCTTAGAAATAAAAAAAGGGGGGGGGGATTTGCTTATGACCAGCACCGCTGGAAGTCAACAGGATTAAAGGCCTGTACCACGTGTGATTTTACAGAGGTTGCTGTTGGGTAAAATGACTTTTCTGATTTTTCCTAAGCCTTTGGAAAGGTGCTGTTCTGCTTCCCGCATCCCCGCGCCCCGCACAGCACACAGCGAGTCCTCGCCCCCCGCAACAACCACCCGCAGCCTCCAGGGACTCTGGGGTCTCTGCACAGCCCCAGAGAAGGGTTACAGCTCCAGCCACACACGTTTCCCAACACACTACTGGCTTCTATCACCGCTTATTTTATTTTATTTTTTACCAAGGGATGCAAAAATGGAAACTCATTCTTTCATTAGCAATATCCTCCTCTCTAAAACCGCCTGTTTTCTTTAAAGCTCTCAGTCCCACTTAGTTCATCAACAGCTCCAAGTATAAGCCTCGAATATCTTATATGCAGAAAAACATAGCTAACACCATCTAGAAATAAATAAATCATAGTATGCTAAAGCTGAGAAATTTTCCCTCAAATGCAACAGAAATCCCTACTGGAGAGAACCAAACAGTCTTTGGAGCAATCCTGCTCCTTTCCAACCTCTGCCAGTCACACCAGGGTAATTCCGAAGCGGAGTTTGCTCCAGCTACTCAGGTTGACTTCTCTTAATAAATAAGTTGTCCTAGAGCATGGGAATCCGCAGTTCCCAAGGGAGGAATAAAAAGGGGGATGGGAAGGGAAAGAAAAGATCAGTTACATACAACACATTTTGTAAGTCTCATAACCTGGTTTTTATTTGCTAAAAATGGAAAGCTGAAGCTGCCTTTGAGACCGTTATAAAAATATAATGTATCGGTTTCCCTGGGCTCTCCTGTTCATTAAGGGCTGGGGTTTTTCCCTCCCTTTCCTTTAAGAAGGCTGCCCTGCTGCAAAGGGCATTAGAAATATGGATTGTATTTCAAGTGCAGACAGAGAGAGCAAAAAAGCTTTCCTAATTACACCGCTGATTACTTGAACAGTCCTCCATTTGACAATACAATTATGCTGAAAGAGTGGAGAATGTCTTCATTACACTGAAAAAAAGGGGGAAAATGTGTTTTTTCTGCATTAAAATTTATGGACTATGAGCTGGACATATAAACTTCACTTGAACTCCAAAAGGTCAGACAAACTTTCTGAAAATACCACTTTTTTCCCCCTGCACAAATATCTGCGCTACATAATTCATATTTTATATTTCTTTCCAGGAACTGCTTCGCCTACCAGGGACAAGCTGACCTCGACCCGCAGCACTAAGGCTGTGTTAGAGCCCCCACTCCTGCTTCTAGTTCCACCTCTGCCCTCTGGTCCTCGCACTGATGTTACACAGCAGTCAGCAAAACGCCCTAACGACCCCGACACATCTGGCAGCGCCAGAGGCACAATATAGCTCCAGATCACAGGAACACTGCAGCAGCTTAAAACTAAAGAACCTCCCACAGCAAGTCCCGGCTGTAAAAGGTAACTCCATAAAAAAGCTCCCGTGGCAACAACAGAAAGGAGACGATTGCCATCCTGGTCATAAATCGTCATCTTCCCAGGTTTAACCCGCTAAATAATTCCAATATTCACTCTTCAACCACCCTTTTCAAACCCCTGGGTGACCGGGGGCGGCTGAGAGTCAGTCCCTCCCTTTCCTGAGGGCGGTGACGAGCCCCAGCTGGCCCTGACTCCCCGGCTAACCGGGTCCACCTGGCCACCGAGCAAGCCGAGCTGGCCACAGCCAGCACCCCGCTCGGGAACTGACACTCCCAGACACTTTCCAGTGTCTGGCTAGATTTGGGTATGTTCCCGGCAACCGAGCACGAGACGGGAATAATCATCTTCTGAAACACTGGAAAAAAGAAGGGAAATGGAGAATTCATCAAAAGGTAGCCAAACCCAGCCGTTTCCTTGCCATACCACATACTGTTCCTCTACTGCAGAGGATCAGGCCTTAACTGACAGCACCGGGTATTGATGGTTTTATGGAGCTGGTTTCATGGAGCTGGTTTCATGGAGCATTAAGCTCCTCTATTTATACAGAGTATAAAAAGTCCATTTGTTCCATGTCACGTGGCCCCGTTTCACCAAAGCACCGACAGACTTTCTTCTCTCCATCTCCCCTCCCCAGTGCCCTCCCGCCGGCACCGCAGCCCAGGGCACCCACCAGCCACCCCGCGCTTCCTAAGGATGCTCCCAGCTTTTGGACACCTCATCCCAGCCAACACCTCGATGGGATGGCAAAGGAAATGGAAAAAGAGCTCAGTTCAGATGCTCCAAATTACTCAATTCAGTAAATTCCGACTTAAAACCTGAGATGTGAACCAGCAGCAGAAATACCTTTAATTAGCTACCTAAACATACCACTCACATTTTCACCACTACAGCCTTTCCACATCAATTTATTTGACTATTTTAGGATGAAAAACTCAACAATTACCTACCATTTAGTGATTTCAATTAATAGTATTTTACGAACAATGGCACATATAAGTAGTGGGATCCAGGTACAATTAAACTTGCTCGTTACACAGCCCCACAAGCTTATTTACTGTAACTGCATTAAGTAATTTTTCCCTTCTGCTTTAAAAATAAAAAGCCTCATTTATATCATCCCCAACGGTCCAATTTCAACCCTAGTTTTTAAGGCTAAGGTTCTGAGGAAGAAAGCACACATTGTGCAAGTCCTCACGTGACTCTTATTATACAAATAACCTGAACATTTTTCTATAACAGGGCAGGCATGTTTCCACCATAATTGCTATCAACAGCACAAATAACAATCTTACTTCAAGAACATACCATTCTGCTTTGTTTTTCTGTATCGGGTCTACATTTTTTTCAGGGGAAAAAAAAAGCTCAAATTCTACTGTCTAGCTCTCTGAAGTAGCTCAAAGCAGCAAGTGCAAGTATCTCAAGCTCTACAGCCGAGAAAATTCACCTTGAGTGAGAAAATTCACCTCCATTACACAGCACCCATTATCCCTGTTACACACTCTGAAATACACATGCATACATAGACACATGCATTAATACAAGATATGCATATATGCACATCACTACATTAGAGAGCAAGGAAAGATATTTTTATTTTTTAAAAGATTCTTAAAAGATAAAAACTCCAACTTACCCAGAGGAGCTCCCTCCTTCATGAAGAAACTTCCCCAAGACCCCCTACCCCTGAATCCCTCAGCTTTTTAGAGGAAACACCTGAGCACATTCCCACCAGGTGAGTCTTGTACCACCAACCCTGGTGTCAGCCCACCTCCAGCTGGGGGAAGGAGAGGGAGCTACCAAGCTCTACTGCTTTCACCTGGGTTAAACTCAGAATCTACTTTAAACTCCTCACGCCAAAACATTTCTACCTTGAAGCCTTCCAACATTAAGGAAATTCTGCTTCAAAGTTCTCTGTGATGCTGTTCCCAGCCCAGATTGTGCAAGTAATTTCTCAGTTCTTCCATAATACCCAAAAGCATCCACTGCTGGCCTTAGTACTTCTGTGTAAGAAACTGGTGTTAGAGGTCCAGCTGCTAAACCCAAAGCAATCAATGAAATCAATGGGATGGAATCTGCTCCATTTCACAAAACGGAACTCCAGTTTGTCTGTAACTTCAAAACAGTCAGATTCAGAATGAGTGGTTAAAAAGAAATAGTGAAATTTCAGCATATTCAAAAGGACAGATTCTCCAGCCCACTGTAACTGAGGAGCTCTAGAGTTACAACACTTGTGTAATACTGGGGTAAACCCAGGGTGGTAAACTGGGCCTTTAAATCCCATTTCCTTGCTGTATATCCATGTATTAAAGTAGCTCTTCGCTCCATGTTCATAGAGAAAACTGGAAAAATACAAAAAGCACTTTGTGTTGTACTTTGCAAGTGGTTACAATGGCCACTCCAAGGGAGAGCGAGTCCTCTCTCTGCGGCGGGGGGCAGAGCGCCGGGGGCCGCCAGGGGCTGGTGGTGGCGCTGGGCAAGTCCTTCTCTGCCCACCCACACAATGCATGGTGTGCACAAATTAAACCTCATTAACTATGGCAGAAATATACAGAAAGAACATACTGTACATATTGTACACACCCTGCCTTATTCAGAGCGGCACCTAAAAAACCCCTCAATATATCTAAAAGAAAATCTCTATGCAAAAGCTCGTCATACTCATTACTGTGGATCATTTCAGACTCTTTGGCTGTTAATCCAGGCAGTTCCTCACATTTTCTGCTTGTCAGCTACTTTTCACAGTCATATGCCAGCCCATGGTTTTACACTGACACTTAATTAGTCAATTCCTTATAAATTTGTTGTAATGATTGTGCTGACGCCAAGGAAGACCCCGCGCTCAGGCTGGGTGACCCCCCTGCCCCAGCCCGGCTTGGCACCACCGGTTCCCCCTGCCCATCCTCTGGAGCCAACGAAGCAAGGACCTCAAACTCCACAGAATTCTCCACGAGATCATCCATTGGGCTCTTCCCAGCAGTGAGAGAACGGGAGCCTGGGAAGAAGCTGGAGTAGCCATTACATTTTAGGAATTTCAAAGGTGTTCCACGATTTATCACACTTCAGATGTTCTTGATGTATTTTTCTGCTCCTTTTTGTAGTTTCTAAACTCTAAAATCTACCTAAATATTTCATAATGCTCCTATTACAATGAAATAAAACAGAACAATTGAAATTTTGCGTTTACATGAACAAAAGCGATATGGAGTTGCTTTAAAGTAACCTAAAATTTATTAGTTAAGACTAAATTCTCTGCTTCTGTACTGGGCTCTTCAAGGCCCAACTTTGCTAATGGATTGCACAAATCTGCTCCATTTTCAGCACTTAACACCATGATTTAAAATCAATGGCATTTCTTATGAGACAGTACATGAGCAAATGCTTGCAAGATGACGGTTTACAGCTGCCTGTTTTCAAATAAAAGTGGTTTTTTGCTTTGTTTTTAACTCAAATATTTAGATAGTTTTCTGGTAAAGATATATAGCGTATGAAATACATGGTAGTGCAGAGTGTAATTAAGATTTCAACTGGATCTCATTTGAATGAGCTACATGACTCAGGTACTCATGTTATATTAAGACCCTAATTAGAAATATTTTCATCAAAACAACAATAAATAATCTATTTAATTTTGTGGCAGCTTGCGAGCAGCTTACAGTTTAACTGTATTGTTCATTTTCAGTTATTAAGTTAATACATTCTAAGCTTATTTATTCCTATAAATCTTTTATTTCCCCAGTAAGTTTTTTTTTTTATTTATAACATAAGAAACGTGATTTGAAGAACCATCACTCACAGAGTCAAATCCTGATATGATCGTCATCATCATGAATTCCATATTTATTTCCTCGGGGAGTTCACTGCTAGAAAATAGAGTCGGAAACTCCACAAAAATCTCCTGCTGATCCAGCACGTAGGGAATGGACTCGGAAACTAGAGACAGGCGGTCAGAAAATGCCACCTATTTAGGTGGGAAATTCCGTCTCCTGAAAAAATAGTGATGGTAACATAACCCAAAATACGTATGTCAGAAAGTGAACATAAAGAAGCCCTAAACTCATGTATTTTTTCCAGATCCCCCAGGTAGAACCGGCGCCTTGGCTTTGTGCTGCCCTGGGACACTGGGAAGTCAGATGCTGGGGATGTCTGGTGGCTTCGGGGACACAAGCAGGAGGTGGGAAAGGTGGGATGACGGAGAATTGAGGCTTTTCCTGGCTTGTCTCTGAGCTGTGAGGGGCTCTGCTGAGTGACCCCCTTGGCTCCCCCCTGGGCACCAACACTGCCGGACCCGCTTCGACTGAGGATTTCTCAACTTGCTGCAGCGCTGCTGGACGCTGGAGGGGTTGGCAGCTGGTAATGTCACAGCTCTTGTCAAGCCCCAGCCCCCGCATGATGAGAAATGTGTTTTCCATTAAAATCTGCCCTCTAATCCCGGCGCATTCCTGGCCTGCGGAGCCGCCTCTCCCCAGCTCCCGCCAGCAGGAAACTCCCGACACGGCTCTAATCAGTTCAAGGCTCCCATTGCCGCCCGCCCCCCCCCGCGCCAATCACACTCAAACTTTTGAACCGTGGGTTTCTCATTCAAAATCTCTCCCCCCAGCCCCCCCTGTTATTTGTTCAGCTACACAAGGTATGGACTGAATTCAAACAGTAGGAAAACACTTCTCCTTTGAAGATGCCGGTGTCGTTTATTTAGCTATTTCTGGCCAGTTCCTGAGAAACACGATACACCTCTGAGGGATTTAAATAAGCTTGTTCCAATTTATATTCTTTTCCATTATTAAGTGTGGCACAAAAAGAGTGGGATTTCCAATGGATTCCGCTGGCTGCGTGTCGGCCAGAAAAAGCCACGTCTCCCGAGTTAATATAAGGGGTCGGAGGAGGAGGCGAGCAGCCCTGCCCTGGGGAGGGATACAACCTGGAACTGAAAGGACGCTAAAACTAACAGCTAAAACTGTTCCCAAAATAGCTCGTGGCAGATATTAAGGTCTCTAAATTATGTCTGCTTTTTCGCTGACAGCAGCAGATTTGGTTGAGGATCTCGATGTCGCTGCCAGCCCAAGAACTTTATGTGCAAACCGTAGTTAGGACCCAATCCCTTCACAAGAACACGTCAACCAGTAACAACTGAGGGGTCCGAGTTCCCAGGTCAGAGCTTTTGCAAGTTTGTACATGAAATAGCCTTCTGAACCTCTCAATTTTGTGAAGTTGAGGCCTTTTATAGAAAAAACTAAGCCTGCATGAGAAGGAAGATGCTTCCAACTCGGAAAACATATACATCAGCTATGATGTTGCAAACTGTTTGAAAAGGTGAATATCCTGGGGATAAAATTAACCAAGACATGATAAACAATACAAAAAATGCCCCAGATTATTTTCTAACACCTCTGAAGAGCTACTTTGCAAACCCTGCCTTTAAACAAAGCACTCACCCTTCTTCAAACACCCCAGTGTGTGGAGGGAGGGGATTTTCTTTTTACAAAAACAATCCCGAACATTGCAAGGAGGTCAGGGAGGAGCAGGTTTTTACTAAGTTTGTGCGTTTTAAATGGTGCTCCATTAGTTATTAAGGGGGGATTTCTCTACTTTGACAATAATTAATTTTTATGAAATTTGACATCCATGATCAGAGGAATCTCTTTTACAGCCTCAAGATACTGATACGTGGTTACATTTCTGTAGAAGATAAACTCATAAAAACAAAGGAAATGACTTTTTAAGTCTGCTTACACAAATCTCCCTGCCTGCTGGAACAATTAATCAGCGGTGTCACTTACGCATGAGAAAGGATACAAAGTCTAAAGCGTTCAATCTGGAGTCATATGCAGACTGCATAATTTTAATTCCTTTTATTAATTGCTTTGTTGTGAAATTCACCCTAAGAAAATACTTTATCAGTTGCCTCTGCTATAATTTGGTATCAAATCCACTCAGTATTCTATTTTGTTGTTTGTCTTTTGTCTGGACCAAGTTGTTTCTAATTTACTGCTGTATATCATTTGCAATAGGATGCCTCAAGTTTCCTCTCTTAACTCCTGACACCTGGTTTTTGTTATTTTTGAGACAGACAAGGACACTGGGGCATTTGCTCCACACATTGTAAAAGCAACACTTAAAAAGCTGGCAGACATATGTGTATGAACAGAAACTAAACCCCTCCTCTGGTCCCAGAAAATTACAAGTTTAATAGAGTTGGGAGCACAATTCTGCTTCAACGTGGAAGAAGTTCAGCTCTGGGGTTGGCGGGTGGTTTTTTTTCCTCATTCTGTGGTGATATGTTACAATTTGCCATGGCTAACTCGTACATGTAGAAGAAAAAACCCATTTCAGCTGAATTCCCAAGGTCAGCAAGGGCTGAGGAGCCCATCGGGAAGGCTGCCGGATCCCACCTGGGAAGGACACCTCTGGAATCAGGAACCCCCTTGAATTTAGTGGGATAAAATTCTTCAACATTTATCTAAAACTTTAAGGCGACGGTTTAAAAGTATTTCAAACAAATATTGGGATTGGGAATGTGGCTCATTTTGCATTTTTTCAATTATTCGCGGTGATGTCCCAGTACAGTTCAAAGGACGCACCCGAGCCAACGTTCCCAGCCCACAAAGAGCTGTCGGGTCAATACACAAAAGGTGTTTCTTGTCCAATTTTACACCGTGCCTCTTGCCCACGTTTTAGGCCATTCTGTAGCCCACACTGAGCTCCTTTCAATTTGTTGGTGGATGAAAATTCCTGGCAGAAGGTTACCCCGACGGCAACGCTGCCTGCTCCGCTTCCTGCTGGATTTCGAACAGGAGGAACACCACAGGGCAGGCAACAACGGTATGGATGCGTGTGGGTTTTCTCTGACAACAACAAACAGAGAAGTCTGTCATGGACAGATAGAGCATTTGGAAAAATTGGAGACATCTAATTACAGCGTTACAGGCTTTGAGAAATTATTCTAACAAAATATTCTGTGGCGATAAATCCTACGTTGCACACACACAGCAAACTAGTGAACCTCCATTAGTAATTTGAAACATGCTATCGTGCAGAATTTCGAAGTTTGAGAACTAATATTTTCAGCTGTAGATCCGAGGTTGGTCACACACTGGTTTTCTGTTGCACTACGAGCACTTTCCCAGGCTTTTACACCCTTTTGGTGACTTGACCCCCGCGCTGCTCTGCCTCGTGAGCCAGGGGGTAACAGCCACAAACCCACCCGACCTAAAGGTCCTTCCTTTTTTCAGTGCTTCCTAAATAACTAGGGCTAAAATGCATCGCTAATGCTAAGCTGTGCTTTTCCTTAGGGAAGTCCTTGGAGAAGGAACAGCAATAGAAATGATTCAAAGGTAAGAGCGTAGAGGATTTGACACAGTTTGGCCCATTACTGTAATTCTCTCTCTGCTTGACCGTGGTTTTACCCGTCCCTTGCTCCGTGCTGAACTGCCATTATTGCAGCGTTCTGCCATGTTCCCAGAGCCTTAATCTCATTTTATGAGCTCTACAGCATCAACAGAATATCACTTGTGTTAATTTTCCCTTCAGTAGTCAGTCACTACCGAAAACATATGGCCATTATTTTCACACTGGCAATAATCAAAGGAGATGGAATTTGAAATTCTCGTTTAGGTATTTAAGAACTTGAAAGTGTATTTAACTTCAAACTTGATGAGTAGCCCCATTGAGCGACTGAAAATCAAACTGGCTGTTTCGGGGATCAAGTTTTAGAAGCCAATTTTCAAAATACTGTTCTTCAGAGAGCAATACATTTGTATTAAGATGACAATTTGGACAATAGCCAAAGCCTCAGCTATTCTAAGTTCCATGAAAATGTTCATCTATGCAAATTTCTGAAAGCTTTGGTGCAGGGATGCAAATTTATATTAGCAGCCAAGATACGATAGAGATGATAAGAATTGTACTGTTATTGTGTTAGTTAGGATGCTTCCTTTAAAATTTTGAAGCAAGGAGTGAGAATAACTTCAGCCTTCTCATGGGCCTGGACGGGTGAAGAGAAAACTTTGAAAAGCAGAGAGATAAAGATTGTTAAAGACATTTCGCATGACCAAGCAAATTCTTATAGATGTCCTAATTTCTGCACGAGAACAACTGTGTTGTGTACAACTACACTCCACTCCCTTTAAAACATGCACCTGCAAAGAATCTCCAAGTCCGGCATTTTAAAAATGCCACAAGATGTACTACAAAAAGCAGAAGTGCAAAGGGAAAATGCAAAATATATTAATTAATTTTTCCTTTAAGGGCCTCATGCCAAACATTTCTAACAATATTCTGCAAAATATAAACCGGGAAAACAAAAGCAAAATTTATGATCCACAGAAAAGCCCAAAATCTCTTAAGAATTGATTGGGATTTGGGGAACTGGATTTGTGACTCATTAAAAAAGCCTGATTTCCACAAAATAGTCATCATCCATGCACTGAAAATCAGGTGCTGAAAGAATTTTAAAGGTTTTTCTGAAAATCAAGACCACCCAAACTAGGTTACCAAACCAGGTAACTTTTAAGAATCTGCAAAACATCAAAATATCATATGGAATCTGTTGATTTTTATTATTACTTTGCCACTAGTAAAACTTGAAATTTCGAGTAAGGGATACAATCTGCAAATAAAAACAATGAAACACAAAATTCATTATGAAGCTAGGAGTGGGCAAACAATTTATTTGGTGAATTTGCTCTTCTCTCTCAAACAATTCACAAATATCTAAATAGTTTTTATTATTCATACTGTTATCTAAATAATTTTAAAAACTTATTTCAGCAGTTTTTTTTTTAATGGAATAGATACTGTATAAATGTGCATTTTGTTGCGAAGGTCGAATGGGTTTTTTGGACTTCCCAACTGGATGTTTGAAAATTTCAGTGAAGGGAGGAATGAAAAATGCTGGAAAAGCCTCATATGAACCCTCAATTTTTTCAGCCATTTGCACAATATCTGCTCATCTGTCAAATTTTTGCCAAAGACCACAGTGTCTATATGAAGGTTTTATGAAAATACATCTTCACAGATAGCTTTATAATTGTTGTTTATGTTTGAAGCCAGACAGCTGATGCCATAAGCCCTTTGCATTCAGGAGTCAGAAATGCACATTCACGTCTAAAAACCAGCGCTCAAACCTGTAGTATACGAAGGAGAGAGGGGTCAGAGCGGAGAGAAGGTTAAACACCTATCTAAAAATAAAAAAAAAGGAAAAAAGAAAAATCACCAAGAAAAAAAAGCCCATTGTTCTATGTTTAGAAAGGTTTGGTATTCAACAGATTGGCAACTTCAACTGACAAAGAAATAAATATTTTCCCTGGAATGATGCTGGATGTGCGTGAGGCGATGACCCACACAGTGTATGGCACACACGCCTCCTGAGCTTGATTTAGCCAAGAATGTTATGCAGAATATTTATGCATTTTTCCCAGAGCAGAAAGGTAAAACATACTCAAGTTATTTATTTTTTACTGTATAAAGTGCTAGTTGCTGATGGGGGAGAGAGAAACCCGAGGTGCACAGGGCAGACGTTCTCTTCTACAGACACAAATGTAAAAAAAAATCTGTTTGTTTCGCAGTTTTCATTTCCCAGAACCAAATATTTCAGAGATGTTTGTGTTGGTTTCTAAACAGCTTACAAAGTCCAGGCCTTAAAGGTTTCCAAATGAAAGAGCAAACTTTGTCAGTGATATTAATGTTTGGTTTACTTTCCTTCTAAATACTTATTCTTTTGTCCTAGAGCAACATTTGGACAGAAAGACTCCAATGCTTTTTTTGACCCTATATTTTTTTTGATATCAGCTCCTTTCAGCGTTAGAGTAAGACACAGTCCAAGAAAACCCAGTCTGCTCCAGAACCAGCTGGAACCAGCGAAATCATTGCACTCACTGGATGATAAATCTGCCTTTGGCCTGATATATAAAAGAAGAAATATGAAGTGTTTCATAATCAGAAGCATTATTTAAACAAAAATAGGCCAATTGACCACCTTAAGACTCTGCTGTACAAACCTTGGTCTCCTGAGTGGATTAGGGAGACCATGTTGGGCTCTGGGAGAACAAACCTGTAAATGGTAACGTTTAATAACCATTAGTTCGTTACGGCAGCGATAGGCAACCTCTGCTGCTGTCATTTCCAATTTTCAGGGCTACAATTCAGCAGAGAAAGCCGAGAGGACACTAAATAGAGTGACAAGAAACCAAAACGAGTTGGTAAGTGTTGTGCAGATTTGTACCTACTTTCTCCAGTAGAAAGCAGGAAAATCATTTATGAACTATTAAGCAATTCATAGGGCTGCTCAGGGAAATAGTAGGAAAACATTAATTTGTCAAAACAAACACTTTCCATAGAAACATATTGGCTGCAATAAAAACTTCTCAAGAGAAGAATTTCCCAGTAACTTAATGCCAAAACAAGAGAGTTACCCCAGCTCTCAGTAGTTGAAACCTGTTGGAGCACGGGGGGATGGCTCAAGGCCCAGCTCGGAGCCAGGATCTGCCCCAAGGAACCAGGTCCCCAGCCCATGTCTGGCTCCAGCACCGGCTGCACCAACGGCCCCAAAGGTTGGGGAGCAACACTCAATCTTTCACCGCCACCAGGAACACTGGCTTGTTATTCTTCTGAAAGTGCCTGTGGAGACACACGGTCCATTTAGAAATACTTTCCATTGTGTTGCCTAAACCCCAAACATTCCATCACGCTTTTAAAGTACACTTCATTAAAATTTTTTTAATACTATTTCCTTCTGGGTCTAAGGTATATAACCAAGACGCGACTAATTTTGAGCTACGCTTTTTAATGCTTGCTCTGTCCAAGTACTGGAGTCAAAACAAACAATTCATATTGTAGTAAAAAAGGAAATTCAAATCATACTTGTATCAACTATTTTTTACGATGCTATAAAGAGGTGTCCTGACTCCAGTTTTAAAACATATCCTGGGTGGTCAGAAGCACCATTCTGGTGACATCAGGCTCCTCCAGAGGTATTAAGAAGAGGGAAAATAAGAGTCTCTTCACTTGTATGCCACAAAGAAAAGCAGCATCAATATGCTGCAAACATAAGCAAGTGAGAAGAAGCATCTACAGAACATCTACAGAAACAACAGTGAGAGATACATACAGGAAAAAACAAGTCCATAAATGCTTTTGCTATATAAATGCTCAGCGGAAAAGGTTTTAATACCTCAAACTCCTAAGTTACTCACTAGTGTAAAAGCTGGATTTTGAACATAAGAGCACACACATGGGCTCAAGCCAAAGGTTCCTCTGGTCCATTAAGCCGTCTGAGACGTGTAGAGGTGCAAGACAAGCACCCTGGGATACCTTCCTGATATCCAACAATTTCTATTTCAGGGACTCCCTGAAAAAAGGTGTTTTCTCTGTATTTATTAAGTCACAAAGGATTTATCTACCGTGTTTTGAAACAAGGTAAGTTTTCAGTATCCAGAACATCCTGGGGCGAGAAGCTCTGCACAGCTTAATTACACATGGTGCGAACAAGTTGCTTGTTTGCTCTGATGTTTTTCTTACTCACTTTATCCCTATTTCCTGCTCATAAAAGGCACTGAACAATCAATCTCTGTGCTGTGCCGTCCATGGACACATTCCTATTTGCCTCTCCAGCCCCCAGCCATCCCCTCTCCAGGCTGGAGAGCCCCAGCCAACTTAATTGTTCGCAGCCCATAAGCCATCTCCCGCTTTTGATCTTCCTTGTCGCCTTTTCCTGACCCTTTCCCAATTGTGTGATACCATTTTTGATGTGGCAGAACCACACGCAGCATTAAAGATGGAGATGCATCACAGATTTATCCAATTGTATCATGTTTTGTTCTCTATGCCTTTCTTAATATCTAATTTCTGATCTTTTTATCAATTACTTTAAAATGAGTTAATACTTTTCTGTAACTTTAATCTTCTGGCCTCAGTTTTCCTAGAACTACCTTGGAACTGAGCGTTATTGATCAATGTTATTCACTCATCCCTCCATATATGAAGGCTTTACTCTTGTCAATCACATTGTATTTATCTGCATTTAATTTTGTGTGCTGTTTCAAAACAGGGTCATTGAAGAACTCGTAAGGTCTTTCTGCAAGTCTGAAACCAGCCCTGGTGAGGCAGGAAAGACCCCCAAGGATTTCAGTAAAAATTAAAAAGTTTTTAACAGAAGGAGTTAAAATGGTAGTTGTATAAAGATTGTTTAAGGATGTTCAGCAGAAACAAAGAGCCAGTTTAAAAAGGCAGTTTAAAGCACATGGAAAAGTTTAAAGTACCTGGAAATACAAGAGAAAAAGCCAAAGAACACCCCAGCCCCACCTTTAGATTTGAGAAGCCTCAAAGGTTTGAAAAATAAGGCACTTTACAAAGGAGCAGCCAGCACTTCCCACTGTCAGCCCCGCATCAGCTTTAGGAACTGCCCACCAGAGTTAGCAGAAAAAATCCAGGGGTGTTCATAAAGGAAGAAAATCATTCTTAGGAAAGATTACTATGACTTTTCTCCTGCAAGACTGATAAATTTAAAATTGATAAACAACGGGTATGCACTGACTATAACCATTGTGACAGTAGCTGTTTTTCAGAAACACAAGTCTAAGAAAGCTTTAAAGATTTTTCCATTGGCCTTCACGGCAGAACAGGGTTTTTAACCCGAGCCTTTCACCAGCCCCCAAAGGGCTCTCTTGGGCTCACACGGGGGAGTTTGCCACAAACCAGTAAGAGCCTGGTTCAAGCACAGCCACAGCCTGTATAATGAAAGTTTAATTTTGGCTTTCACAGGAGGTGTGTTACCAAATACCATGTTGCATTAAAATTAAAATCTACCTTTGTACCCAGTCACTGTCTCACGGGTTACATTCCTTGAGCCAACGCAATGCAATCAAAAAATATTAATGTTGTAACATTAATTTAATTTAATTTAATATGTCCTGTCTGCCAACAGCATTGCCAGGGAATACCAAGATCACGCGGCCTGAGCCTAAGGAAGGATGGAGATAATGCTGCCGAACTGTGTTCCGATATATTCCAGGTGATTGTACTTGACATTTCCCCAGATATACTTTATTTAATGAAATATCTCCTATATGGTCAAGCAGGTAAAATACGTCCATGCAGCTAGAGGAACAGAAAACGGGGAAATCTTTTTATAGCAAAATTTATCTAGAAGCAAATGTCATATTGAAATAAAACACGAAGTTTTCTCCTGCTGCTGGGCACAATTCTGCTTGCATTAAACAGAGGGAAATGAAACATCTCTAGCTAAAATTGAGCTAATTGTCTCATCAGCCTACCTTTCCACTGAAGTTTTCAGAGAGGTGAAAATATGACAGGCAACTGGGCATCAAAGTATATTTATAGTATATTTTGCAGCCTTATATAATGTTACTAAATGGATTAAGACACAAAATATAGAGTTAGGCCACTTGTGAACCATCTTGACAACATTGCAACTGTTTCGGAGGTTCCTAATGACAGATGCTTTCATTAGTTCAATTAGATGAACGTAACAAGGACGTCTTCTGCATGATTTTACTGCTTATAACCAAATAGCAGTTTAACTGACAACCTGTCACTCAATTAAGCAGGTTAAAAAAAAAAAAAAGGCAGCATCTGATGACAAAAGAGATTGTCTGATAAAGGAGAGAGAGGAAAAAAAGAAAATATGTATGGTAAAACCAAATAAAACAGCCTAGAGACCAGGGGCAGACGGTATGTCCTTAACACTGTCCTTTAAAAGGAAATAATTCTTAAGTTATTAAAGTAAAACACACTCTCCTCCTGTGCTGGATTTGTATCTAACTGTCAGTAGAGTCTTCTCCAGTTTTGGTCTCATCCAACTACGGGGGAACAGCAGAGTGCGTCTGCTGCCACACAACAAATTCTGTATTTGCCAGGAAAAAAAAAATCTGTGCCCTCCTGACAAAAGAAAGACGATGTCATTGTGTTCCCTTCCTTTGGTATCAAATTCAAGTTAAGTCGCACTGAGCTTATTTTGGCGATTTCTATTGTTTGATGATATTGGTGTTCCCCACAATCTAATTTCAGAAAAATTAGTCCTGCCATTGCCAAACGTACCACTGCAAGTACTCAAAGCAGCTCACCTTCCCACCTTCCTGAGTACCTTCTCATGGGTAAACTGATTAAAGTTGTTCGATATCCAAACTGCTTCTAATAGGTTTCTACCCAGTTTCAAAAGCTTGCCTGAGTATTAGTCATGCACAAAGTTGTTTGTTTGTTGTTTTTTTTTTTTTTGGGGGGGGGGGGTTTATTAGGCTGATCATTAGCTATTCTACATGATCTGTAGACACAGATTTTGTTCTCAGCCACAGTTGCTTCAGCAGTTCCTAGTTGTGTGTTCCGAATGCTGAGGTGTCTCGGTAAGAGCTGCAATTAATGTGGCAGGTTTCTCCCCCAGCACTTCGCCTATTCCATGATCTATCAGCTCCATCAGCTAATAGTAACACAGATAAATTATAACTGCAGGAGCCCTGTGTGTGCAGCGTGCGCTGAGCAATCTTATCTCTTACTTTATTGTTTCATCATATGCACTACTGATTAATCTGCCTAAATCATCAGACAATTCCATATATATTTTTTTTCCCATTAGTTACACCCAGTGCTGCAGTTAGTGCATAATAAAGCGCTGTTTGCTGGTACCTTCCATAGCAGCCTAACACACATCTAAGGCAGATCTTCTTCCCTTGCTGTAATTTTTGTCCTACCAGAATGTCAGGACTTTAGCCATTTCCCTGGCATTTCCCAAGGAAAAATCACCCCCAGAGAAGCATGAATGACATATCCAGAAAGTACTAGATTATACAGATGAGCTCTAACTCCAAAATCTGTCAGTCTTACACAATGCACGCAGGTTTGCTGGTAATTCTAGGCAGAAATAGGGGAGCCTCAGCTAGTGCATAATGAGTAATGTGAAATCTGCATTCCAGGAGAGGCAGGACATCTTGACGTGTGACAGCTGCCACGTCAGTGTGTCAAGCCCTTCAAACACACCAACATTTTAAGCTGAATTGAGAGCAGATGAAAAAGAGTGGAGAAGATAATGCCTCTGCTTAGTAGCGTGGAGGGACACGGGGAAAGCAGCTTCCCCAGGCAGCCCGGTGCACTTTGGTCCCTTTATGGGAAGAAAAGTTCTTAATAATCCATGTCCATTCATTCCACGCCACTCTGCTACCGACTCCACTTAGATTCCCAAAAAACACGCAGCAGGAAGGAGACTGGAAGAACATCCCTATCCTGTACGTCATGGAATTACCAAGAGAAGGCAGCTTAGTTTACTGCAAAAACAAGAGACCGAAAATAATTAGTCATACTGTGCAAATGTCTGGTTATTTCTACAGGGAGGATTTTATACTTTGGCTAAAATAAAACGGTTTTAGACATAAATAGTGATGGAGCAGCTGTTTAGATTATCTCAAGAAGCAACTCCCCAAAACATTTCCTTGCCCTTTTCTGGAGGTGAATTGTCCCTGTACCTATGTCTCATTTATGTGTTCTTCCTGGGACCACCGTGCAAAGGCAGAGCAGTTCTTAGCAGATAGTAATTCTGGTCATAAATAGAGAAAGGAACATACTCTTTAACCAGACTCCCATTTCTCTCACAAAGTCCCCACCCTCTGGGCACCCGTACCGCCTCGCTCCCAGCTCTAGGAGCACGTGGAATCTCAGAACAGCTTCATCTCCAGCATCTGAACTTCACTGAGAATAAATAACAATCTTCACACAACCAGCAAAGGAGGCACAGGCCAAGGGCAATTAGGAAAACAGTAATTGCTATGAATTCAGACAGGAAGGTTTCAGGACCTCAAAATAAATATACCTCTGACTGCAGCAAGAGCCACTTGTGTGTTTGTGTGTCTATTCCTATCACGGGATTGGGAATGTCTTCAACACAAATGCAAATACACATCACAGGAAAGACTAGTTCATAATGAGAATGACTTGATTTTGCTTTGCTTTACTGCAATCAGGCTTAAAGTATTTAAAACATCACAACAAAACCCCAATAGTGAAGCTTATGCGCTGGACAGTCCACACACCTTCAACATCTTTGTCCCCGTTCAAGCTTAACTGCAAAGGGAGCAAGTTCTTGTCGCCATCATAAAGTCAGTCTAACAGCTCTAAACGAAACGCTTGGCTCCAGCAGCCTGTTAATGAAACTGGCAATTTCCTACAGAATGAAGCCATAAACGTGACAACTTCCTCTGCATTTTGAAAGCTTATTGAAATAAAGCAGCAAGAAGTAATTTGTTGAGCGCTCTCACACAACGCCGCTTGCTAAATATAGAAGCTAAGTCTGCATAAAACAAAGGGCTGCTTTTGCAGAAAGAGTTAAATTCAATCCAGTGTCTTTGTAAACAGCACAATGAAGAGTTTTAAGAGTAAACTACTTGTTTAAATAATTTTAAGAAATTTTTAAAACTGCCCTTTTAACTCATTATTTGTAATAAAAGAAAAACTACACCGAAGAATAGAAAAGCATCTCAGACGCTGCAGCCTTTCTCTCTGCTTCACATCAAAAGCAATTATTCCACCTGAAATAGCGTAAAATGGTAATTTCACGTAAATATTAACTTCCAGTACTCATACACGCGACTATATCCCGATACACATTCTCAGTGAGTTAATGGGATTGGCTGGAGTTACTGTTACTGATAACTAAAGTTACCTGTTTTCTGAGGCTAAAACCACAGTTTTAAAGAATGAAGGAAAGAAATTACATCATACCACGTGGCTTTCTTTTTTGTAAGGAATATTTCAGCACTCAGTGATTTATCATTCTGCAAGAGACATATTCTCATAAACTAGTCATCTTAAAACCCCTTAAAAGTCCTTGGATTCAAACCACATATACATGTAAGTTAAACGCCTGCCATTTAAAAACAAAACAAAGGCTGAACTTTAATTTTAGAAAACATAAGTGAGAACACTGGGCACTACCAGACTCTGTCAAAAGAATAAAACAACCCCAGACTTAATCTCTGGTTGGCACGTGCACAGGTCTGTGACCTCCCTTACACTTGAAAGCTTCCCTACCTGCTTTCATTACTTGGGTCACTGCGAGGCCTTGAAAACTGTCCAATTTTTGCATTGTTTCCGTACAAAATTATGCCCTGCTGTGACATTGCTACTCACTCCACATAAATCAACCAAAGGCTTTGCTTGACAGAACCTCAGATCATCTTGTCTTCTACAATCATTTTTGTTAGCACTACCTGTACCTGTGGGCGAGCGAATAGAGATGACTGTACTCAGATGCCCTATTTATTGCCGGTTGGAGTTTGCCTAGAGAACATGAACTTGCTGCACTTCTTCCTTCCTTGTCCTCAGCGTATGAAGGAATGAACTTTCTATATCTGACACATGCATGCTCTGCCAGAATAAAAAAATCTGCAGTGGCAGCCCAAATACCTTTGCCAAGGATAAATAAGAGAGTTGGTTATGCTCCTGCCACAGCTGAGAGCTGCGGGAAAAGACATCACTTCTACCCTTTTCACACCCTAGAGTTAAATCTCTGTAGCCTCCCCTACCACCTTTCCTCATCTCTGAAATATCTGCTGTTACACCAAGTTAAATAGTCATTCTTTGAGTTTTTCCTGATACTTTTGATAGCTCTGATGTTGAAGAGTCAGCAGAACAAGCCTTCGGAAAGTGGCGGTGCTGTCTCAGAACTAACATGGGCAGACGTTCATCTTGGCTCTGTTTTCTTTGTTGCACAGGTTACACTTCTGCTTTAAAGCCATATGAATTCGAAAGAAAAAATACAGCTCTGGCACCGTATTCAAAACTGGGAGCATGTGCTCTGAGAGCCGAGTTCACTTTCATTGCAGTTACTGGGGGTCAAACTGTTTATCACTTCTCCACTTTGGGCAGAACTCCTTACACCGGGAAGCTCCACCCAATACCACTGAGTGATGCTTTTTTTTGTATTTCAAGTATTGTACTTGTATTTCATGAACCATTATTAGCAGTTACGGAAGTGTCTTGGGACCCCAAGACACTTTCCAGCCCCGTTACAGCTCATACCAAACAGCTGCACAGGCAAAAGTAGCTCCTGATTTAAACAGCTTAAGTATTTTCCTTCGCCAAACAGAGATCAACAAGTTGGATGGGGTTTCACTGAAAATACTCGTCTCGCTATAGAGCGGATATAAACATATGTTGTTTGTCTGCAGCTAATTTATACTTTCACTTCTGTAATGGTTTTGGTTCCCACTGGGGTAGGAGCAGCCGGGGAAAAGTTAAATCATAATCACATGAGTAAATAATCAGCGACACCTAAAAGCAGTTGCAAACTGCCTTATCATTTCAATTAAAGGAGAACTCAGCTGGTTTACGTCTGCATTAGTCAAGCGGTACCAATCAGAAAATTATTACAGAGGCAAACACCATAAATCTTCATTGACTAACAACGATGAGGAATTTCCTGCAACTTCCTCTAATTGATCCTTCCCCTGGGCGTTGGTACCCTCTTGACAGGCTGCCCAGCGCTGCCGTGCCGAGGAGCCACGCGCCTGCTTCCCGCTCCCTGGAATCCAACCACCCCTTCGGTGTCTCCAACAGCGGTTACGTACAGCTGGAACTCAATCCACGCACGAAAGATGAATAGTCATTCTTTCCAAGAAAAGTCTAACACCTTTCTAGCGCCGATCAATACACAGCTTTACAAAGCTTATCCTCAGCCACTGCAACGCCGTGTTCCACCACATTAGAGTAAGACAGTAAACCGCTGCTAATCCAGGTCGAGATGCTTTGAAAAGCACCACGTGAGACGCCGAACAACTAACCAAATTTAACACAGCTTAACACTAGGGCTCGTCACATTTCTAGCTACAGTTTGCGGTGGAGTCTCTGGGGGGAATTTCAGAGGGAATTCAGAGGCTTCTCAGAAGAGTTGTGGGTAGCGTGGAATTACAGCTCGCAATAAGAAGATACAAAGTGCTCTACCACATATTGGGATATCGGGAGATTTATCAGAAGGGACGGTGCCCAATGATGTGTCTGCCCTTACTCGCATAATATAATACATAAAAAAGTGTGAACTACTCCTCGGGTTTGGTTTGTTTACCAACTCTGCGAATTCAAAGGCCCTTACTAGGGACAAGTAATTCCCACCACTCCTACTAGAGCCTGATACATAATGTATAAGGTTAGGGAAAATGAGTATTCATGAGACTTGTTTGCCTTTTGTCAAAAAGAACTGTGAAAAATTATGATGGAACAATTTTCATTTCTGACACATTGTTTTTATAGTTCATTCATGCCTGGGAATTGAGGGGTTGAGAATTTCGTCTGCTGCAGATGTCGCGGAGAGAGGAGGGGAGCTGCAGAGCTCCTCGCTCGCTGCTTTGTTGCCAACAGTGACAGGAGACCTAAAGGAAATTCTTCTCTTGACATTAAACATGATGAGTAAATCCCTAGGCTACTCTCCCACTCTACTGCATTAGAAAAGCCATGGCGCAAGGCATCCGGGAGCACATAAAAACAAGTCTCTTTTATAACCAGAGCTGGCCCGTGGCAAGAAACTTTGACTTTTAACACAGGACCCTGGAACTGTGTATAATAATAGCAATAAAAATTGAAAATCAAGGTAAAAGCTCATAAAGGTTGGTAAGCCTGGCAGACAAAAGGAATATTTTCTTTTTGGATAAAACTTTTCTTTAATTGCTTTCAATATGCACACTGACTCTCTTCACTATTTTTCTTTCATCCAACATTTTTTCTGAGGTAGTGCATGCCAGCCTGACAAAGTCACGTCCAATTAAGGAAGTCACAATCTTGAAAAAAATACCAATTCCTCCATTATAAGAAAAGGAAAAAAAAAAAAAAAACCAAAACAAAACACCAGAGAGCCAATTTAAATTCACAGCTGCAGTTAGTTGTCAGGTAGCACAATTAACTTTGATCCTTTTTGGGGGTGGATAAAAGTTCTGGAGAATGGGAACAGCATGGGAAACCTTTCAGGTCTGGTCCCTGCCTGAGCCGTACATGCTCAGAGTGGAGTTTGTGAATTCACCTCCTCGTGAGATTTGTGGAGATTGCAGTCACCAGGCACTGTATTTGTCTGGACGATGGAAATATCCCTCCTTTTCTGAATGCACAGTGTAACTCTAATATTTAGTACTGTAATTATTTTATTTACTCTATTTTGTTTTCAGCGTCCGAAAACCATGCCACCCAGGCTCTGGTGTCACAGACAGGTGCCACAAAGGGTGGACCAACCAGAGGAACCAGCTCAACCAGCACAAAGCCCTCTGCAGGATGCTGGCAAGGACCCATCCTCACCTGGGAACCTCCAGGGTCCTACATGTCCTGGAAGATCTGCTCAACTGAGATCACAGCTGGCTCTGATGTGTGAGACAAAGGCCAAAACCCAATTCTTTGGCGAAGTTAAAAACATTGCTTAGGTCAAGTTCCCTCTTTCAATAGGCATTCCTTTTCCTAGATCAAAATACTTCCTGAATATGAAACATAATATTTTATATATTGTTCCAAACAACATTTCGTCAATGCCTTTTATAATGGTATCAAATCTCTCCCTGGAAACACAACAGTGGATTCACATTCCTTTCTTCCTGGCCACAGCTCTGTGGTTGCCTCCATCCTGTAACCGACAAACACCCAACTCTTTCATCTCCATCACTTCCCCCGAAGCACTCCCACACAAAGCCAAAACTCTTTTGTTATCCCACAAAAGCACAACCCTGCACTTGATATCATTAATTTGATCCCAGTAATTCTGTTACTCTCCAGACAGCCCGTTCCTCCTACACAACACTCCAGTTCTCCTCTCTGATGATAATTTCATCTTTATCATCAGCAGATTTCTTTGTTGTGTTCCCACCTTGGTATTGACACCATTAAAGAAGACATTGGAGGGATTCTGCATCCTTTATTTCAAGAACTCTGTGACTGTTCTCCTTCTATCCAGACAGTCCTCCCTGGCTCATGCTCTCAGCTCTCTCCTTACCAGCTCACTATTTCAGAATTCCTCAGCTGAAATGCCATTTGTCTGGTGTGCACCAAATTAGCTCCTCAGATATCAGCAGACCAGGAGTTTACATCTAGAAAGGCACTACCTCACCTAAGAGGCCTAAACTGTTTTTCATTGCTTTTTATGCCACTCTCTTTTATCTCCAGATTCTTCAGTGTTTGTTCTCTAACCACACATAGCCAGCCAATTTCCCAGATATAAAATACTGAATTCCCCATCTCCTGCTTTTACTTCACACATGGCAATATCCATATCATCACACATGTTACTACTATACCTTTCACTTTCCTGTCCAAGTTCTACAGTATCTATTATCCTCCTTCCTTAAAACCCATAAAAACGCCTGGTTTGTTTGCTTTTGCCTTTTTTCTTCGCCTGTCTCTCGCCAAAGCAAAGCCAGACCTGATTAGGGCTAGAAGAAAATCCGTTTGAAAGAGTGATGCCCATATTTTTTTCCTAGAATGTTATCTTTTATTTAAAGTTGAGAGGTTAATAAAGGAGGATGGGCTTTCTTGTAGCTGAGGGGGGTCATTTTATCTCTGAATTTTTAAAATGTGAAAGAGACATAGGAATGCAAGAACTTTGAGACAGATTACTGTGCCATTTTTCCCCATCTGCTGCTTCAGGCACTGAGATATTTATAAAGTAAGAAACAAAACTGAAAATATTAAGTTCCAAGAGAGCAGTGACAAAGTGCAAGAACTATTTCTATAACAGGCGCGGTTCATGAGGCATAAAGACATCGCCTCTTAGTTAAATGGAAATCTAGAGAATCAAAGACACCTTAATTAAAAGTTCAGTGTAAACATTGCAATTATTAACCTTCACAAGAAACAGGCAATAAACAAAGCGATCTGTTACATATCTGCATGCTAAATGCCTGCGTTCATTTTTCTGCACTGGGCCAAGCAGGGCTGCTTACAGAAAATGATGTGGAAACATTTTGGGCTGCATCACTGAGACTTCCTTTCAACTTTCCGGAATTAATTGTGAAATGAGAAACTACAGAAGTTTTTTAAAACCTTGCTTTGTTAGAGACAGAGAGCAAAGGAATCTCTGGGCTACTGCCATTTTCCATGTTCTTAGCTCATATTTTCAATTTATGCGGGTAATTAATAGAAGATCATTTAATTCCTTTAAATTTTAATACAAGTGTTCAAAATGAGCCTCATTCAATGACCATTTCACTTTATAACCTGCCACCACTCTGATTCCCTTGATATCCTTTTCATATTCAATAGCTTTTATTTTTACAATCAGATTTTATCAAATTCAAAGGCCGTTCCTTTTTTATTTTTAAAGACTACACAGACATACATCATTCTCTTCAAGCAATATATCAGTACAGCTATAAAGATGTAGCCTTTTCTGTGGAACTCCAGTCTAAAAATAGCTTTTTTTCTTTTTTTAAATCTATTTTATCAATTGTTTCAATTCAAGTAGATTTTAGCAGAATATTCTGACAAATTATGGCGAAGCGATTGCATTGATAATCGCAAAGTTTGAAACCATCAAACTAGAATTACTGTCCTTTCGTTTGCTGCGATGGAGCAAAAGGAACCAAGAGCAGCACACGATCTGGCCAGTGAGCCTTAGACTTCATTTCATTTAAAAATTAAAAGTATATCTGAACCGCTCCTGAAAGTCTAGTAATAACACATATATATATATATACACACATATATCATAAAATAGATACATGTTTAAGACTTTAGTTTTCTACTTGCTGAAGATAGATCCATCAGAACTGGAGGGATGCAAGTCTGACTCTAAAGCATTGGCCAGTTTTGCCCTAGAACAGAAAGGAAGTGCGTTAGGGACCAGGGAGCTACATAAAAGCGACGTAAAGCTATTATCACGCTTTCCATCATCCCTCTCAGCTGTCCCTGATAGTCTGTGACATCTGCGACATCTGTGATGTGGCCTGGAAAAATTCCCCACATCCCTTTTTAACTTGATGCTTTTTTCAGTGAACATTATTAAGTAGGAAAAAAAATAATCCAGAAACAAACCTGACACAACATTAATTGAAGCCCAGTGATTTATGTTTGTTTTCTTTTCATCCAGACCAATTCAATACCTTACTGAATCTTTTATGATGCTTGTTATAGCCTTTACACCTGATTTATTTCACATACTATCCTCTGAATCATCCCAAATGCAGATGTATTTGTAAAAGATTTTGCTGAGAGTTGGAAATAGTTTTCCCCTTTCCGTAAAAGCTACAGAAGCCTCATCTTAAATTATTCTTTGCCCAAGTATACAGTGACAGTTTCTGCTGTTACAGAGTTCAGAGAGGTTAATTTTTATCTGCTCACATGGTAGTAAAGGGAGAAAGGACAAAGGAAGACTGGGGGGACCCAGAAACTACTGGAGTGGTCCAGTGGAGCAAGGCGAGATGGTAACACCTGGAGAGAAGGGCAAGGACAAGAGAGGTCTCTGTAGGTGATGTGAAGGCAGCCATACTCTTACATCTCAATTGGAAGAAGGTTACAGATTTTTGCAAGATCTGTTAGTCCTATACTTTCCCAATCATCTCTCCTAAAGCTTAAAGTGGGTATTTATGGACGACAACTTTTTTTTTCAGGGGCAATTTTAAAACAATGAGAGGTATTTTTCAAAGGAAGACTAATTTAAGTATATCTACACGAGTATTTTGTCTTCCAAAACCGAAGTTTTTAGTACAGCATGTC
The DNA here is from genome assembly GCA_025769975.1 of Gallinago jamesoni. Lineage (NCBI taxonomy): Eukaryota > Metazoa > Chordata > Aves > Charadriiformes > Scolopacidae > Gallinago > Gallinago jamesoni. Next base: position 36,152,529 of record JAOQGH010000062.1, on the reverse strand, counting down.
CTACCATCGTGAGTCATGACATGCAATCAAAAGCACAGTTTTGGTGGTTCAGATGTTGAATGTTCCAATTATCTTTCAAGGATACAGGACTCAAACAAGTTGAATTTTTGTGGTTGATATTTTCATGCCCAGATTTTGCCCCTGCAATCCCTTCCATACAGAAGAAAAGCACAGTCCACCACATATTCTCAGAACTTTCTTATATTTTTCAGCAGGAAAAGTGAGCAGGTACCTCCACAGCTTTCAAGGACGGAATAGGGACAAATGATCTGGCTTCCAGCTCATAGACTGGGTACAGGCACTTACTCACTGGTGAGGTTTTCATACGTAGCTACCAGCAGCCAGACTGGGAAGGCACAAGTATATATTATTTTAAATTATGACTGAGATTTTCAAAACCAAATGCAAACCAATCCAGAAAACAGAAACAGTCACCCTTTTGTTTTCCTCATCAAAATAATATATTTTCACATTATTCCTCCAAACTACACACAGTTGCTGTGTAAAATATATTGAATATAACTGTGGAACATGTAGATTACAATAAAAACCATATTAGGTGTAAATTAACTCAATATTTATCTCATCTAATATGCAAATTGAGACAATGTATTCTCATTAACATCGGCTCCATTTCCTTTAAGCTAAACTAAATCTCCAGCCAGAGCAGAAGGAAAAGGAATATCTGTAGTTGTCTCTGAAGATAATGAGGGCGTGATTAGCCTCCCGCTTCGTTAGGAAGCGCACGCTCAGGAGAACTCACCCTGCACAAAGCACAACAAATGCAACGCAACATCCAAAGCCAGGCTTGGGATGGCACCGTATGATGCACTAATAAACTACAACTCAAGAAAGGGTGAATTCCAGATAGGTTCTGAAATTTAAATGTGCAAGAAAATGGCAAAGGGAAACAGATATGGCACAGACCTTGCTGACAATCTGGGAAGCCGCACAAAGATTTTTCAGGAGATGGTGCCTCTTACAAGCTCTGAAATCTATCACTCACTGCAAACCCGTGCATCTGCTGTGTGGAATCTTCCTTAGTGTCAACTTGGTTTACAAGTAATGCACCTTCTGTTTAGGTTTTGAAAAAAAAACAAAAACAACAAAATAAACCCTCCAAAACCCCCATCAGAACTGCACTTCTAATGAATGGTGCTGCCCCCCCAGCCTTAAAAGATTAACATAATGACTTGGGTGCTCTGCTAAAGAGGAGGACATCATGTTATTTATTAAACCAGTTTTAATCCATCGTTGGCCATAACGATTGCTTTTGATTAGCAATTTGAATTCTAACACTTGCAACGCACTACCTGTTTTCAGCCGAAGCAATGAGCTCTGGGGCCTCCAGCAGCCTCAGGGGACTGAAAGGTAGAAAAAGTTGCAATTCAGGATTCTTCTTAATTTCCATATGTTGCCGAGCTCTTTTATGTGTCACCAGCACAGTGAATTGAGAGCTCCTGAATAAAAACATGCAGGGAAAGCAGAGGTCACACTATAACATAAAGAGAAGACAGTTGCTCACTGAAGTGAAGGGAAACAGAAGAGGAGAAGATCCCCCTCTGAACCAGCTCCTCCAGAAACGTGTCTGTATGGAGCGCGACAGCACACGAGCCCCCGGCAACTTGAAGCCCACAGACACAGGCAACGGCTATGGAAGCAGCGAGGTTCTGGTCACGGTGAAGGAAAGGGAAGCGAGCAAGGCCTGAGCTCCTGTCCCCTGGCCGAGAGGTGGCAGGGGTGGCCACCAGACTGGCCTGGCACTGAGACAGGGGACAGACCCACTTTAGGAGAGACACAAAGCCATCTGTCCTGCTCTCAGCAACACAGGATGCATTTCTCCTTCAGTAAGCTTACTTTGCAGTAACGTCTCTTCCAATGCTTGGGAAAATTGCACTTTTAGAATACACTAATATCTGAATTGGTGAAAATATTTTCTTTACAGCCAGCTCTGGGGTGTGGATTTCAACATCTTGGTGTTTTGGAGGTGTGGGGACGAGGTGGAGTGAGACCTGGGTACTTGACCCAAGCTGCCAACAGGATTATTTCATACCATGAATGCCACATTCAATACACATTATAAAGTTTGCTGCATAGTTTTCTCTCTCCCGTGATGGCTGCCATCCTGAGAAGTCCTTGCCTCAGTGCTGGAGCCCTGAGCCCTTCCCTTCCTCCCAAATCCACAGCACTCGCAGTGTCCCACATTGGCTGTCTCGGCTGGGAGGGAACAGCTTCCTGGGATGGAACGGGCTGGGGATAGTCCTTGTATGTTTTATATTGCTATTGGGATCAATATTGGTTTCTTGGTGTGACTAATGTTAATTATCTAGTCTTATTCTATTAAATCTGTTTACATTTCAACTGCCGGGTTTCCTTGTTTTTTCCCTGATTCCCCTTCCTGGGTGGGGAGGGGTCATTGGGTGACAGAATCATCTAAATGACAATAAATTGTTGTGGGTTCCTCAAACTGCAACACCACCAATTTCAGAAGCCTTCAGAACAGCTTCACGTGCTCTTTCCGTGGTGGGATCATCTGGGGGACACAGCAGAGCTACAGCAGCGTGGCAAAGGGCCGGTCCCAGGGTTGAGCTCGCGGGTCATGACATAAAACAGTAGCTGTAACTACAATTTGGGAATTGTCCTACCAACTTCCCACCACCTGCTTTATTATTATTATTACTACTACTACTACTACAGAAAAAGTTTGCCATTCAGGGCCTCAGTTAGTTCATCCCTTACGTTTTCCAGAGTTGCCAGGCTGAGAAAACCTCTCCACAAGACACAGATTTAGCCAACATGTTCCACATTGTCCCCGCGATAACAACTCCTTCTACATCCTTCCCTGGGGCTAGAGATTACTCCTCTCTTTTACGACCAAGACAAGCCGAGCTCCTCCAGACAAACCTCTTCCAGTCACTCCAGTATATCCCCAGAGGGGCAGGAGGCCCTGGCAGGGGCACGGGGCTGATTACCCGCACTCACTGTTTCTTAGATCTTGTCAGGAACACAGAGTATCAGGAACGGGAAGAACTAAGAAAAAGCCACGTACCGCTTTAAAGCCAGCAGAGAGTACTAGCATTTTAAAAACCTGACAGTGCTTTTATGGTTTATAAATCCATTTTCTTTTCTTTTCCTTCATCCTATTTGCGGCAGACTCATGTACTCCTACTAAAAATTCTTTTCAACTCCAATGTTTTCCCTTTGCAGTATAATCTTGGGGGGGGGGGGGGGCGGATAAAAAAATCACTTTTCACATTACCGAAAAGACATCTCGTATGTTTTATAGTCTCCAGCACCTGGGAAAAAAACATAACAATTGAGTGATATGACATTTTGGGGAGAACATGAAGGCAATCTCTAAATGAGATTTGAGCTCTTAGGCAGCTTTAGCACACTGTGATACTAATCTGGATCAGATCTCACTTCCAGGAGTGATGTGAATTCAAAGCTTTGGCCATTTTCCAATTAAAACAAGGTAAAAGCCTGCTTTTTCCAGGTAACTGGAGATACGTACAGGTCCTCACCCTCCACGTCAAGCTTTTTAACTAGAAAACTCCATTTAGATCTGTTTTCTCAATGCCCTTACTCCAAGTTCCCAGTTCTTTGACCCTCTCCGGAGAGGGAGCCCATTACCTGACCAGGGCACTAGTTTCACTTAACTTTACTTTAATACACTTAACCTGTGTATTAAAGGACACAAGCCTTGAAAAAACAGATGAGCTGGACATAAAAAGCAAACCATGCTTATTTTCTGGAAGGTGAAATCCAGCTACAGAGACACTAGAATTGCTATAATGCAAGCAAGTCACCTAAACAACAAAAAAAGTTCTACAATGTTAAGCAACAAGACAGAAAAAGGTACAAAGTACCTAGAATATCCAGATACTGAACCTACTTAGATGTCCTCATACCGATCTTAGGCTCCGCCGTGCAGACAACGAGTGTCCCTGCCCAATTCCAGTCCCTGAAATCCTGGCTGTGCAGAGGTCTGGCCCCGCTCTCACCACTGGGTACAATATTTACCCCAGGACTTTCACTATCTTTCCAAAGTGTGGATTTCCAGGAACACAACTTCTCATTTACTTTGGAGGTGAGTTTTTTCAAAGATTAAAATCAACACTACTGAGTAGCAACAGGCAAATGGGAAGGTTATCTTTATATAAAGCCAGATTTTTTTTTTTTTTTTGCACAGACATGATGGAAATTAACAGTTAATATGCATGCAGTATTATGTATTTTGGCATTAAGGAAGCCCAAATCCATGTGAAAGTAACAAGCATTTGTATGCAAACAACTATACTTGTTGGTTTATAAAAATGACAAGTAAATAACTAAGAGCTCCCTTTTCCTGCCCTTATAAAAATCAGAGAGATCTCAGAAGACAATTTCTCTCTTGAATTCCTTTTATTTAACGTATAACTAGAATAATAGCTTGCAAGAAATAGACTGATCAAGCTATTTGCCTTTAAACAAGATTTTTCTTGTCTCCTATGCCCAGACATCACCCTATTAGACGTGACATGAAACGTAACCAATAAATAATTAAGTCTCTGATTAGTTATAAATAAAAGATCAACAATATAACATTTTAAGAGCCACACTCAATCAATTCTCAGTATTAACTAGTAATTACTGAAAGCTTAACACATTAAAAAATTAAACTAAAAGTGCAGACAGGAGAGAAAATATCTGTTTGGAAAGGGTATAATTAAGGAATTTCTTACATCTTGTACAATCTGTGTCTTGTGTCCCGTATATTTCAGTCCTATATAAACATTTGTTTGCTTGGCTAAAATGATTACATGCTGCATGTGAAGAATGACATGATGTAAGCGTCAAGTTATTCACAGCTCTGAGACCCTCGCTCAAAGAATGCACTTTGGAGAAGTCAACATTTCAGTATGTAAAAATATTTCTTCAATAATGCAACTGGTTCGTTTCTTATTAATTGATCCTGTCACAATAATACCAACAGCACTGACATGTTTTCCTGAGTAAACACACTTGGACAGACAGGCTGGAGATATTTTAAATACTCCCTCACTCTTGGTCACAAAGGCAGCTCTTACAGAAGAGCTTAAGTCACTGCTTATTATGTATTTCTAGGCATTCACAGCAGCGAGGTTCAGCGTCAGGGTTTATTCCAATGAAATCTCCACCGCTGCGTGCACACACAAGAGTTAACGAGTTGTATTGCACAGCAACGTGTGTTCAGTTTTCTGGGAAAGACACTTCCAGCATCTCTTAACTCCAACACTGTAGACATCTGCAAGGTGTTGGGTGGGAAAAAACCCAACCCAAAAAGTGCACTTAGTTCCGCAAGAAAACTAATGAAATAATGAATTAAGTACTTTCGTAACATACTTGTTCAATCTACTGACAAGATGCAACAAAAAAGTACCTTAAACTACTATTATTAAACATCCTACATTAAAGAACATTAAACTAAAGAAGACTGTTTGGATATGTCAATCATACATTAATTAATGCAAAAATCTACAAACACACACACATAATTATTGCTCTCTACCCTTCTATACTTCTGCAACCAAAGGAAAAACCCAAAACCTAATGTAAAAGAGACGCAAAAACACAGTACACAGTGTCAAGTAGTTCAGTAGGTGCCACCATGTTCCACATCAAATTCCATGGCATCAAAAACCAGGAGCAGCATCAGCTACAAAAGAGAAGAGTTTCCAGCTGAATGGTCTACGCACACATGACTTGAATATTATGTATATTATTTCTATACAAAGAACCTGGATTATTTTCAGGAAGACAAGAGATTTGTTTCTTTCAGTAGTTGGAGTAAATGCAGGAGATCAACATCTGCAATTATCCACGCACGTAAATGGACAAGATGTGCTAATAAGCGACAATATAACTCAAGTGATTTCAGCTGAATCTAGTGCCCAATAATCACTACGCCACGTAATTACCTAAATCACAGTATCACAAAACAATGAAGAAGGAACAGCAACTTTTAGACAAAATAAATACACACACACACACAACATGCACGAAGTGGGGCTCATCGTTCTTTCATCTAAGGGCATGACCTAATTAATTCCATCCTAATGACAGAAAACATTTCCTATAGGAAAAAAACATTTTTGCATAATCAGCTGTTGTTAGAATTTGTATTCCTTCTAGCTGACACCAAAATGACCCATGAAGGCAGCTGGAGTTCCCGTGCCTCCACAAATAGCCAACAACCACACTGTTGACTAAATGTAGTGAACGGTTTGGACTTAATTTTATGTATTGATTCTGGTATGCAAAGGTTATGATGCTATGTATAGCATATGTAAAATACAGTCTTCCGTAGTGCTATTTCTGCACACAACTGTGAAGCAGAACTAATACATTTAACTGATAAATACATCAAAGGGAGCATGTCTAAAGCAATAAACATCTCCTGTGGTGGTAGTGTTTATGCACTACAGGAGACATTTTGCTGAGTACGTATGTCCCTTTGATGTAGTTATCATTATTATAATGAAAGCATTAGTTGATTTTCTTGCTTTTTAAACACCACTGTTGTCCACCATAGCTCCATTAAATGTAGCTGCGTTCATTAATAAAGTGAATGGAGGGGTTTTAATTTAGGTCCAGAGGAGTTTGTTGGTAGAATGGCCATCACACCATAAATCCAGCTCTTCTTTTTCCTCCTTGCCTCCTTATTCTATGGTTACCATTGGGGATCAACAGATTTGTGTTTACAGAGAAATTCGTATCCAACTTACATCAGCAGACTGACTTTGAAACTTCTTGTCGTTCTGGAAGTTTCACAGAACTGGATTAATCAGTGTACACAGAAAAATTTGAATCCAGAATGAGTTTCTCTATCTCCCTGAAAGAACTCCCATAAAGTTTCCATTAATTTCTGTTTATTAAAGTTCACCATAAATACAAGCCAAGTAATAGGTTTCTGATTAACCAGAAATAAACAATGAATGTTGAAAACCAGCCTTACCACGATAATATATGCAGAGCGTGTGTGTGTCCCCAAAAACGCATGCTCGTGCATAACATTTTGTGATCAAATATTTATGCTCAGACTTCTGAAATTCCAGCGGTAGGCTCAGAGTCAGAACTTCAGGAAGGATACCTTTAGCTTCAAAGGGAGGAAATTCAGACCTAGCAAAGTACACTTCCTTCTACAATTGGTCCCTAAGTTTTTCTTAGTGCAGAAGTCCTGCATATTAGTGTGAGCAACCTTCTTGTTCTGGAAATAATGAACACCAGCTTCTCCATCCTGAGGGATGCTGAGAAACATCAGCACTGGAACAGGTTTCTCAGAAGCTGAATATTCATCCATGGAAATTTAAGAGGCAAAGGCTGGATGAAGCTGTGCTTGACCTGGTCCAGTGGTTGGGCCAGGTCCCTTTCAAGCAGGAGGCCGGATCGGAGAACTCCAGATGTCCCTCCAATAACTCTATACCCAAGGGGTAACAGTCATCCAGTGCCACCCTTTTCAGCGAAAAAAGATTTTCACGCATTTCACGCAGTAACGAAAACCAGCTTCAGAGGATGCTCCAATATCTTAAATATTATCTTTTCTTCCCAACAGACACATGTAAAACAACACAGAAAGGCCAACTGCAGAACCAGCACAACGTATAACAGGAAAAGATCTATAACAGGAAACAGAATTAAGAAAATCCACCCAAACGAACGCCCCGAGCATGTTCCAAAAAAAATCTTCTAGAACCATTTCTTCGGGAGGTCAACTTTGCAGGGATGACTGTAATTTTAATACATGTCTACAGACATAAATACAGTAGAGATAGCATAAGACATTTTTTTGGCAAAAACAATGCCATCCATCACAGAAGTTTGGAAATTACTTTTACTAGGTTAGAAGTAAGATAGAGTTATAATTAACACTTAATGCTGGAAATTGGTAATTGACTGCAGCATGAACGGAATTTACTACCACAGAATTCTAAATGCTCAGCATTTCAAAGCAGAGCATCCGACAACACTTAAAACCCTTTTTTATTTTTTAAGAGAAATTAAAGCACTCAAACAACATAATTCAAAATCCTGGTGTACAGGTCAAAGTGAATCTACAAGCATGTTTCATAAAATAAAGTAATTGCACACACAAATAACTTTATATTTGCAGTAATTTAGTTGGAAGAGGTACAAAAATTCTAAATATCCCCTGAGTAGATGCTATATATTAAAGAATTGGGAGGAAGGGTTAAGGCACTCCAGGCAATATCCTCACAGTCTAGCTTCAAGGCGCTCCATTGTATACTCCTTTTGTGCATCCCTGAGAAGCTGATCAGGGGTTCTTACTCCAGCCAATTAGGGAAGTGCTGCTCCAGATGGGTAGTTTTCAAGCAAAGTTTGCCAGAAATTCTCCAGACAGCTTCTAAGTGCTCTGGAAATGTGAAGAGTGTTAGAAACGCGTCGAGTGCCAACATCACATGCTTCCTCCATGCGTGCTTTAAACAAACGTCACCACCTGACACTTGCCAGAAGATCTTGGGTCAGTTGTGGTGTATCAGTCCAGCGCCCAAAACCACCTCTGTTTTCCATTAAGCTCTCTCTTGGTGAACATGGAAAATGTCTCAAGAAACATATGGGAATTTGAAAAGCCTGTTTTATTTAGAAAACTGGATGAATAGGAACTCACTCACCGAGCCTTCCTTAAAAAAGGATCCAACTATTTGCAGTTGCCTGTGATTTGTGTCCTGCAGATGAGGAAAGTGTTAGAGGAACCTACACTAATCCATGGACCCAAGGAAAAGCTGCCCGAAGGTAGAGGCTCTTCAGTGAATGAAAATTCGTTGTTTGAAAAGGAAGGCGTCAAAGACAAATTAAGCTGTAAATTAGAGTCAAAGTAGGGCAAAGTCAGCCATGCAAAAGCAAGCAAGTATTCAGCATGTGCAAGATATAGCACTTAAAATGTAAAAACGTGAAAGTTTGCATTGTTTTGGTCAGGTTCCAGACTCGCCCAGGTTTTGCAAATAGGTCACAAACTGCCCTCAAGAGATGTGGGAGGGAGACGAAGAGATGGCAGAGAAATCTGTGGTCCTAATGATCCCTGTAAGAAAACACTGCCGCGCAATCCATCACGCTCAGACTGCTGAATCAAGGGCTGAGAAATTCTTACTCATCATGGGGCAGGACCTCCACCATCGCTCAGCAGCAGCCTCTGCCAGGGCGGTGGGGACGGTGCCAGCGGGAGCGGGCGAAGGAGCAAAGGGGAGAGATAGAAGCGCTGGGCACACTCCGAGCCACCATGGCGTCACGCTTCCATCTGGGACCTCATCCAGTTTATTTAAAAACTTGACAGAAGAATGGGAGAGTTCAGCTGCTGTGTGATGTGCTGTATATCTCCCTGCACTGCTCAGTACCATGGGAAAAAAAAACAAAACCTAACAAAAAAACCCACCCCAAACTATGTATGAGAAGGAATGCGAATTTTCTTCTTTAATATTTCAGCAGCTTAGTGGTATTACGTATGACCCACAGAAGAATAGCGAGGGTAAAGCTGGCTAAGCATACACCAGCAAAGGAATTCTGTTGGTGAGAAAAAGCCTGGTTGCTTCAGTCAAAACATTTCAGAGGAACGTACCGGTTTTGATTACTTTTCTATAAAAAAAATGTTTTCCTGCTCCCCACGGGTTTTTTCAGGGCAGAAACACGGCAGTGCTACAGGCTTCAGGTTCAATCGCGGGAGCAGGAGGAGTCTCGCGACCCGATGGCTGTAACCACAGACAGGTCAGCTCCGAGCACGTCCCGTCCCGAAATTCCTGTGCTCCATGCAATGCCGCAGGGAAAAATCCAGGGCAGGATGTGGTTGCACAATCAGAGTACGCTGGCTGCATCCTTTGTTGTGGTGGTTGTTTTAATACACTAATCTTCTCCAGCCAACTGTGCCTTGCATTATCAATCTTTCATTAACATATCCCCTTCTTTCTGAATTTTTTTTTAATACAAGGATTAGTGCAGCTGTGTCTCATCAGACCTCTTGTGTCTTTTTCTGGGACTTTGTAAGGGACCCTGATTAAAGACTGTCTCAGCTGCTGTTCTCTTCTGCATTTTTCCTTCCATGTTGCCACTGAATATTAAGAATCTTATTGTTCTCTTTTGTAATTATGTTAGCACTTCTGCACTTTAAAGAAAAAAAAAAGTATTTTTTACTGAATGCTTCCTCTCCTCCAATTCCATGCCTCCCCCCCCCCCCTACTTTTTAACTGAAAGCCATTTGAAAATGCAACAGCATGTTTTTAGAAGCCTCGGCAGAGGATGTGGTCCCGGGTTCTCCTCCACTAACATCTGCTGATCTCATTGTTTGCACAGATTAATCTTCCCTAATTGAGTTGTACATTTTAATAGAGCTGCCCTTGAGAAAGAAGGAACCGCACACCTTTCGCTGTGGTGCCTTTTCTGTCTGTAGATGCAAGAGGAGACAGGCTTCCAACATGAATAAAATCACTGGCCAGGCAGAGAAAACACAGCTTGAAGAAAAGCCATCTGAAAAGGTCTGAACTTTTTCCCATTCTGCTGCAGTCACATTTTTAACTAAATTGTTGACTTACAGCCTTCACCTGCTAAATACAATTATCTGTTAAGAGGAAGGTACTGGAGATACATTAGACTTTTTAAAGCCTATTAATTTTTTGACATGTATGTTTTTCTTAATTGGTAGTTCCATAATGAAATACCCCTCTAAATTCAGCAATTTTTTTCAGTGAAATTTTTAGAAGTCTCAGAAGCATTGCAGTTTTTCATTAATAGCTCCAGACTATCTGGATTGCGCTTGAGAACTACGTAACAAAACTTCTCTTTTTTGTAAGTAACTATTCGTAGAATGCAGATATTTTGGTTCAATGTAGTTACAGAATGCTTATAATTATAGGAAAGAAAATTAGAAGATATATTTGTAATACAAACTCCTAACTACTTTCAGCTGGCAACACTATGTCCTTGCATGGAAATTATGCTATTATATTGCATGGCTGTGCATGAAATGTAAAGCTCATGGTTCCTATAAGACACAAAAGGTTAGAAAAAAATAAATACAGAAATTATTTGAGTTGCCACAGAAAATAAGGCTAACATTTGCTTTCTTTGATCTTTTTGTTCCCCTCTCTACAAGAAGGTAGAATGCAAAATTATATTTAACCTTTGCAGATATTTCTATTTGTCCAACCTCTCTCAGAAATAACAGATGATTCCTAGAAAGGCATTTTAATGCGATAAACTGAAGAACAAGAGATTGCAAGAGATCACGTAAAGAAGGCTAAAAACAGGGTTCATTTTCATTTCAGGAATGAGAACATGTTAATGTCAATGAGCATTTAACAGTGCATCTGGTCCTATACAGAAATACCAGTTCCACAGAATTCTAGCCAGGAATTTTATCAATTATGTAGGATCAGAATTTGAATGGAAGGCAACAAACAGATTTTGCAATGCTCTCACATGCTCATGGTGTTACATCTTACTTGCTTTCTTCCACCATTGTGGCCAGACTACATCCTAAAACACGTGAGAAATATGTAAATGCATTTTAAATTAAGATGCACACAGCCTTAAGAGCAACACTTAGCTTCTCCGCGTGGAAATTATTTGCTCTTTTGATATATACCAAGAATGTCCTAGAAGAATTTGGCAGCTATTTTGAGCAAGATGATGATTTATGCACTTGTTCTTATCAGGTTAAAAAAAGTCCTTTAACATATAAAATTTGATTTGGAAATTTCTTCTTTGCATATGCCAAACAAGTTATTCCACTTGCCAACGGACAGTGATGTGCCATTATTATGGAACGTTTAACAGAAACCATCAACAAAACAAGAGAGAAGAGGCAGCTGTAATTTTCTGTGCTATTCCTGTAAACAATGAGCCAAGAGCAAGATGCCACTAGAAAATAATTTTATTGACTTCCATCCCTTCCAAGTCAGCTTCTCTTCGTACACCTTTCTTCATATTTTCCCTCATTTTCCACTAAATAATTACTCTATGGGCCACCTATTGCCCTTGATGTCAGAGGGAGCTGTGTGCACATAGTGAAGACAATGTATTGCTCTTCACATATAGAGTTATTTTTCCACCTGCATAAGAACCTATTTTCTAGACTTTCCTATAAATTCATGGAAAAAGAAAAAAAAAACCAACTTGAAATTTACTATCTTGTCCTGAGATACCTATGAAATGTATGATAGCTTTTACAATTCATACAAGTAAAATAAGGATGATTTACAGCATCCTGCAATGGCTGGTGACAACCAAGGACATTCGCAGCACACTGTTCTCATACAATAGGCCATAAAAAATGCTGAGAGTCATCATTTACTGGCCTCCCTTCCCTGTCCTCCCAGGAAGGGAATCAAGCCACCCAAGCATCCCGGTGGCTGTGGGAGCCGCCCCGGGGAGGAGGGGATGGGGTTTAATCTCAGTAGCTATTAGTTTCTCTGCACCTCACAGCTCCAGGGAACTGGCAGACTTTTCACAAGTCAAGTATTTACCTCCTGTTCTCTCTACACCTCGAAATACTAACACAATTTGGCTGAAGCTGCAACTACAGATGCAGTTTAAGGGTTTTCCTGAGATTACCCAAGAAACGATTCACAAACTAAGAACTGTTGTCACACTGCTACTGGTAAATTCAAATTCACTGCTAGGTTCAAGAAAAGAGACCTCATTAGGAGAAGGAACAATCCAATATACTCCCATATATGTCACAAGGGATTTTAAAATTATTACACCTACTGCCTTCTCGAAGCTGTATTTCTTTCTTACCATTACAGTCAAGTGTCTACTGCTTTCCTGCAGGAATAATTTCTGTGAGGGCACATAGACCAATGGACAGCAATCGCTTAGGTTTTATTAGATCTAAACTACCATAATAGAGCACAGTCACATTATTTCAGGGGAATAAACTCTCTTTTCATCTTTCCATGCTGCTACCTGCAGAGCTACGCAAACCATAGCTACTGATTTCCAGGTATTTCTCTCAGCTCCCAGGAACGAGTCAGAGAGGGAATTCTATGCGTCCTCTTCTTCCCATACAGCGTATCTGGGGAAGGCTAACAAAGTAATGCCGTCTTTTTTTTCATGGTTTTGAGAATTCAGCTGCCCATAATGGCGAAAGAGAGCTGCAAGAAGTTCTTCCTGCTTTCTGAGGGATTCCACAGGATTGGGGCTACTTCAGAAGGTAGTATCTGGAGGAACAGGCAGTCCTACCTTGGGTAACTCATGTTTCAGTAGCAGTTCACCAGCCACACTAACTACTTACTGGGTACTATGTTATCGGTTAGGCCTCCCTCAACTTCTTCAGGATCCCATTCTTTCCTCTAAGTAGCTATTTCCAGTCTCGTAAAGAAGATTCCACTTTTAAATTTCTTAAATCCTTTTAAAAAGTTTTACTTAACTTCAGACATACCACAAAATCCTTACAAATAACTGATAGCAATTTACAAAGCCATTGGCAAGCTGGTGCCTTGAGGACTGAATTCACTGCATTGAGCTCAATGTGGTTGAGTTTTCAGCAAACACGAGAATGCAAGAGAAAGCCCCGGGAGGAGAGACAGACAAACCCTCATGGGCTGGGGACAGTGACAGGTGTAGCAGCAGAGGAAGCCACAGTGACCCCAGGAGCTAGAGCTTTCTCTCAGCCTCACCATGTGAAACTACAATTTTTTCTATTCATTGTCTTCATCAAAGAAGGAAAGATCAGAACCTCGAATGACCATCTAGAATTTATTTTAACGGAAATTATCGCAGCAGCATGTTACCCATATGTAAAAAAGGAATTTTCACAGTTAGAAGCCCAGAACTGCCATTATCCAGTCTCACCTTTACTAAAGACAAAGTGTCTTAGCTGACATTTCTCCTGTTTCTCCATTTGTAAATAAAATTTAAATCAAATAGTAAAATACACAGCTTTCACTTGAAGTCTTCTCTCAAATTAAGTAATGCAAGGGTTAAATAGCTAATATTTTACCGAGCCTTGAAAACAATGTCTGACGATCCAATGCTCCCTTCCCTCGACAGATGGCTTAAAAGAAATCTGGGAAGCCTTACCCATGGAAAAAATTACTAGCCTTAAGAACAATTCCTATAACAGATATCTGAACACATGGCTGCCTTTCAACACTTATGCTTAAACCAGGAATAGGATTCAAAAGCCAACATCCTCTAGAAACTTTTCTCTTCACAAAGATCCCATATTACATCTCTCTCCTCCCTCTCCTCAGATGCAATCTTGCCATGCTATTTACCGAGCTGTTATTTCTTAAATGACTTGAATAAAACCAATACCTATATTACTTTAAAATTACCAAGCAGTATTTTAACATTTTATGAGAACTTACTAATATGAATAAATAGTCTCAAAGTATTAAAATTGTTAGCAAGTAGATAAACTTTTTTCAACAGTCACTGCCCTGTGCCCTGTCACCAAGTACGGCACAACCCTTCCCATTCCATCTCATATCCCATAGCCACTAATGATACCTTAATCCCCTTAAAATTACAATTATAAAGCAATCCTATTTGCTCTTCATAAAACGGAATTGCTATTTTTCCCCATCTGGGATGGTCATTGATGGTCAATGAGTGGAAAGTACCTTCTTCAAGCGGTCAGAGAATATCTGGCACGTGGTGACCACCACTATAAATAGCCATCAGAGTCTCACAGAAACCCACCACTGTTCTGGCAGGAGCATCTGAAGACAGTAAATATTGAGAGGGGTCAGGGCTGTGCCGGAGGTGGTTCAGAACCATCGGCTGTTGAAATCACAGCTTGTTCAGCTCCTGACGGCTCCAGCAAGTCCCTGCACACGCTGCCCTGCCGGCACTCGGGCTCTGAGGGCTCCTCACGCTGCAGGCTCTTTGCCTGTTTTCCTGCCTTTTCGAGTTCCTGAAGCCCCAGGGTGGTGCACCAGCCTCTCCACACCACAGCCTCTGGAGGAGCCTGAGGTCCGCCTGGTCTCTGCCCACACACCAGTGTGAGCAGTGAAGCAAACATCTCCAGGTGACCGTGCCGACCTCAGTCCAACAAGGGAGAGCCCCCAACTCCTGCCAGGTAGTGCTGGGATCTGGCTGGCACATGCCAGTATCACCATAATCAGAGCAGGACAGACACTCATTTGACTCCACCACAGGGACCTCGTCACACCCAGCGAGTGTCACCCACCCCATGCATCCATCCATCCCAGGGTGATGGAGCACTCCATCACCCCCACAGCCTGAAACCTGCTGGGGACTGCTGCACCAGCATGTGATGCAACTCACCTCTTCCCAACACCTTCACCTGTACATCCCCAAAACACTGACTGGTCTGCTGCCAGAGACACCATTCCTGGCCCACACAGCCCAAAGCCTTAGATTCTACATCATTGGACAGTCTCAAACACTCACGTAGGGCCACCTGAATAAACACAACTCCTGCAACTCCAACCTTACGATGCTAATTGTTAGTCAGGAATGCTACAGTGATGGGATTTAGCTAAGGAAAGTTCAAGGGACTTCAGTTGCTGTTTTACTCCCCAACAGCTTTAGTCAAGCGGATGCATTGACATTTCAAGGGACCTTCCTCCAGGCACAAGAACACAAGGTTGTTTCCAGTGATAGTGTAGTCAAAGAAAAAGGTAAATCTGGGGCCAGACATGATAACACTTTAGAATAACTGGCCATGTTCTGTACTCCAAGTTCATGGGCAGCTGACACAACAGCAAATTCATCCGCTTAATTATTTACTAAAACAGCACCGTATGACACACGTGTTCAGCTTAATCGCAGAATCACAGGATGGCCAGGTTGGAAGGGACCTCTGGAGATTATCTAGTTCAACCCCCTGCCAAAGCAGGGCTGCCCAGAGCAGGCTGGACAGGATCACATCCTGGCAGGTTTGGAATGTCTCCAGAGAAGGAGACTCCACCACCTCTCTGGGCAGCCTGTTCAGGGCTCTGCCACCCTCAAAGTCAAGAAGTTCCTCCTCATGTTTAGATGAAACTTCCTATGTTCAAGTTTGTGGATAACTGGCCATTCCTTTCTTCATTCTGGCCTCCATCCAGCACTACATCTTCTGCTCGTCATTTCCAGCTGTGGCCTGTTATAATTAGGATGAACCTAGCCTGTCTGATTTATATTTATTTCCCCTCTCTTGTCTCTTTCATTCGTGTTTTTGCCTTAACCAAAGTGTCGCTATCATTTGGAGACTCACATCAAATCTTGACTTCGTAAAGACCACCTGAAGCGGTCTGTAGCTCTGCACAACACACCGACTTGAAAGGCAGAGGCTTTTGGGGGTGTGTATCATTTGCACCATCCATTGAGTCTCGTCAGCTAAAAGCTTACAAGAAAGATGAAAATCTTCAGTTTCCTTTAGGAAAAGGGATATTAAGGCACAGGATGTAAAACCTCCATGAGTGCTCATGTATGTGTCTGCCTGCAAATGAATGAAATGATGACAAAATATCTTTAGCGGCTGCTTTACTCCCCCTAGAGCCCCTTCAGATGTGCCAGAAAAATAGGAGATTCCTTCTCAACGCTTTGCTGATCCCTAGCAAGGCTAATAATAAACCCTGTAGCAGGTGCTAATTATAATAATAAATGGCACGAAATGACGCATATATAGCATAGAGGAGACCCATCAGCATCACTGCTGTTGGAAAGACTGGTCCTTCTTCCCATGTTCTAAGCAAAAGCAGTTCTCATTGCCTGGGAGTAAAAAACTACCTTACTGCATTAGCTTTTCTTATTCCCTTCTTTTCCGTTCCCTCCTCCCCGCTCTCCAGCACATCAATATGTGCTGCCACCTTCTTCTTTGCCATATCTTAAGTTCCCAAAAGTTTGGTCACAGCATAATTTATTTCAATTCCCAAGCACTCTCGGCAAGCAGATAACAAGCCATGGGAGTTAGTGCACGTAAGCTAAAGGACAGAAAACTCCTCCATCAAGCCACACTGTACACAGAGATTGGAATGACAGTTAAATATACATTGTAAATAGACTTCTTCCCTCCTGCTACCCTTGCACAGTACAATAAACCCACTAAGAAACAGAGGACCAGAAATATATAGTTAGCTCTACTTTGGGACATCTCTGTTACTAAAAGCTATCCAGGCAACATTTTTCCCTCATGATCAGCAGCACAAACTTCGGTTTGGCCACCATGCCATCCCCTTTGTCTGATCCAAGGCCATGCTCCCCCTTTCCTTCTTTTTAGTCCTTCAGTATTTGACTTGCAGCATTTCTGAGTAGCCTGAGGACACAAAACAACTTCTCAGACAGAAATACTGCAGTTGCTCTAAGAATAACCTTTGTTGTCACCTGCTTGGTCAACGGGTGTCAGAAAATGCAGAGGTGTTGGCTATAGCATGCCAAGTTCAAGTGACCTGCAAAGGCCTCCTCTCGTGGAGCACCTGAAACCCCCACCCATGTCGAAGCTGGTGGAATGGGAAAATACAAGAGGACCTGACCCCAGCACCAGGAGCAGTGGGTTGAGGGGGTAGGTGGGGATGGGTAACTCTTCTCTCTTCACAAATTTTCTAAAAGAAACAACTGATGTCAAGTATTTAACATAACAAGTGGATCTGGCACATCACCACCAGCTTTAGAAGGAAAGGCAGCAAAGCAGCCACTTGTTCTGCACCCTTCCATGATAATAATTTATCAGGAAAACGTTCATTGTTATTTTGGCATTTCCAGGTGAAAAAGAATAAAAGGCTGACATCCCAAACCACCAATGACATAATGAAAGGACCGACCAGCATCAAAATCGAATCCCTGATTTAATTACGTGAGACTTATCAAAAGGAATCATCATTTGTTGCCAATACTGCTATTTCCTAAGATAGCCATGCACAAAAGCAAGGGAAACAAAGTCAGCTGAGTATGTCCAAGGAAACAGAAAAGAGCCACGACTGTGGGAACTTCTACTAACAAACACCTAATACCAAAGGGAAAAAATGGAGGCATATCATTTCAGAGAATAAATATTGCACTGATTTCACTGCAATTAAAAATGTGTAAATCCCTGGGAATGCAGAAAAATACAACTGCTATCCAAAGTCAAGGTATCAAATTCTCTTGTACTAGAAATCACATTATATTTTACACTTATGTGGCGTATTTCATTCCTCGGCCATATCACAAGCCTACGAACATCTTTCCATTAAATTAATGCTGTATGTCTCCTTTACCATGATGTGCCTGATTAAAATGCCACTATATTTTTTTTTCCCTTTCCTTAAAGGCTTAATCCCATAATACTTTATAAAGATCTTATTATGGAGAGATTGAGCTCTTTTTTCCCCAACCTTTCATCTTACTCGCTTTGATTAGGGTCAGGGGCCAGGCTCATCTCAAGTATAATTCCACTGTAGTCAAAAGAGCGACACCACTGATCGCACTGGACCACAGAAGCAAACATTTGGTGCCCTACATTTGGCAATACAAAAGGATAATGTCGTATTTATTCTGTTTTGAGCCTGAACCATACTTTGATATAACATCCGAGATGCTAATGAGTCAGAGAGCCATTTGCAAGAGTAAAGACTCCAAATATAACACACTGCTCAAATTAATGCTCTGTTCTTTGTACTTAGTCAAAATCTTCCAACCGTTTCAGCAAACACTTTGGAAGTGATGAGCTGCTTAAGTTCTCCTGATGGAAATCATCTCATGCAAGTTATTTGAACCCATCCATCTGAGACAGAGCTGCTGGAATCTCCCTGACTGCCTGATGGTCAGAATTCATCGGTAACATCTTGAAGATCGTTATCTTCCCATTCCCCATGCAGTAACTTCACAGCTAATTACAACTAGTTAAAACTGTCTAGTTCTACATGTAACAACCTCTACTACATATAATTTGAAACAATGTCATGTAAGGAGAAAAAACACTGAACTGTGAAATATCAACAATGATTTTTTTTCCTCTTCCTGCCCAATGAATTCCCTTATTGCTGTAAATTCTGCCTTGTTTGACAAGTGCGCATCGTACACAGGGACTGCACTGAATAATCCACAGTTCTTACTCATTTGGAATGAAAATGAAAAAAAATGGAAACTTAAAGGAAGGAGTAAGAAAACTGTGAATGTCCTCGGAGTCACACTGTTTCAGAACGGCAAATATTTATAATTTTTATCTTATCATATAAAATTTGGACTTTGAGATCCATTCTATTTAATACCCACTTTTAGGAGGTTGCGTTTACTGCTTTCTAATACTGTTAATAATAAAAAGGTGCCACAGATAATTAAAAACAAACTCAGTCCCAGCATTCATTAAGGAAAAAAATACGATCTTCTGAAAAGCTGCCACATATAACAAAATAGTGTTATCTGCCTAAAGTTACAGTGATTTCAAATGGATAAGTCTAGAGGAAGAAATCCACTAAAACACAATGAAATGAATTGCTATTTTATGAGGGGGAGCTTAAAAATGCAGTAATTAATTGACCTACTGTTTGAGACAACGTCCCTACAGTTAACAATCACTCTTGCAAAAGATGAAAAAGGCAGCGCTCTCTTATTTGAAAAAAGGCTCATGAAATCAGTGCAAACTAACATTGCCAGTCTTTCCAGCTTATATGAAATGTAAAGCAGAAAAACAAAGAATATCCACGGGACAGGATAAATTCTGAACTCATTTGTATCTATGCAACTCCACTGCACCTCACAGCATTATTTCAAATTAGGACTGGGGTTCTCCCAGTACCCTGACATTTGCAATATTTAACCCTAGGCCCATAGGTACCTGGGTGGAGAACAGTGTAATTTGAAATTAATTGGAAAAGTCACTTTAGTACTAGGGATTCAGGAAAATACATGGGTTTATTCACTATCAGAACATCTTACTTACTTGTTCATAACTCTGAAAAAGATTGTGCAAAATACCTTGAAACACGGTTTATTAACCTATCTGCAATTCCCTAATTGGTTATGCAAACCATTCCTAATAATTTTAATTCTTTCTCAAAAAATAACATCAATTGCACGCATATACCAAAGATGTCTAAAGCCTGCAAATACTTATAGCCATATTGTGTAAATGCAGCCACAACATCCAAAGCTCCCAGGCACAATGGCAGCGTAGGTCCGATAGGATTTGAAGGCAGAAACACGTGCCTGGCGTTGCCCCGTGGAAGGGACATTGCTCTCACAATAGAAAAGCATTAAATGACACTGCAGAGTGTGGAAAATGGGAAATACACACACTATGCAAGATGCACACGGGAAGATTCATGCAACAGGAAAATGGTGCCCTCTGTGTTATTTCTCCCCTTCCTGGTGATGCCTGACATTCAGTTGGCATTTTTGGCTGCCACTGAATATTGACCCAATGATTTCAGAAAACTGCCAGTGACTCCAGTGTATCTCCTTCTAAGCTGCAGTTGTTCAGTATCAAGTAAGCAAAATTTAGAATATTTTCCTCCAGATGCATTACCCAAACTCACATACATGGAAGTTCATCCACTACCTTTTGCCTTCTCGGTTCCGTGAGCTCCTCTGGAGTTTCTTGCCATTAACATGCTATTTAAGGATGGAAAGCAGTTTCGTGTCATCTGCAAAATTGGAGATTTCAGTGTTCACTTCAGTCTCTAGATCATCATCTTGCATAAAATCAGCACCAACTTCTAGCAGCAGAAGACAGACTGTTCTTGAATCACAAAGGGACCATTCAGATTGCTGTTTTTTCTAAGTCAAGGACAACTTTTTTAAAATTTTTTTTAGCCCTTGGAGTGTAATCTTCTCAAGAACTTTTTAAAAATGCAAATATATTATATGCCCACTGAATCCTTTTTATTCTCACACTTTATTGACATCTTCACATAACTCTAGCAGACGTTAGAAGAGGATTTCCCCCAAGAGAAGTGGTCCTTGCCCTCACAGACCAAATTTATCCATCTGCTTCGTGATTTTACTTTTTAGATGAACTTCACCATCTCACCATGACTAAAAATTTGTGCTATCATCCCTAGTCCCTTTCCAGCACTCCACCTAGAGTCCATCTGGCAGCTTCAATGTACATTTCAAAAATAAGAGGTCTGGAATCAATACGGATGGAATTTCTGAATTTGAGCCAGCCTTGATAGAAAATTTAAGAAAGACAGGCTTTGCAAAATACCTCCTGTTATTGAAAAAGAAAGCATGAGAAGACTAACATTTGACCAGTATAAATTTTCTTACAGTTTACAAGCACCTAAAGATTTCAGAGCAAAAGTAGACCCTAATAAAGAATGCAAATTTCACAGCTGTGAGAAAAATACCAAGTGGGAATGGCTTATAAATTTGGGGAAGTTCTCTAAAAGCTGTGGTTTTCTCCCTTAAAAATAGCCCTGATTCTATGAACAAGACGATAGACGTTAAAAAGCCTCATAGGGACTGTGATAATTTTTTCAGAGCCAGGCTAAGGATTTTTATAAGACCCGATTCAGTGGCCAAGAAAGATCAATGTATGCTATTTTGCAATTTAATTCCATAAATTTAAATGTTATTGACTTATTAACATCAACGATCATACAAAAACTCTTAAATCAAAGGCAAGTTAGGTTTTGGGAGGCGTTTGGGAGATTTTTGTTTGTTTTAATTTTTTTTTAAGTCAACAAACATACCCAGGCAAAAATAAAGTAGTTAAGGCAAATGCCAATACACTAGACTTACATTTTCATGCTTAAATATTCTATTATTCATTCCCCTTTCCACACATAATACACATTTAAAAAAAAACCTACGTCAATGGATTTTCCTTGAACAGATTTATTAAAATATGTAGATAACAGTTAATGTCTTTTTGGTGGGAAATAGCTGTGGTATATGCACTACTAGATCAGATCCTTTAATCAAACAAAAACCCGTCAGAGATTGTTCCAGCTAAGGATTAATTGCGCCAACTTAAGTCAGACAAAATATATTTTGGCATTGCTTCTGACAGACGAAAATAAAACAAACATTAGAGATCAGCTTGCAGCTAACAATATGCAAAATTAAAGAATATAAAAATTTTAAACTTTTATGGGAGTGCTGATTAGCTTTTGTTCTAAAAATGCAATGAAGAGACTTTGCTGTTAATCTTGTTACACATCCACTTAGCAAACAGAAACAAGGGTCCTTGAACACCCTGCTATTCGAACGAGATAATAGACACTGAATGAATGCTATCTATTAGTGGTCTATGCAAAAATGGCTTTTTTTTATTGGACAGAAGCAGTAAAAAAACTCAAATTATCTCTAAAGTCATGTATGACTGTGTAAGCTGATTACAATAAAGTAGAAGGCCTATGCATTTTTCATTTGAAGGTTAAATTCTCAATTAATTTTTCAGCACGTTGCCATCTCTGCTGAGCGTGGTTGCTAATTGCAGTAAAACAATAGCTTTCACTGTTTGAATTCACATGTTGAATTCAAGACACAGTCAGAGATCTTGTGGGCTCGAGAGTTCTGAAGCCCAAACCAGAATTGTTGCAGAAAACCAAAATCCAAACAGCAAACGGAGTTTTCAGATTTTTAAAATTCTGGTAAAAAAGACCTCTTATTCTTGATTATGTTTATTCCATGTTCTTCAGACATTTATTTCTTTATGAAAGCAAAAGACTTCAATAGCTGACATCTTAAATGCTGTTCAGTAAATTGCACGAAGAATAAACAGACTGCATGTAGAAGTATCGTAGAGTACCTGAATGAATATTGAATACAAATAATAGGCTGAAAAATATAATCTACTGCAAAACCAGAATTACCTAGCATTCTAATGATGAAGAATATTTCAAAATGTACCATTTTTTAAAAGCCATTTCTGGGCACTTTGGAGAGCACAGGTCGACTGAACGACACGTGGCCTCTTGCTTTACAGTCTGGCTCCTCAGTGCCTGACTAGAACGCCAACAAGAGTCCACCCATCACACCTTTCCTGAAGTGTTTACCCAGCAAGCATCCCAAATTGCATATTTTGGGTTGTTACTAAAAAAATCCAAGTCCCTATAAAAATATCTAGATTCTCTCCAACAGATTCTCTCTCCTCCTCACCCTACGTTTTGTATCTGACCAGGAGAACTTCACCACGTTCCCTGTCCTTCGCTTTTGTAAGCAAGTTTAAACACAGTCTTTGTTTCATAAATGACAAGTTCTTGTGTGCAACAACACTTGCCTGAAAGTTCGCAGTTCACAAAATAGACTATTTGTCCATTTTTAAGTAAAATTAGAGATGAATACATAACTGCCTTCAGTAATAGACAGTCATAGACTGTAAAGACCAAACGGATAAGCAAATTTATATCATGTCACCAGAGCACAAGATCAACTCTTACTTATCTCACAAAGACATTATGTGAGTAGATAAAAATAGAGAAAGTGAGCTACAGAATAACTTAAGTGATTTGTGGCCAAAGCAGAAGCCTCTGCCCAAGCAGAGATGTCCACATGGATATCTCAAGGTGCAATTCTTCGTCCCAGTCCACATCCAGTCCCCAAAGGAGCCGGCTGTGCCCCTCTCAGCCCCAAGTCATCCAAATCCCCATGCAGATAAATAATCACTATCACCCTTCAGATGCCAGCAGATGTAACAAAATTATAACAGAAGAAAAAATTAAGTGTGTACTGGGCTGTTAATTAACCTGGGCTCCTTTGACCTCAGCTACACTGGGGGTTTTGGGTAGGGTGGTTGGGTTTCTTGGTTGTAAACTACATAATTTCCTTATGTTTAGACAATGTGAGTCAAATTCTATTGCTAACTCCTAGTGTTAACGAGGGAAGACATTCACACTTTTCTGAAGCTGACATCCTTATTATCCCCTTACACTTTTTACTCAAATACAGGGATGAGACAAAAAACCACAAGTCAAGAGCCTGAAAGAGGGAGGGAAAATCTAGGAGATAAGAAAACATTAATAAGACTGCAAGGCAGTAACTGTGGAAGAAAATACTTAAAACCAATATCATGTGAGATATCATGTGGGTTTATGTCCGAAGGTGGGTTATAATTTTGGATTTTACATCACTTAACAACAGAACTTGCTTTTACAATCTACTCGCTTCCCTGTACAGCTATAGAAATGCTCCTCAATGTCAGGCCATTAATCTTATGACCCTTAAAACATTTCTTTGTTTAAAACTAGGAAGACAGACCTTCACTCAAGCACAGTTGCAATCAATGGAGAAAACATTAATCACTTGAGAAGTGGTGTTTTGAGACTCATGAAATTGAAATGAGTCACAATATGAAAAATGCAATTATTTTTAAGGGCTTTGTTTTGTTAACATTCAGTCACTCAATCTGCTGCCTTTGCTTACGTGCCCTTTGAGGGGGGAGAACAACGCTCGATGGTTGTTTTGGTGCTGGGTACGTGCTCTCCCCACCACGGGCTGACCTCCCTCGGTGTCACACCACAGGTGGCCTCAGGCCACCACATCAGAAGCCACACAGGGAAATGCAGCCTTAACATCATCATGACAGTGGCCTCCTTGCCATCGTTATCTGTCAATCCAGCACCTCAGTTCAGTTCCCCCCCCAAATAAACCTGGATTTCCCTGTGGCATGACAGGATGCTTATCTGCCCTTCTGTGGGGGTTTTGCTGTTTGAAAGGGCTCTACTTTCCTAAGAGGCCAACTAAGACATACGTTTAACCTTGTAATAAGTAAGAAATTTGCTTGCTAATGTATTTGTCCCTCATTTTTTATGAACATGCCTGTCTTTTTTTTTTTTTCTATAGTACTCAGATTCTTACTCTCCCATGGCTGTACTGCAGAACCCTCCCTTCCATTCAACAGGTCCATCTCCAGAACTTGGGATGCTGTCACGCATTTGCTGGTAATAGATTTATAAAACACCATGGTATGTTGCTACAAAGCTGCATTTTCGAATGGAATTTCCATATCAAAAAGTCCTCCATGTTAAAGAGCATCGCAGCTAACCAGAGGCCAAATGTGGTCACTGAACTAAATGTTTATCTTCTGCTAATTATTTTCAAATTACATTTAATGGAAATAATTTATTTGTTTGCCTATTTTTGTCTCATTAGCTACAGGTGTAATTTCAATTAGCTTAATTAACTAAGTTCCACCAACCAGGCAATCTCAGATGTTTATTCCTTGCGA
Organism: Gallinago jamesoni; assembly: GCA_025769975.1. Lineage (NCBI taxonomy): Eukaryota > Metazoa > Chordata > Aves > Charadriiformes > Scolopacidae > Gallinago > Gallinago jamesoni. The sequence continues at coordinate 36,127,460 of JAOQGH010000062.1, read as the reverse complement.
ATTTTCCTCCTTCTTTGACAAGTCAACCAAAGCTTTTGTTCCGAGCAAGTTTGTTGGTGACGGGGGAGGCGCCTCAGGTGGGGGGCGGCAATAATTGTTTTATTAAACACAGTGATTTGATAAAGCCCGGTGGTGCCAATTCAGTGAACCAGTCGTCACATAAGAAATGCAATTGAGAAGAGGGAAAAGGAAAAAGTTGTTGTGAGGTGTAAATAGAAAAAATCCACAGGGGAAGAACTGATGGCGGGGGCTCCACGATGAGAGGAAATTTGCTCCTGGTGTGCTTCGCTGTGGGAAGGAGCCCGCTGCTCGGATAAGCTGCAAACTAAAGTTTAGCAGGACATTTTGCTTTCTAAGTAGACTGAGGGCAGTGTGGGCCTTATAGCACAAACAATTTCAGCTCAGACTTACTTAAGATAAAAAATTTAAAAAATCTTTCATTTGTTTCATTTTTTTCTCTGCATAATTCATAGTACCTCGCATGTAGCTGTGCTGTCTGGAATTGCTGAAGTCATACATGTCAACACACCCAAGATCAGGTCAGAAGAAAAGGACGGGCTGCTTTTTTGTCTGCAAGTTTTTAACCTCAACTATAAACCAGAAATCAACCTCTCACTGCTTTCTATAGTGTGTGAAGCTCAGCATTACTTTGATATGTGATATTAATCTACATACACATAATAGGAAACAAGCACAGAAAATAGCAATAATACTTGGCTGGTGAGTAGATACTTTACTTAGAGATTTACTTTTTTTCCAGACTAATACCTCCTATAACTGAGATTTGATATGCATTTTATCAAAGCCACATTCAAATAGGGATTTAGACAGAAAAGTCTATTTGTGTTCTTCTCTATAATGACTAGACAGCAGCAGGTTATGTATCCTTAAGTCACACTTTCATATTGGAAACCCTAAGGAAGATCTGACAGAATTATGTGATTAAAGCAAGATAATAATTTAAAAAATAATAGCTATTCAGTCCTCTGGGCACGTGCACAACATTTAGGGTAAGACACAAGCTAAATAGTTTTATGCCTACCTGAACTTAGCTAAATATTGGTCTTAATACTGTTCTTAACTCTATTTGCAGTTTTCATACTAACCAGGTAAATGTGGGTAATACCTGAATTAATTATATTCTACTGGAAGGCAAGCTACCAGGCCAGCATTCTGCTGCTTTTTATTGCCGTTTTTATTAATTTCTAACTTGAATAACTTCCATGGAAGACTCTGTTTATCTAAGATCTGGATCATTTGATGAAATAACAGTAAGTAATATTTTATCTTAGCAAATCTTGAAATTTTTCTAAACATCATTAGCATGAGAGGTAAACTCCATTTTTATCACCTGATCTTGATGTATAACAGCATTATAGGGGCAATTGTTTGCTCTCTTTATGTTAGTTTCTTTTGTGCAATTTGCAGAAGAAAGGGCAGTTGGGTTTTTGAGGCCATGCTTGGAAAGAATTAAACAGTGTTTTGGTAAGTTCAAACACTCAGCAACACCAAACTCAAAATACCAAGGAGAAGTCAGTTATAAAGCTCTGGGGAAGGGGGTTATTCTGGAAACACGCCGTCCTCTACATGTAGCCTGATCGCTCTGTACGCATCTTAACAGCAAAGGATATTAGTGGATAATCCTTTGTTTGGGATCCCTTCCAAATTTACAATATCAACTAACTCAAGTTGGTGCAAAACTGTAGCTTTGGGGATTATCTCAAGAGATTTGATTGAAATGCACTTTTCTAGAGAAAGTTCTGAGCACAACAGTCTGGGAATCAAATATAAGCCAGCCTTATTTTTAACACCTCTCACCTTCATTTTTTTCTGTGGTCTTAATAGTCTTGCATTAAATGGTCCACAAAGTAGGAATAGTAACTTACACTGTGATCCTAGGTTTTGCTAATCCTCTGTCACAGCCCAAAGGACCAAAAATGCCTTATTTGATGCCACTGGATCTTTGTTGAGCTTTTTCAAGCACCGTCTAGAGCAGGATATACTGGACTTAAACAGATTTGTTAAAGAGATGCAGTAAATTCCGTATTTTCTATTTTTTTCCCCTATTACTAATGAATAGGTATATGAAAACAATATCTACTAAAAGCATTGTTCTTTCCTGGAAATATATCCTAAACTGCATCATTTCTTTCAAAGTCATCCTGACCTGGACCACAAGTGCTTACAGTAAGTATAAGGGGACATTTATTCCTTATAGATTCCTTTATCCTTCCTGATAGAGACACACACACAAAAGTACACTAACAAGCACACAAATCATCCTCAACTCAAAAGCTCCAAGAATATTCTAATATCTCCCTTAGCTATAAATTCAGATCTTTAACTTTTTAGTTATTTTTTTTAGTTATATTTTTTTCCATTCATGCTCTGCTGGCCTCTTCCTTCCAAGAGCAGAGAGCTCCAACAGAAGACACTGCTGATAGAACTCACTCCTAACTCCTGGTATCAATAACTAACTTGCTCTGTTGACCTCACTGATGCCAGATTTCTGAAATGGCTACAGGAAAAAAAATCATTTGAGTGGCCTTTACCAAGTGCTCTGAAATCTGCATATGAACAGAGCTTAAACATTTTCTTTCCTTAACCCATGTCATTAAATACTAAGCCATTTTTTTTCCTCTAGTTTAAGAATGTTAATTATTGACACAGCAAATACCCCAACCAGACAGTCTTCAAAATGCCTCAGGGTTTGGTTTTTTTTTTTGATTCATTCAATATTCCTCTCAGTGAGAAATCTTTCAGTGGAATTCTTCATATGATGGGAATTTTAATTATTCTCATTATTAATTTTATTTCAATTGAATAGCAGCTGAACAAAGTAGGTTTGAGTTTCAGTTATACATATTAGTTGTTAAAGGTTTAATTCTTATGTCAATAAGGCTTAAAACTTTCCCATTAGCTACTGCTCTAAAACCAAACTTCTTAAAAATGTTAAATGATTGTAACAATGCCAAATAAATGCATCCTCACAAAAATATACACAAAAGCAGTAATTTTCAGTGGCATTATCATGTAGAAACATCACAATACTCATCAACAACATTTTAAGAGCTCATTGAAATAATAAAGTGGCTGCAGTTATTTCCATTAGAAGGTTTATAAATAATATCTGCTGTTCGGTACATTAGGAGAGCGCAACTGTGTAATAATTGAAATGTCAATACACCTTCCTTGTGAAAGTTTCTACTTCTAAAAGCAGGCATCCGGCTGGCTGTGGGAAGGATGCGCAATTCCCACCTCCTCCTGCCTCACCATTGGGACTGGGGAGCAAAGCAGTGCTTGCCATTCCCATCCAATGGTCCCTCCAAAATTACATAAAACAATATGTAAGACAAAAAAAAAAAGAGTACACACTTACTTGTGTAAATACAGTCTCCTTAAAAACACACACACACAAACTTACAGCCCTTTTGGCTTATTTTTCTTAACTTTTTTTTGTTTTGAAGCAATGGCAACCTAAAAAAGGGGGAAGAAACAAGGCAAAGTATTACTCAGATAACTGTCAAAGTCTGCTAAAACTAAGCCACTCCAACAGCATAATAAGAAATGATGAAGCATCTAGTCCATCACCTCTATTGTTGTGAAGAGGCCCTTTATTATGCTGAAATCTTTACTCACAAAGAGTGTTCAGTTACATAACCAGATTTTTCACAAACAACTTGCAAGGTGACATTCTAGGGGAAAAGTAAGAGCTTTTAGATACTGGTGTCTGGCTGTTTTACTGGTATCATTTTAATAATAGCAGATACTCCTCCAGAGCCCCTTGGACACTGGATAGAATCTGACTGTTTATGGGACTTAAACATCTTAAACAATAATCATTTTCCCTCATTCCCAAATCTTCAGTTCAGGTTACAGACGAAGAAGAATTCTGGGCTGAAGTTTTCCACAGCAAATCCACCACACTAGGGAAGAAAGAACTTTAATCCCATAAACCAGGCTTGTGTTGCTATCCCACTACCCACTCTTCTGTAGGCTTCAGGATCCAGCACAAAACGGGCAGATTTTATGATAAAAACATATTGACCTTCTTCCTCCTCAGCTCTTCTGCTTTGCCTGACTGACAAGGAACTACAGTTTATTACTAGGGAGTTTATGTGTTCCTATTATTTCTGATTCCTCGAGCCAAACCTCTCGGGCTGTGATTAGGCAGAGGATGTATCGAAGGCAAGGCAGTGGGATTTTTTACTGTGAGAACCAGGTCTGATTGAAGTCTTCTTCAGCCTCAGATATGCTGAGCAGATAAGGACATTTTGTTCACTAAAAACTGATGAGATTTTTTAAAATATGCCAAAACAAAGTACTCTGTATCTTTGTGATACCTAATCAAAGCCCCCACATCAAAGTTTGTGAAGAAGGGGAATACATAAGGAGGGGAAAGAGGGTTCATTGTCTACCAGAGTGCTCTAGGACGCTCTGAAAGGCTGTTAAATTGTTTTCTACACCCCATATCTGTCAGATAGTTTTAAGAATAAGATCTTACGTGGCTGATGTCCTAGTCAACATTTCAGAACAGCATTTAAACACGGATGTCTGCAGCAGTATGATATGAAGATCACACAGATATATATTTTTTCTATCTCACTAGTATTACTACTGTGCTTTTTGGCCTATTCTCCGGATGTGACTCATAACAGCAAAGGTCAGAACAGAAAAATTTATCATAACCCAGCATACTGTTGTGAGTCCAATCTTCAGTTCTGTTAAATCAGTTCGACTAATTAAGGCAAAAAATTGGTTTGAAGTATTCTTATCCAAATTTACCCTGCATGAAAGAATTTTCAATTTATCTAGATTTGGTGTTATCATCAATGCAAGTGGTCAGAAATGGATCTTTCCCACCTAGAAAACAGATGGCACCACAATGGCACAAATGGGAATGGAGAAAAAAGAAAAATGACAAGAAAACAAAACAGACTTTGGCAGAAAATTGGCGATCCAGTGACGGGCAGAAGCCATTGGTAAACAGAAAGCTGCCCAGGCTGGCTGTTTGATGCTAAGCCATGGAAAATAACCCAACCCCAGAACTGAGACCACTAAAAAAGCAGCTTACAGATGCTGGTCTGTACATCCCACATATCTCCAGCAACATCCTATACGTCCTTCATCCCACACCTCATTTCCCTGGACTTCCAGCAGGACTCCAAGAGATCCCAGGCCAGTGTGTATGCAAAGGGAGAACTTCAGCCTGCAGCGGACCTCCAAGAGGACACAAGCATTAATACCTGCAAAAATACCATCTCTTTAAGGCTAAACATTCAGGAACTGAGTTTTATATCATCTGGCACGTCTGCTTGGATGTATCCTAAAAAGCAATACTTCCTGATTCCCATTGACACTTCCTTCGCGCTCCAGCAAAGGGTTTGAACAGAGGGAGCTCTACCCAAATCTGAACATTTTATTAGTCTGGCAGCTTATATAAAGTACATGTGGAAACATTAGGGCTATCAATGAAATGATATTCCAACTTTTTATTTTTAAGAAATGTATAATATTTTTTCACCCTCCAAACTAATTAGGCTGATGGTTCAGACTACGAAATACAGCTGTTCTCCTGACACCTTCAGGTTCAGCTATCTCCGAATGCCGCTCCACTGAACACTTCCCACACTTGTTTCAGTGGCAGCAGACTGCAAGCACAAAAAAAATACCCACTTTAATTAACTTTTACTCCTTTCCAGGGGGTGTTAAAAGAAAACCAAGAGCTATTACAGAGACACAGTGAATGAGCCTTCCAGGCAGTGAAGGCTGTTACATCCGATTGTTTGGCAACACTTCTATTCAAGACTAACAATTTCAGAGACTTATGTTCTTAATAGAGCAGACTAAAACTCTTCTGATAAACAATTTTCCATCAGAAACTGCTGATTTTGTGGATCAAAACGTTCTACGGGAATGTTTATTCCACTAAAAGTTCTGATGGAAAGCAGGCGGGCTAGCCAGAGGGCTGGCAGGCTGGCTTGGCAGGCTGCCCGGCAGCGAGCCAGGCTGGCAGGAGAGCAGGCGGCCGCCTGCCCAGCCCCTCCGCTGCCCAGTTCCCTCAGCCCCTTCCTCGACAAGGTTGGGCAGATTACACCTGATAATGGTATTTAGTATGAAATCAGTCAATATTTACAAGGATAAACCCACAGTATTTCAACCATATCAAGAATAAATACTCCATTGAGGTTGGTGTGAAAAGATATTCCTTTTTTTTTTTTCCAGAAAAGTCATTAAGAAGTTCTCTTATGTGAGGAATATTTATATTTTTGTTCCAATTCAAACCAATGTGAAAAAAAGCAAGTGAAACGCTGGAGTTTCTGTAAAATAGGAGCTCCAGGTCTGAACCATGTTGAGTTATACACAAACAGCTCCATATTGTAAACCAGATTCCATATAAAGCTCTGGCATTTCTACACGAACAGGCAGAATTTGAAGACAGTTATTGCACAATATTACCCTTACTTTTCCCATAATTTAAGGAATTTATTAATTTGACAAAGTTTAAGGATTATGAAAAAGGTTACTGTCTTTTCTTATTCATTGTGAACTGATATATTTTTTAAAAGTGATTTGTTATCTTTATAACTAACACAGGTTATACTGGCAGGACTTGAAAAACACAAATCTAGACCAGGGGGTTCCAACTCCTTTGTTTGTAATGGCCCCCAAGCGCAACTGGGCTACTTAATTCCATACCCAGAAGCCCACGTCTGGCATCAATTGTCACCAGATAAACAAACACAATGAACCATCTGACAAAAATGAAGTTTACACACCATTTCTTGACAGGAGTTACAGTTCTGGTGTCCAGCACGAGTGGAAGATGGGGATTTTGGCCCCATGACACGCACATCTCAAGTGTGCGGACTCTACAGCCACACAAGGGACACCTCTATTACCTGCCAAAGGGTGTTTAACTGTGCTTACCAAAGCAATATCACTGTGTTTAACTTAATAATATCCCTTAGTTAACTATACTGGCAGGAACAAACTTCTATACTCAAAAATCCTGATCACGCTTTACAATATTTATAACTTAATAATAAATATAGCTATATTCCTGAAAATCTTGTAGAAATTGTGCCAAGAATAACTGCACTTAAAAATTCCGGTGATGAATAAAAAGAATTTACTCCATTATAGTTCACTTTTCTGCAAACTTTCAGGGAAAGTCTGCATTTTATTAATTTACTTTTACAGTACTGGAACCACAGTGTTATGTAGGTTTTGGACATTCTCTCACATGAGAACTATTTCAGCTTTATTACGTTGTACAGGTGAGAGCCATAAGCAGAACATAACCAAGCAGATTCACAGATATGCTGCCCAAGACACCTTCCACCACTGGCAAACTATTTCTGCCAGAAATAAAATATTTTTTACCGTTTGATACCACCGCTATCATCATCTCTCCAAACATTCAGCAGCAGTAGAAGCCTGCATTTAAAGAACTAAAAGTTGACTTAGAACTGGCAAAAATCTGGTTTTTTGGTTGTTGTTTTTTTCCTGTTCTCTTGTTTTCATAATCTTCAGAAGTCAACGTGATCTATGTTCACAGCATTTAAAAATAACTTTGCACTTACCAGATCTAGCATTTTTACTCCCTGCATTGCAAACACTATATATAGCATGCACAAACTCACATTGGAAAGTAAAGGTGACACAAGCACAGTGACGAAACAGAGCATATAGATTAGGGAGTATTTATAGGCTGCAGAAAGAAATACCTTGCCAATATCGCTTGACCCATGAGGCAAGGACAAAACTGAAATTTCTTTGCCTACACATTACACACACAGATCAACTGAAGTTTATTCTACCCCTACAGTAGCGGAAAAAAGAAAATACATTGCTTATATGGTGGCTAATGCTATGAAAATTTTAGTATGTGGCAGATACTAAAAAAGATCTGGAATAACAGAGAGGAAATACCTTCTTGAAAGTACCAAAATTGCAGTAAGTAGTGATGGTGATTCACAGAGGGAATATTCACACAGTTCAACTTAGAGCCCTACAAATGGCAACAGAAAGAACTCCTAAATTAAGTATTTTAAAACTGCGGGTAAATAGGTAAATATTGACAGTTGATGTCAAGTGAAGATGTATCACAAAATGCACCTCAGCTCTAAATCTTGCACTGTCAAACGCAGGAACCATTTGGAAAAGTTTATATCATCAAGGCCTCTAGAAGTGGTCTGTAAGTTCAAAAGCCTGTGCTTTTCCAACAGATTTCCAAGCAACATAAACTTTGACAGTTAACTTTGGTAAAAAGAGACCATGACAACGTAATTAATTGGTTAAGTTATCTGAAAGATTAGACACCACTTGCTGTTTTAGAAGTGTGTATGATTTATGCTCTGGTACATCATTAGTTAAAGCCCCACAAAGTCTGTAACTGTTGGGCACAACATGAATGAAACGAAATCCATCAGATCCAGCACCCAAGGCAGTCCACAGGCCGTGCCAGTTATCTCAACTGAAACAATGGACTTTTGTTTCTACAATTTTACTGATTAAGCTGCACAGGGAGCTCTTCTGGGTTTCTGTTTTTTCTTAATCCAATATAAATTTTACTGGCTCGTTACTGCCAATTAGGAAAGACTTGACTTTAAAAATTCATTGAACGCTGATGAAGAACAACACAAACTCTTATGAAGGGCAGTATTAATTAGATGTCAGGCTCTGAGTAAGCTCAGACAATGCATAGACAGGAGTACACATTCAAGTTTTCCAAAAATTGTGTTATAGCGTCATAGTCACAACCCAACACTTGGCTTACAACGGACGCAGCATTTTAGTTAACCCAGAATTTCAGGGCTCTTACCTGAAGATTTTTCAGGGAGCACATGGGGGACTCAAGGGCAGGAACCATCCACTTTTAAAAGCAGCCTCCAATCAAACCCAGTCCACGAATGACAAAGGGGACTTACTGACTGCTGTTCTGTTGCCTGAGTGAACTCGGTGAGTGTTTTCAGACCAAGGTCCTAAAAGGCTATGACAGACCAACCAAGGCAGGTGCTGCATATATATCCTACATATATATGCTTAATCTGCACATAAACACAGATCCTCAAATCCTAATTGGAAAAAAAAAAAATAATTACTAACTTAAAAAAGCAGTGCCAATGTGGTTAATGAACAAGAACTACACATGTATCTTAGGGCAGTACTGGTGTGTACTAAGAAGCTTCTTTCCTTGTTCCAATCTCATCCTCTGAATATCAGTGACAAGTAATATAAACTTTTCTGGCTACGTTAAAGGGCTTCTCAAAAGCAGACCACAATTTATACTAATATTAAGCATAGCTTTAGAGTGTATCTGGAGTGCCAATGCTAATGGGGATCTTTCTAATGTGCCATATTTCAGCCGGTAGCACCGGCTCAGGAATTTGCCATAGAACACAAACACTGAGGCTTAATGAATATGAGCCAGCAGAAGCTCATAACTCTTTTATTTGTGTTCTACCATGAAACTGACTATCAACGTTTGTAAAATCCCCAGAAGCACAGCTACTAAGATGTATTTATTATCAAGCAGTGTTATCTGTTCCATAATTTAACACTGAAGCCGGATGTCTAACGGTAAACCCCACTTTTTCAGCAGTTGCCTCCTCCACCACAGTTTCCTCTAAAAAGGAATCTCTTTTTCTGAAGTGTTAGATGCCAAATCACAATTGGGATGAAAACTATCCTGACACACTTAGGAGAAAAAGAAAAAAGAAAAGAAAGGTTTAAATAACCCTACTTAAAGATTTCTTATCTACATAAAAAATATATATGGCCTGAAAAACCACATGTGTACATACAAATCTTTATATCCAACTTAAGTCCTTCTGGCAGGTGCTCCAGATCTCCAAGGAAAAGACTTTCTAATATTGAAATGTGAAGGTAGAGAATGTCAGGGGGGCTGAACAAAACAGGCTTCAAAAAACAATCGGTAGGGATTAAACTGACCTCAAATGCATGGCAGTGGGGAAAGACTGGTTACCTTGAACATTTCTAGGTTTTCACCTTTTTTTTTTTTCCTTCTGTTTAAAGCAATGACTTCTTAATTGTGTAGGTAGCTGGAAATTAAAAAAAAATTCCCATCAGAAATAATCTCTTACCACTGTCTGCGGCAACCCCCAAGCTCTGGCTGCAGAGCTGGTTGTGCCCCCCTGGAACTTGTCCTCAGAGGCTCCAGGCGGGATGTAAATAGTAAGAGCAATATTCTCCTCCAAACCAATTTTAGCTTCAAAAATTCCCACAGCTCCCTGGCTACTTTCTGCCTAATCTGTACCTTGTGTCAAACCAGCGATTCAACTCATACCTCCCAGGGTAGAGGAGAAATCCTGGTGTAAAATCAGGGATGAATATGCATTTCTAAGGAGTTTTATATTAAGAAGGAAAAAAACCGTCATCCTTTAAGCCATCCTTTGATCAATTTATTCTCCAAGCACTTCGAGTAAATTTATCTGACCTTCTCGTTAATTTTGTCAAACAATAATTTTGTATGACAATGGCTTTGCTGCTCTTTTTATTTCATTCTCTGGAGTCAAATCTTGTGATCTCCACGCAGAAGAGTCTCATATGGCATTCTGAGAGTGTTTGTCCATACAAGCATTCCAGAATTTTACCCAAAATAAAAGAAAAAGCATCACAAACATTACCATAGAAACAAACTACCACAGACATAGTTATTAAGGAGAATGAAAAGGAAAAGCTAATTTTAAAGACAACTCACAGTCTCCAGTCTGTTTAACAGTCACAATGCTAACGGAATAGAAACAGACCTTATTAAGCACTGAATAAATGATCAAAATAATATTACTATGCCCTTCATTAAACAGGGGCAACTATAATTTATATGAAGATCAAATAAAGAGCCTGATTCTGCAACCTTCATAGACCTTCAGTAACATCCTCCTGCTTAAATTCATCATATCATTTCACAGCAGTCTCTGCTTTCCTGTTGCCTGAGTGTCCTACAATTTTCTCCATGGCATCCTCTCCATACGGTGGAGATGAAAATGTGAGCACAATAAGTCACTAGGATGAGGAGCAACAGACCTTATCTAGAAGTTATTTTTCAACAACACAACACTGTGCTCTCTTTGGTTTAATCTCCTTTTATACATATATAAAAAAAATACTACTTTCCTCAAGAAAAAGAAACAACCCTTACAACATAATTGTCTCAGATACAGAAGTGTCTAAATTAAGGACACAGTAACGGTGATGAAGGTTTGTCCTTCCCTCTTGCAGCTTGTTATTCCTACCTGCAGCTTCACAGAAAAAAATAGCTTGAAGTAAGAACTACGAGGAAGATCCTTTAAAATAAAAGGAAGGAAGGTCTTTAGGACTCCATAAATTCATCCTAATAATGAACTTGCCACTGAGCCCTTCTGCAAATTCCAGAAAGCCACACACCACACTCCTCTGCAGAATTTTTACTTTTTTTTTCTTCCATGTCCTGCTGCTGACCTTGAAACGCATGTGCTGATAAATTATTTCCAAACCTCTTAAATGATGATTTTTTTCTTAGAGCTGGGCCTTGAAAACCTGAATTTTCACACCAAACTATTATCTTGGTGACACTAGGATAACATACCAAAAAAACCCAAAATACAAAACAAACCCAAGACAGAAATGTTTTACATTTACTCTTATTTGCACCAATTTTAACCTGGGAATTAATTAATATTTTAAAGAGTCTTTAATGTGTCAGGAAGTTCAGTTGTGGATTGTATTTATCTGAATGCATTCTATAGACTTACTGTGTCTTAAGTATTAAATTACTTCAAATACTTAGCAAAAAAACATTCAACTGCTCAGTAACAGCACAACTGAAAATACAAGTCTCACTGATTTAGCAACTCTGGTGGACTGAATCTTTCTGTTCTCTCACCGCTGAACATCTCTATGTATTCCTCAGCGTTATCACCAGATAAAGGATCAGTATTCATTGCACAATAAAACTTGTCAGATCTTTGGTTGGGCTTGAATTTCAGCAAACAGACTACGGCAGATACTAGTCATCTCACAGAGGAACTGCTCATTGACGTGGTAATTTTTTAGATAATTATAGCATGGGTTACCAGGATCATACATACGCTGTGTTAAATAAATCCCTCGCTTGACAGATGGGCTACTGACTGCTCTCTTTTGAAGCCAAAAGGGCAAGCTCTGGACCCCTTGCTGGTGATGGCTTTGCCTTCTCCCAAGCCTGTGGTGGGGCAAAGCTGCCCAAAGCAGCACCTCAGCACCAGCCCCTTTGAGAAAGGCAAACAGACAGGGGGAAAGAAGGAGAGACACGTTTGAGACCAAAAATTCGACTATCAAGAACAGATAAAAATGTAAGTATCAATTTCAAGGCCTGCTCTTCACAAACTAGACAGTCCTCCAAGATAACTCCGCTGATTGTGCCTCAACTCCCACAGAAGTCAGGGGTTCAGACAGCGCTGCCTTCAACGCTTCACACGCTTCCCAGTAAAAAAAGAAAGTGGGGAAAGTGAACATGAAAAAAGCAGCTTACTGATTCCTCTACATACTGCCAATGAATTTTTGATGTCTAAATTTGGAGTTTGTTCTCTATGCTGCAGAGCTCTCCACACACTCACCTTTTAAAAAAAAAAAATCCACAACAAACAAAACCAAATAGGAAACAGAATTATATTACTATTTCCTAAGACTTTAAATTATAGAAGAAACCTATTTCACTTCAAAGTTTTACAAATGCATATTATATTTTGAACAAAACCCTCAGATTTTACACCATTCCTTCTCATTTATGTTGTCAGATGTACCGTGGCATTAGGCTTAAAAGCTAGACAGCATTTTTGCTCCGAAGGCAGCATAGCAAACAAGAAAAACAATTAAATTTTCTATGTTTACAAGTGAAAGTCTGCTGTAAATAACCATGTAGATCATGCTGTGGGAAGGTGGGATCAGAATATCGATAAGCACTGACTGTGAGAAGGAAGAAATAGTGATCAGCAACAGACTACAGAAGGCAGAGCTGAAACAAGAAAAAGGAATAGATTTAGCCAAGCTGTGGGATAAAGAAAAATAAAGGGGAAAAGCAATAAAAAGTAAAAAAAATCCCAGTAAACTGGATTGGGGGTAGTAGGTGGTGATGGGGCAAGAAAATAGATCACAATTCTGTGTTTTTCCTGCTGTTCTGCATTTACTATGTTGTTTGATCTTTCTTCAAATATTTGATCTCATTTGCAGTAGACTGGCCTCACGCTGCCAGCAATGAATCTGGGATATCCAGACTGAAGGAACTTCTAGCTCCATCAAGCCTTTTAATCTACAATGGGAGAAAAACATCTGACTGCCTGTAGGACTTGAGAAACAAAGCAAACCAAGACCATGTCTACTTTTTGCCATAAACTACTGAATATCTCTCATGGGACTGAGCGGTATTTCCTCCTTAGGCTACTAATCTAAAGAGATTTCTTTTTCTCCAGCCAAATGCCTGCTAACCTGCCAGAATCTACCACTCCAGAAGTGAGACTGTATCAAAGTTCTTTGAAGTCCTCAAGGAGAAAGTTCCAAACACAGTCAATCAAGTCTTTCTGATGTTCTCATTTCCCTCTCGAGTGTCCTCTCTTCAGAGGAGAGAGCATCTCATGAGCGAGGAGCGTGGGCTTATGATGAGTAAGGAAACTAGAAAGTAATAGGAAACAAACAATGCCACAGAGGAGGCAGACCGCAAGGGTTCTACTTTGTTAGCCTAGTCTGGCATTTAGAGATAATACAATCATACAAACAGTAACATTCATTACTAAATGTTTTGTCCATAGACTCATTTAAAATAATCACATTTTGCCTTTTTTTTTTAAATACTCATAAGGGCTTTCACAGCATAAAAACCCCTCTAGTTTTACTCAAATCTTACACTGTCTGATAAGAATCTCTCACCATGAGAAAGAGCTGGCCATAGCTCATTCTCTAATCACTGCCTGGCATTAAGAGTTACGAGAAATCAATTATAATCTCTATTAAATAAGCGGGTCATCATCAATATGCCAGTGGCCATGACAGAAAAGTGTGTTAAGAGCACAATCACTAAATATAATTTCATATGGATATCTCTCCTGTGATCTGTATAAATGTGGGAAGCTGGAGGAAGGAAAACGATCGCCACATGAAAGACTACCAGAATGAATAAAAGCTAAGTTGACTTAACAATGCCTAATGTGACAGCATCCCTGCAACTAAGATATTCTCCATAAATAAAGAGGAAAGATCACTGGAAGTTATGCAATCATTTTGATAAGCTTGCAAATCAAAATAATCCAGCAATTTTGTGTCCAGAATTAAACATCAAATGGCAGCCTCTGAAGCATCACACCGCTTTGGCTGGGTGGGCTTCGCTGAGGAGTCTCATTTAGATCACTTAAACTTTTTCTTTTCCTAAAGCTTCACTAGAATACTATGTATTATAATCCCTCTGTGTGTATACATGCATACACGTCATGTACACACACACATATCAACTGCTACTGAACAAAAAGGGTGACTGAAAAACACAAAACAGGCCTGGCTTTTTACGCTGCCCTCGCCCACTGTCTCGTATTGCTTCTACCCATTCACAACAGAAATCCATTTCATTGCACTGGTAAATTCAGTTTTATTCATCCTACTGTTCACAAAAACCTTAAGAAGTGGTCGTTCCAGAATATAAAACTATGCCATGAGCCAACAGTAGCATAATTACGAAACTAAATTAGGTTATTTTAATAATAGTCTTAGACTTTCACTGATATGCTAATATAAATTTGAAGTCTTAAACCTGTCTCCCTTCAAGAATGCATCTTCACAACAATGAAAACCAAGGAATTCTAAAGAAATCAAAAACTCAAGGGCTTTATTTCACTCCAAATTTTATTTCTGACACGGTGTTCTGAAATGTTGCTGGGATTTTTGAGTTTGGGTTCTCTGGTTTGGGTTGGGTTTTTTGGTTTTGTTTTCAGAGTCCAAACAGATAATCAGCTCAAAAACAACCAAAAAAAAAAAAGAAAGAAAAAAGTCACAAATTTTAAGGAACATTCAGTTCCTATGTATAAGTGCATGTTGGCTGACCAACAGATACCATGAGAAAGCCTAGAGAACAATGGCAAGTCCTTTTTCTCCCAGCAGACCACCACAATAAGTATTTCTTTTCAACATGTGACCCAGTACCATGTGCTGTTGACCCTCCTCTTGGTGTGACACTGATGTGACAGTTAAAACACGCATAGCTCCTTCTCAAACTTATCTGCACCTCTTTCCCAAACTTCCCTTCTAGAACGAACTCAGTTCACAACAACCTGAAGGTACTTTCTCACACTGCTGACGACAGGAATACTTTCTGCAGTTCTGCTACTACACTCCTACGTACATTCTTGACGTTACACTCTTGAGATACAACTTCATTTGTAGAAGAAACCACCCTCAAAAGACAGCAATTTAATTGCAAATAGCAGCAACTGTAGTGCCAAACGTCTTCTAAGAAAAGCAGGATTGAACCAACAGACGCTGTCCTTCTATTTGAATCCTGGCTCTTGAACAATTACGATCTTAAAGGACTAATTCTGACAAGCTCCTCCTGCACAAAGAAATGGCAAAATACTTCTGTGCTCATTTGAATCTCAAAAATGGAAGCGTATTTGTTTATATTCTGCAAATGAACGTTCCATCCTTAGTACCTGACAACCACTGCAACAGATTAAATAGTATGTGCAACACGATGTACCTGCATTTGGAGTCAGCAGAGAGGATACAGGGAAGAGAGCACCGCAGGACGCAGTGACAGCCAGACCTAAAGCACTTTGTTTATTTGCATTTCCTTCCAGCCATCTGTATCTTTTCTTTACAGAGTAAAAGTATTGTCTCATTTGCCCTTGACGAGATATAAATTAAGAAATGCTGCTAACACATGTTCTTTTTAAACAATTGCATTTCTCATTTCAAAAGACTTTTTAAAACCATCCTCCCTTACCAAACATTAACATACGCTTCCTAAGTGCTCCTGAAACAAAATTTGTACCACTACGCTCACCCGGCGTTATTCTGTCTCTGACAGCCAGGATCAGCTGCCTCCGTGTTAAGACTTGAATCAGAAATTTCCTTCCCACAAATGTTTTCTCTCCAGGGTATATAATTTTACCGCTCAGTCCTCCTGAAAATTATAAGGCAATCTAAAAACATCCTCTACTCTGGTTCCTCATATGAACATATCTTTTTCACCAGCCCTCCCTCCAAAAAGAAAATGAGCATTAATTCAATAAACAGGTGAAAACAAAATTCCTGGTTACTTCTCAATAAGTAAGAAGTTCAATTTTTAATCAATCTGAAAAAGTAGTATTACTTACTCAATAAGAGCAATGAATTACCACAACAAAAACGAAGGCATTACATACAGATTATATATTATATTCTTTTACTATTTTTTTTTTTAAGAAGCTCTACTTAGTAACAGTAAATCTTGAAACGCTATTGCGTCTCCTGACCTTGAAACCCGCAATGTCTGTCATGGCCTTGCTGTTAGAACCACCATCTCTACAAGCATGTGAGGTCTTGTATTTAACAAAATCAACTGATCAGTGCAGCATTGCCAATCATTTTATTTTTAAAATTACCTAGTGTTTCATGCTCCCAGTATAAAGTTGAATTGATTAAATAAAGGTATCCATATTCATAATGTTACTTTACAAGGCAGGGATAAAACCAGACATTTACATATTTTTAGACCAACCATTATTCAACTGAAATTCCTACAATGGCTCGTGTTGGCTTGAATTAAACTTTTATTTCCCCATAAGCTCTGGTTAGGAGAGATTTTGTTTTCATATGTTGCAGAATTATGCACCTATAATTACTTTACAAACTTACATAAATAGGCTTAATTTCAGTCTCAAAAGAAAACAAGAGCACATTATTTACTAGACAGTTCAGCAATAAATGGAGGTAAGCACAGATTCTGCTAGTACTATTTAGCATTCTTACAATTCTATAAGAACACAGGATACTCACTTAAAATAGGCAATTCCCCATGGTTTTTTTGTGCCAAGCATCAGAATGGAATGGATCTGCTACAATAAAGGCAATGCTGAGCAGAGATTCTCCCCCAAATTTAGGTTTAATCGTACTTGAGTGATTGAAATGGTTCAATGGTTGGACCAGGTGATCTGAAAGGTGCCTTCCAACCTGGGCAATTCTATGATCCAAAAGCAGCCATGCTATTGAACAGAAGTAAAAGCTGGGGCGGGAGGGGGGAGAAACAGCTGACAAGTACAAAAATAATTAAGACAATAGCCATTTGGGAACAGAAAATCATATTTCTTCAGAAACAAAGTGATTTTGTGCTGTAGATTTAACCTGGATGGGAGAGTTAAACAAGACTTAGACTTAATAATCCAG
Organism: Gallinago jamesoni; assembly: GCA_025769975.1. Taxonomy (NCBI): domain Eukaryota; kingdom Metazoa; phylum Chordata; class Aves; order Charadriiformes; family Scolopacidae; genus Gallinago; species Gallinago jamesoni. Next base: position 36,110,069 of record JAOQGH010000062.1, on the reverse strand, counting down.
AGTCTTTCCCCAGGATAACGAGTCACAGAGTCCCAACAGCACAGGGCATGTGAGCCATTCCCCGTTACCTCCCATTCACGCCTTCGCATCCCTCATGTAAAGCAGTCACGTAAAATCACAGCCCGTCAATCCATCACAGCAGCTCCTGCAGTGCCTGAACTACTCCACTTCGACACCGTGCGATGGCCATATTGATTAGTGACAAAACTTTGTGAGGACAGCCAGCACAATGCAGCAAACCTACATCAAATGGGCAGAACCACTTGTGATCCAGTGGAAAGATCCCCATTGAGCCCATTTTGCAACTAATAAGGTCTCGTGGGAGCGAGACTTCTCATCTTTAATTTCATGCTTATGTAATGTATAAACATACCAAATTCTTTCATTCATGGTGGGAACCTGCTCCCTCAGCAACACGTACGATTTTTAAAATCGGGATTTGGAATATTGAATGTATCTCCAAACACTGTTTTTCTAAAGTAGCCATATTACAAATACCATCAATGTGTGAAATGTTTAATTACCATCACACTGATCTGTAAAATCAATGGAATACCAAGGCTTCAGTTCAAATACGTCGGCACAGCAGGTTAAAATTTTTTATGCCAAACTTGACTCATGAACAGGGCATATTTTTAAGAACATCACAAATGGCTGAATAAAGATATGAGAGCTCCAGGTCTGTTCAAATTTCAGCATGTACGTTTGAGAGTCTGCAGTGCTCCAGATGAACGCACACAAACAAGCCCAGAACACCAGGATTCTGCCACACTTCATACGTGCCCACTCACACACACCAAACATCTCTTGCTTTAATGATAATGAGCTGGATTCTGCAGCTTACAGTTATTCCACAAAAAATTAAGCAAGGCACCATACAGAGCGAACAACTGGTCACCTTGCTAGGAATTGAAATGTCTAAACCTTTGCTGTTTCCCATCTAGTTTCACTATTCTGCTGTTGAAAAACCCAGTTTTCATTTTTGTAATTTTAGTCCAGATGGATCACAGGCTTGGATAACAACATAAAACTGGTTAATCAACTTTCATGCCATATTTATGCTCCAAGTGGGAGATTTTACTTTGGTCTGCAGTTTTCCAGGGCATACTGTGGAATACAGCCAGTGTTTTATGTACCCTTAAAACTGCAAGCTGCAGCCCCCTTTGCTGTCGCTGACCCTAAGCTGCTACTAACAACAATCTCTTGTCTTTGCCAAACATTGACTTAGTTAAATTTAATTCAAAAAAAAAAGCATAACACCCCTCCAGCAAGCAGAATTGTATTTCACTCATGAAATTTATGACTTCTCGGTCCTACTGGTTATCTTGTGTCAGAGAACCCAGTTAAAAGTCAAGAAACACGCACTTCCTAATTAATTTGTTACAGCATTACTATCCCCATTCGTAATGCAAGGTTTTGGCCAAATAAAGAAAACTCCTTTTACAGACACTGCGGTGTAACCGTAGCTCCAATTATCATATTTTGACAATGGAGCTGCTTTGGTTTTACAGGAGTTATTTTCCCCCAGTTTGTTGAAGGACTTGCATGGAAAAAAGTGTCAAAAGCTGGAATAGCATTCTGTGCTTTATAAATCACTTGAGGACATTTATGGCAGCAAGTAACTTAGTAATTAAAATCAAATTCTATGGCTGCTCAGAAAGTCAAGACTCCGATAGCAGACAACAATTAACAGCAGATAGTTGAACCATACCAATTACATATAGCTTGCAATTAACATTATTACTTATAAATTATAATGTATAATGTGTTTTGCCTACCACGACCAAGAAACAGAAGAGTGGGAAATGACTTATATTTCAGCAACTGGCTTTCCTGCTCCACCATCACTTAAACGCTGGAATCCAGCCAGTTCACCCCAAACTACAAGGGCGATACCAGTGGGCTTTGACCAGTGCATTCAATTAAAGTTTGCCCTGAACAGCTCATTTCACCTACACGTGAAACCTGGAAAACAATCAGTTATCTCTCATTGGGATTGGGGTTTTTCGGGGTTGGTTTCGGGGGTTTGTTTGCAGGATATTTTTTTTCTGTGTTGGGTCAAAATTTGGAAATATTAGAGGGAGTCCAAGCACCTATCTACAAATGGCTTAAACCCCTTCTTTCTTACAATCGCAGTTCCTGAAATTTCAATTTTCCCGCTCTTTTCCTTCCTCCATGAATCTTTTATGTTGCACTTTTTCAAGCCAACTGAAGCCAGGTCATAGTCTCTCAACAGCTAATCTGAAATTTATACTATTTTATTGTCACAATGAATTTTGGTCTTTCAGCTTTTCAAAAAGCTGTTTATACCAAAACAGTTATTTTCATAATCCTATGACACTTATTTTTTTACATTAAGTTTCGATTTAATATTTTTAAGTACAATTTAATTAACATGTCAATAATGTCTTTTAAAAAATATTAATTGAAAAATATTTTTTCTTATTGAATCAACTGCACACTAAGCTGCTGAAAGTTTAGTTTATCATCATGTCAGCCACAGCAAGCAATATCTAATTATTCTCTAAAATAATAAAACTATGCTGACCTCTTAAAAACCATTCCACACTGTGTTTTCATTCTTTCCATAACAATGCACTCAAACAGCGCAGCAACAATTACAAACACATCTGGGATTTAGTTGCACAAACTGCCCTACCATCTCTGCGAGGGGCCAGGCCTGACGCACAGGTCCAGAACTGACTAATGAGATGCAGAAATATGCAAGTTGGTCATGTACCAGTAACATGACAGAGTTGAAGTCATTTACCTTCCTTATATGGTAAATCAGCACGGCGAAAACATCACGGCCTTGCTGATGTGCCCACCTCATTACCGGTACTCAAGTTGACATGGTATTTATCACTGCTACACTGAGGCGCTTTTGGGACAGTAATATGATGTCTAAATCCTCTGACACAAGCAACAACTAAAGAAAGCTTCAAAAGGATGAAAGCGATGTCAATTTAATCAAGGAGAAAGGTCTGCTTTGCAAAACAATTGTACTGAGCCAAGAGGTGATTTGTTCAAAACAGCACAGCCTCGGATACGACAGAGTGGGCTGAAGACGTAAGCCCTGATCTCCCAGGTTTAATGGTGACCCCAGAGAAAGGTGCACAAATCCCCATCACAAACACTGAAAATCACCTGCTCCAGCACGTTTTTGCGATTAGTTAATGACCAAAACAAGAACATTAATCATGAGTTTGTTATTAAAACAAAATGTGGTTTTGCCAGAGTTTGAGTGATGCCGCTAGAACAAATCAGACTCCTCCCCGTGGAGCCGTGCTTGTGTTTCGGAGTGTGTAGGCCACAGCAATTCAGCTCCAGATGGGAACAAAAGTCATCAACACTTCCTCACATCTCTTACCTTCCTCCCCAGCCTCGTTGCACTCCTTTGCTGTCTCACTATCCACCTCCGCTTGTCTTTTGTTCTCCATAGTGGTGTTCCACCCTTCTTCCATGCCTCTCCCCTTAAAAACAGAAGAAGAAAATACTATCAGTCTTTTATAATTGAAAACATGCTATTTTTAGATCATTGCAGGAGCTACAAGGAGCTTTTTTAACAGCTGAGGTAGTTCCTTGCACTGAAGAACCTCAATTTGTGCAAAGCCAGCACAAGACCCTAACCCTAGTGTGTACCTAAATATTATTAGCGTGCACTGACTAAATTCAGCAGCATAATTTTGGTTCAATAAGGATTCCCCTCCAACTGCAAAAGTAAATTCATTGGACTTATCTCATCCTTGTCTGTGAAAGCTAAAAAAATCCAGTGTATCCTCCTTTTGGAAGCCTTTTTACTCAGTGTTCAATAGCGAGGAGTTGGTGAGAGACTTCCAATTCCAGACCAAGAGTATTTCCAAGACTAGGATTTGCAGGAAAGTTCACCTTTTGATACAGACAGACATCCTGTCACTTTTCATTTCTTACTGATCCATTAATAGTAAGAAATCCCATTCGAACTAACAGAACACTCTGCCTTGCAAAAACCTGTTTCTCTTATGCTCCGATGTCCTCATTTCCACAATTGCCTCATTAAATCATTTCCCAACAAATTCTTTACAACCTTCCTGCAGTAAGATTTCTCTGTTCCTCTAGAAATGAAACTCCAGGATTAACTAATATTGATGCAGAATGAGAAATACTGGTTTTTTTAAAGCTTCAGTAGAGTTTCAACAATGGTGTACGCTTGCTGCCAAATTTTCAGCCACGAGTAGGGGGAGTATGACTACCCCTGGTTCCACACATATGGGATTGTTACAGCTGGAGAAGGGCACAGGATATTAAATCTGGCACCACAGAAAACCAAAAGCCTTATCTACACACCTCAGTGGAATACGCAATCTTCCTTCTGCTAAGAAAATCTCTTTTCTAGAATTAGACCAATAAGATATATCTTAACTTTAGTATTGTGTATATTTTAAATTCACATTGCTTTCATCTTTTCTTTGCTTTTTTAATTATTTTTGCTGAGATATTTCCATAATCATACAGAACAGAATATACTTTGTGCACCTGAATGGTAGGGAGAGTTCCAGAGCTTACTAAATCACATGTACATATAAGGGACTCTTGACTTTCTAAAATGAAAAAAAAAAAATTAATACTGTAATTTTACAGGTGTTCCTTCAGTGATCCTTTATCAGCTTTGTAGTGTATAACTAGATTCACCAAAAAATTAAAATCTTAACTCATATACCCAGGCTTCATTATAATAACTATTTAAAGTACCTGGATACACACTATTAACAGTTCTTTTTCCTCCTCCTGTCTGAGAAAAGGATCAATAAAAAAAAAAAAGTAGCCATACAAGTGGGAAACCTAAAGTTTTCAAAGCATGGTTTTTACAGGACTATGATATCAAGCCAAACAACACTACAGGTAAAGTGTCTTAAGATATTCTCCAAGAGTCCAGGTGCCAAACTTTTCCACTGAAATTGCAGGAACTCTGCTATGGGTTCCAACCAAGTTCAGGACTGAACTTTATCTTGTCAACAAGCATACTGCAGGGGCATAACACCAAAGAGGACACTGACCTTACTCATCTGAGCACCAAAAATACAACAGCTCGGTGTCCAGAGTGGGACAGGGATGCACAAGCACACAAACAGAACTCTGAAAAGCATCGCTGTTCACTTAAGCGGGTTTAGCAGCTCACGTAAGAAGAAAGAATTAGAACCAGAAAAGCATACAGGCCTCCCCAGTGCTGAGCACCAACCACAACGCTCCAGGTGGTTTAGAAAGCAGGGGAATTCATAATTAAACATCTCATAAGAAGGGGAATTAATTGAGAAATGCTGAGATGCATCTTAAAACCCCATACCTCTCTAGAAGCTAAATAATGTATTTTGGGATGCATCAAAGTAATTATTTTCCAAAAAAGAGTCATAATTGTGTCAGAACTTTTTTTTCGCAAAACAATGCTGACAATAATGAAAGTATCAATTCCCTTTTATTAGATAGCTCTGGGTAAACGCACAGTGCATAATATTCACATTCAACTTCCAAAAACCTCCCAACTCTAAGGTAGCGTATAGTAGACTGTGCAGTCACTGGAGTACCTACTACTCAGGTTCTGATGCCAAATACTCTGCTATTTTACGTATTTATTGCATCCAATGATTACTGTGAACCAAGTCCCCCCCAAGGAGGGAACGTCCTCCCATCTCCAGCTGACCAGCAAACTTCTGCATAACACAAACCAGCTGCCGATGGGTCATACAGAGCCACACACCAACCCAGCTCCATGGATCATCTTTTCCTATAAGAATATGTCAATATTAATAAACCAAAGAATTTCAACTATTTATAACCACTTACTGTCTAAAATGGTTTCAATAAAAATCATGTTGTTTCAGTCAGTGGTTTAAATAAAATATATTTCACTAATGCTGTTAAAGCTGTCTCTCAATCACACAAGGTATTTCCCAGACACTGCACTTTTCAGCGTGGGCTCTCTACTGGCACAGCCCACACTTGACAGGGTGACATTAACAGCCACAAACAAATTTTAATGGCACACTCCTTCTAAAGACACCAAAGAGTTATGGCATAACCCATAATTGTAGTCTCTACTTATGAAGAAACTAAAATTTAAGACATTTAAGTGCCAAGCAAAACACAACCCATACACTTTCTCCTAAACATAACTTGTGTATCTTTACAACTTGTGCTCAAACAAAAGGACATTGCACCCCCCAGGAGGTGACACCAGGCCTGGGTTTTTAAATCTGCAGCATCACAAACTCCTTCCACACCCCGTGGGGAGTCGTGTCCAATCTGCCTTAAGCACAGGGATGGAGACCCTCTGACTATTCAATATATTATTTTTCCACTATGTTCAGGCTATGAATGATTTCTTAATATTCTTCTTTCACCTATTGGTTCAGATGTGGCAGTGGGGGAAGGTAAGGAAACACTATATTCACTAGAAGAAAGATATTTTAAGTAGTATTGTAGAATCACCAAGATTCAACCGTGTAATTTTATTGATATTTTTAACATCAGATTGTATTCTGTTCATTCCTATTCTCAACTCAATTAAAAAACAAGAACAACAGGCAGAGGAGTAAAGGGCTTCAAAACACGACTTTCCCTGTGGCACGGCATCAATTCTCTTACCTCTGTAAGAAAACTTACAGAACAACTCTCAAAATATGTGATATCATTTTTTCTCCCATTCTTTTTTTTTAAATTATATTTGCCTTAGCTGAAGAGCTAACCTTAAAATAGGTACTTTAAGAAAGTTGCACCTTGGTGTGTGCTTCTAGCTCCATAATCGAGCACAGATTTTCTTGTATCTGAATTGTTAATGATCACGGCAGTACTGATAACACCAAGTGCATACAGCAATGCTTGGGAGGCAGGTCTGCTCAGTAGATATTTAAGGCATTGAGAATTTCTACATGTGGAGAAAGAGTCATTAAAAGAGGTTCTAAGTCCCAATACCAGAACTATAAAGAATGTACTTCATTTGTTTCAAAGGGATTAGTCATATGAATAAAGCCTAAAACATCTAACTCCACAGAGCTTCTAAAATACTTGGAAGCTCTCATCAGTAAAAATAATATTATGGGTAATCAAACATCCTCTCAGTATTTTCTTATTTTTCATTCATAGATGGGATTTATTAGGGAACTTCTTTATTCAAAAGATTGCTCAGTAACTCATAAGATTTCAGAAATAAGCCCCCCCCCCCAAAAAAAATGCACTTTAGTATGAAATGAACAGCGCTCTCAAAAGCAGACATTCTACTTCCATTAGCTATGAAGCAAAACCAGAAGTATTGGCTTTCTGTTCTTATGAAATGCCCACAACTACGCATGAATGAAAAAATCATGTCTTAATTCCACATGCTTCCAAACCTCCCAGTATAAGCATTTGCTAGTTTGGATATTTGAAAGTAGAAAGTGACCATAAATTATCTGAAAACTCGTTTTAGGAGCACCCACTTGTTAAGATTTTTGTGTTTTGTAACAGTAGCCTCATTTATTAGAGAACATACCTGACAATAGAGTGTAGTTCATGTGGCACTTGGGATAATTCTGTAATAGAAATCAGCTGCTGTGATTTCCTGCAGAAAGCATGATTCATTCTGGACCAAAACCAACTTAAATACTTTCTGCTTTCAGTTAAGAGTCGGAGATTTCTGGCACAAGATGTTAAAATTGATTAGTAGATTGTTTTGCTGCACTTTTAACCCTTTTCTGCAAACCAAAAAGTCCCAAAAGCTCAAGATGCCACCTACAAACTGGTGGCATCGGCAATGGAGCTTTAATAGCGAAGTTTATATTTTACTGAAGGTCCCAATGTTTAGAAGTTGTGGACTCCTATAGATGGCAAAATATGCACTAAAACATTTAACTTGTACTCAGCTACAGAGAGATTATTTTATCCAGCCAAAAGCAAAAAGACAAAATGTAATTATTTGGCAAGGAATGCAGTTAATTTTTACCTTATGGTACCGAGTGTTAGTTAGAATGTTTTAAGACTCATATTCACGATACTGCTTTTGAAAGCCAGCTATATAGCAGCATAAAACCTTTATATTTTTTACACTCAGTCAATATTTAACATTCAATCTGAGGATCTCACACCCCAACACTTGTAAACTAGATATTCCCAACTCTTCCCTGCTCAAAATCCAATTAAAAACTTGGGGTCTCCTCCTCCAGCTCCCAGGAGGAAACATGGAGAGGAAGGTGCCATGAACCCCTCAAAATCTGTCCCTATCGTTACAGGGACAGTGAGCAGTTTTACAAGTGGTTCCTCTAAAATGTTATTCCCATATTAGAGATAAAAACCAACCAAATGGACTTTGTGAAAATGAAAGTCCATAGAAGAAAACAAACGAGATAGAAAGAGCCGGTTTTGCTAGTAGGGCTCTTACCTTGATTTCTGGGTGTGGTTTTATTCATCGTTGCTAAAACTTCCTTCATAGCAAATAAACACATTCTATTTTTTCAGATTTCCACAGAAATACCCATGTAATCTCCATCTCCCAAACTGTCATCTACTAAGGAGTTCACCCCTACAAACTGAAATTTTTCACGTAGAACTTTCTGGTTTTGTAAACTATGTCCCCTTTGATTACTTAAAAACTTTATTGTTTTATCTTTTTCAACATTTATGTTTCTTTTTAGTACCAAAGGAAGCTGAAATCCAGGGATTAGTAGGAAAAGATTTTTCTCTTACAAGCATCAGTGCAGCCACAGATTCCAGCTACAGCCCTGCTGCTTTTATTTTTCACATTTGATTAAGAAATAAATATTATATTCTCCCTATTTGTAGTTGGCAAATCTCTTCTGAAATTTGGAGCCATGCTGATGCGGAAGGAAACAAAAGCACTGTAAGATTATTGTAAATAGACTCTGATCTCTGATTTCTGAGACAGTTCTCTCAGGTTTTAGAACTATAACCCATTGGACTCAATAAACTTTGAGTAGGATTACATTGCAACAAACAAGTAAAAATACACATGATTTGACAGAGATACTCAATCTTTAGAGTCTTTAGAGTCTCCATTAGCCTGGAGAAGAGTAGGCTCCGGGGAGACGTGGTAGTGGCCTTTCAATATCTGAAGGGAGCTACAGGAGAGCTGGGGAGGGACTCTGTCAGGGAGTGCAGTGACAGGACAAGGGGCAACGGGTTTAAATTGGAAGAGGGGAGATTGAGATTAGACACCAGAAAGAAATTCTTTATGGTGAGGGTGGTGAGGCACTGGAACAGGTTGCCCAGGGAAGTCGGGGCTGCCCCATCCCTGGAGGGGTTCAAGGCCAGGCTGGATGGGGCTTTGAGCAACCTGGTCTGGTGGGAGGTGTCCCTGCCCAGGGCAGGGGGGGTTGGAACTCGATGATCTTTAAGGTCCCTTCCAAACCAAACCATTCTATGATTCCAATTCATTTCATCTCATTCTCTGTACCATTTAAAATATAGGTTTTGGAAAAATTAGATTTTGTTTTTAATAACAGTACACTAATATATAAAACACTATAGATGTTTAAAGAGTATTTAAAACTTTTTAAATACAAAGTCAAAAGAAATAATATCTTCTTATATAAAATAAGCCAAAGCTAACTTTTTTTGCATCTTTTCTGCTATAGACATGCCCTGGATCCTTCTGGATTTGATAAAACAGCAAAAATTTATAAGAAAACATTTGAACGGTAATGGTGGTTGGCTATAAATGATCTGACAGGAAAACACCTGTCAAGAAATCAACTAAGAGCAACTCTTTTTTATGGTTTAGTTGGTAAACTCTTCACATTATCTACATACATGAATTTGGATTAGTTTCAAAGCCTCCTTCAAAGGTTCCATCTATGTGAAAGAGGCAAACAGAACCTCATAAAACCTCAACACAACATTATTACCTTCATTTTCAAACATTTATGAACATTGAATTTTAGCCTGTACTTCAAAACTAAAATTAAAAAAAAAAAAAGCGTTCTCAGGTACTTAGAAGCATTACTGCTTCGTTAAGGACACTAATGTTTATTTAGGTTACGCAGATATGCTGACAGCCTATATACCTATCCTAACGTTTAGACAGTTAAGACATTGTAGTAGCATAAATGAAATTAAATTTCTCCTCCTATGTCTCATAAAAGGAGCTTTGTTTATGCCACTATCATCGTAATTATTTGTAAGCCATATTACTTGCCATATTACTGGCCCAGAAATAACTACATCAGAAAGAAATGAGTACACATTTACAGAGAAGAGCTTCTAGAAGCTTTATCTTAACGTTTCCTCACATCATTTGATATGCTTGGCTGGACCTCTGAGTAAAAATAAATTATCACTTTAAGTTTGAAGGTGTACTTTTGTAGTGGATTAAAATTCATGCATATTTTCATTTGATGACTGCTTCAGGCTTTCTTTTTAGGCAGCTTCAAAAGAGGGAATATATATATATATATACACACACACTTTTTTAAATGCTGAGCTGCTGTTTTAAGCTGGACAAATATGAGTACAATGTGCTCCAAGGGAAACAAAAGAGGAGCACATTAAAAATTGCCACTTGTATGAAGAAAATAATTCCCGAAATAGACATTTCCACATTTCCAGGACAAATTCAGCACCACCACAAACAGACTTTTTATATATTCTTATTAAGCTTGCCGGTAAAGTAAAGGATCTATAGCAAAAAATCCCACCTACTTTCAAGTTTAATTATCACTTTGCTAAACATCTCACTCATCATTAGAATCTGCTAACTTACAAAGCCTGCACAGTCATCGATTTTATCACTAACAAAAAAAAAAAAAAAAAAAAAAAAGAGTATTATTTCATCATGATTCAGCAGAATTACTGAGATACCCAATTTGAAAATGCCTACAATCTTTAGCTTTGCCTAGAACGTAATTCTGTGGAACATGTTTAGTCATCTGTGTCTACAATAAGAAATTTGGTCAAGAGAATTGTGACATATTTTATATAGCTTCTGGAATCTTCATATATTTTGTTAGTAGTGTGATTTTTTGCTGTAGTAGCTACACGAGTGTAGCTCCTGTTTTGGTTCTGACCAGAATACAGTTTAGTCCTCTGAATTTACCAGAATATTTCTACAGCATGAGTGGGAAGGATGCTACTTTTATTAGGCATAATTCTAGGAAAGGAAAACAGAATACGATGTATGGATGAGTTTTGAGAACTTTCTGTTGAGAACTTGTCTGTTTACTGGTGAGATGTTTCTAGGAAAATATTCAGGAAGACACTGGGGCAGAGGTTCTAAGAGCAGTTCTCCACAGCATTTTCCTTTCAGCAGAGCTGATGCACAACAGGCCCCCCATGCAGAAGAGAGAAACCTGTGCAGAATTCCCACTGCTGCACATCTGATATGAACCCCACAACTCAGATGGATAAAAACCTGAAGAAACTCCCAACAGCATCATTTCAAAATAAAATATAAGGAAAAAAAAAAACACCAAACCCCCACAACTTTTGTTATTACCACATTTTGAGTCTCAGGAAAAGAATTTGCCTTCAACAGAATTTCCTGACAGAATCTGAAGACCACAAGCTCTCAGAAAAAGGAGTGAAGGTGCCTGACCTTGTTGTATCTCAGCCACCCAGAGCAGACAAAGAGCTCCTGTTGTTTAGCTGAGACAAATTCCTTCATCCAGCAGGGAATCTCCATATAACTTTCCTATCATCTTCACAGATTATGTGTGACTTCTTGTTGTTTTGTTAATAACTACTTATAAAATATAACAACACACAGCTTAAATGTGCAAACATTTACTACAGCAATTACTGGTCTGGCCAAATGGAATTCCCAGTGCTGCAGTCATGGAATACATGAGCAGGCACCATAAATCTAGACTCAATTCTGTATGCTGGGTTGGGTTGTGCAAATAAGCCCAGAACAAACACAAAATCCTCTGAAATTGAGAGATTCAAAGTAAATGAGGCTTTTGGATAACACTGTAGTATGTTAATGTTCTGATTTTATAAATGTTGAATAGCAGAACAGGGAGAGAACTTGCTCCTCACTAATACATTATCCCAGGAGTAATGAAACAGAACTGACAGATGCGAAAGAAAGTCATGCTGATATTTTCTAAAGACATATTGCTTTTTTCTTGGTAAAAGAAAAATAACAATGCTTTCCAGAGAAAAGCCAGTTGTGTATAGCCATATTTTAACAAGGTTCAACCAGGACAAAATATCGATAGGATCCAACAACAACAAAAATATCCTAAAGAACTGATAAGACAGGCTTCTGAAATGGATAAATGAATTCTAGTAGGCACAAAAAAGGCACATACAGGCTCTGCTGTGTACATCAGGCAGTCGTTTAGGACCTACTCCACTGCAGCTCATTAAAAATTTCTATTGACTTCTGCGATCTTTGGTCTAGAGCTGAGATTTTTGTAACTATAAAAAGAAATCATTCCAGTTTGCACAGGTGCAAATTACAGTCCAAGGGAGGGAGGGGGAGGATAAATGGAGACCCTAATGTATCCTTTTATGGCATAAATAACAATTTAAAAGATTAATCAGTACCACCGTGCAGAGGGCTGTTAAAGGAGACCTCTGGACTGCTGAAGGGGAACCAGGCTGTAGAGAAGTCTAGGATTTGTCCCTCCATGCTGCAGGAGATCAGTGTCAGATTATAAGACAAACTTCATTTCACTGGATCAAAAAGCCCTGAAGTCCTCCTTCCACCATATAGTGATGCACCTTTTTCTTATGGTGCACATTATTGGTCTCCTTCCATAAGGAGTCTTGCTGCATGAGGTGTAGACTAGAACTTCACCACAAATCACAGAATCATGAAATCACATAGGCCAGAAGAGAGCAGAATATCCATGCTGGCCTTCTGCCACACTTACTTAGACTTTCTAAACATTGCAATGGATCGGTTTTGTGCTTTGAGGAGCTCGTCTTTGAAGATCCACCAGCTTTCCCATGTCCCTTTGACCCTTTAGGGCAGTCTTCCTTTAAGCCTGACAACAAGACCCCCAAGAATGCCAAAATCTCCTTTCCTAAAATCCAAGCTCGTGTTCTTACTCTTACTCTGTCTTACAGGACTTTAAATGCTGCAGCCTCGTGGTTACTGCAGGGAAGGACACCCTTGCCCTTTGTATCTTTGACCAGTTCTCCCTTGTTTCGGAGGAGGAGATTCAGCAGAATATCTCCCTTACTCAGCTCATCATTCATAAGCCTCAAGAAATTGTGTCCTGCTTGCACCCAAGCCTTTTATGCTTCTGACAGATTTTGGGGCAGTGGAAGTCTCCCATGGATACAACAGCCTGCACCTTCCCTACACACACGAGCATTTCTTTGACTTTCACCACTATCGCACCTCCATGTCTGTTGGCAATAGCACTACATCCACTTCCAAAGGCGGCAGCAGTGCCACCTTGAACAGCAGTGCTGCAGGGACAAACAGGACAACTGGAGTATGCTACTACATGTGCCACCTCCTGAGAGTCACAGAGGTAAGGTCCCACCATCAGGAATGAGCTGAATGATCAGCATAACCAAGCGCAGAATTAGTATAGTGCAGCTTTGTTTCCTACTAGCTTTCACTGCTCATCTTCCTACTTCGGCCGTTAGATCATAACTGCGCTCTGACACAAGACGGCATGAGAAAGTGCTTTGGCTTTTAGTCATCAGCGTCACCCTCTAACTCACATCCCCACAAGTGACCGTTTCACTGTAGCTACAAAAAGTGAGAAAACAACAATTCAGGAAAATAAATACTGTAGGAAGTTGCTACCTTGGCTTTTACAATCAAGCAAAATATAACAGAAAGTTTTGAACAGCCTAAACAGGACACTTGCAAGCCACAAGATCTCTCCCTTTCTTTTCAGCTCAAAAAAGGAATATTTTTTCTCTCCTCACTCCTTGTATCTCATCGTGTTATAGTGGCTTTCTCCTCCGTCATGCTCAGGCAGTGGAACTGAATGCTCATGAGACAAAACGAGGTTCAGCACTAGACAGTCACTTGTAGCCTGATTCCTCCCACCCGGCTCAGGCTATCTTAGGTGACAGGTAAAGCAGATTTACCAAACTGCAATGAGTTTTACTCATACGTGCTATGGCTGATCAGGTCATTCTTAACCAGTCATGAATATACAAACGTGATCTTTTTGGGGGGGACTGGAAAAACAAAAATTTCTTAACAAATTTGACTAATACTTTTTGTCTCCCTGACATTGGGAAACAATATGGATATCCTATTGCTTAACAGAAAAGTTTATTTCATATGAAATGGAAAAGTCTTGGTCTATATAAGACAGATGTACGGTGGTTCCAATAACAGACTGAGAGGAATCAAGCTGGTCCTCTACTTGATGAAAATTATTTAGGAATTATGATCTGCACTGTACGAAGTTCTGCCAGATAGTTCCTTGTGAATTAAATTTTAAAAGTTATGCCTTAATTAAGCTACATTCCTTCCAACTGGCCTTCTTCCCACGAGTCTGACAGGAGGGCATTTGTTTGCCTCTAATCTTAAACCTGAGCCTGAAGCAGCTCAAACTTCTTTAAGTACACTGGCTATCTCTGCTGTACTTACCCAGTACATATCAGAAAACAGCTGAACAATTTAATCTCCCTTTTCAGATACATTGTATGGCTGCTAAAAACGTCTTTCAAAAGGACTTCCTATTGTTTAACAGCTCGCATGAGTATTAGTAGGTTAAGATTAATTAAAATATATTTTCTTCAAGTTTCTTTTCTTAACACTGATTAGAATTTAAGACATGAGGCAAGAGCAAGAACATGAATTACAATTCGTATGCAGAAGAATTGTCCTTTGCTAAGTACAGATAAGATACACAGAAACACATATCACACCTTAGCTACCACGTGAAGTTAAGGATGGAAAAGTAAACTTCTTGGTTTGTTATACCTTCCTAATTCAATGAGAAAAAAAAAAAAACTAAATGAGGATTCCATTTGCGAAGACATTTAGCATTGTTAGTATGGCTGCCAGAGAGCTTTTCCCCTTTTTTAAGTTTCCTTAAAGAGAAAAAAAGAGGATGGCCTTTGAAACTTTCCATTTTTTAAAACAGAAAGTATAGTACTTAACAGTGAAAGACTTGACAACAAAATTTTAGACCAGTTTATGAATTCCATGGATAAGGAACTCATCTGACATGCTACCTGCTTTTTCCAATGGTGTTAACTCACATTGCCACAAGAAAAATGAAAATAATGTCAATATTTTAAGGGCAAGCATCTAGCAGCACCACAATTTCTCATGGAGATTTTTTTGTTGTTGTTGTGAGAATAAAACAAAAACTTGGTCTCTTCCAAAGATATGTCCTCAAAATGCCTAAAGAATTAAATCTGGATTTTCATTGATTTACATCAATTTAGGACAAATTCCAGCCACTCACAGGTACAACAGTATAACATGTGTTATATGAGTGCCCGAGGAATTACTACAAGTACACACAGCAAACTGGCTACTCCACCGTGCGGGCACTCCCAGAAAGCAGTTACACTCTTCAACCTGTGCACCAAGGAGCGACACCTAAACCATCCCTTCTAGCAAAACACACAACAACAACAACAGGATAGCTTCTTGATCTCCACCCATAATAATTAAGCTAGTTACAAGTCTGAAATTGAGGCATTATACCTCTTATATCTTTTTTTACACTATTTTTCTCTTACTGGCTTATCACAGATTGTACAGAAGAACACCTAGCTGCGTATCTTGTTAGCAGTACCCAGCACACCGACTACCGACAGCTTTCCCGAGTGTCAGCTTCCCCACAGGAATCCCTTGCTACCTCTCACTTTCCTTTTATTATACTGAATAGCTTAATTTCTACTGTGTTTTTCCCATTTGTTGAAGATTCTTGTAGAAACTGTGTTTATAACCCAGATACTTCAAATTAAGTGACATTTCCATTCCTAGAGAACAGAGACAAATAAAAAGCAAGGAAAATTTTCCCTTTACATTTATTTGCTGTTGTCTCCACCCTCATATTAATGCTCAATTCCTACAGAGGAGGTTGCATTTTATGTAATAGCTCTGTCTATTTGATAATGCTGTAAACAATCTGCAAAACCCTCACAAACCTTGGCCAGGCAAATCTACTCTTCAAGACAATTCAGAACCAGCCTGGTGACACAGTCCCCCCCGCCTGAAAAAACTCGAAAAATAGCTAATAGGTACTTAACCTTATCTTGCAATGCTTACATTATAAGGTGAGGAATTCTTTCCTGTTATTTTATGTGAAAATACAGTAAATACCATAACAAAACCATTCCCTTCAGATGTCTCAACTGACGACACTGCGTATTGTCACGCTCGCCAGGTATTCCTCATTATGGCAATGGATGAATAAAATTTCATTTCCACTGATAATGAAAATCTGTTACAAACTCGATATTCCGGCTCACGCTGCCTACAGCGTGCGCAGGGAAAGGGCCCAGCTAAACACAACACACGCAACCTCGGCTCTCAGAAGCTGCTGCCTGAGAAGCACCAATGTCCTGTCCCACTCCCCTCCCGTCCCTGTCCTTTCCTCCTCATTCATGTGGGCATTTATCGCTGAGAAAATAGAGGCTGACAGGGAAGGTCACTGTGACCAATTGTAAGTCTCAGCATACAAATGTGCCTTTTAGCTGTTGGCTCCACAAACAGTGACCGTGTCGTATTATTGATAAATCCTTGAAAAGACTCTAATGTATCTTCATTTCAGAAAACAACTGCCTTCAAGGTTGCTCTGAGAAAATAAGCAGGCAGAATGCTGAAGAATTCTCAAAGTTGGCATTCTCCTGAAGATTAAAAGATAATAACACTTCTATTAGAATCACTCTGCTACGCTGTATTGATCTCATCAGGGAGGCCACTGCAGGTCTAATATGAACAGAGCAGTTCTAGAATTAATCACAGGGGTTTTTATTATGGTTCATAGGGCTCCTCATTCAAATGGCATCGTTTGCAATATTTATGGCCTAGATTGGTTGCCATTATTAAGTGCAAGTGTGCCACATGGTGTCTGGCCTGCTGTGTTAAAACACAAAGTCATTCTTCAAAAGTAAATCTTATCTAAACTATGCACAAAAAGCCAATTACTTTTTGATTTACATTTTAATTTCACATTCAGCTTTCCCCTTATATACAAAAACCTTACTTAATCTTTGTTTTGGATTAACTAGCACAGGCATACAAGGTACACTTTTACTTTTAAGTAGACTGTTACAGCATATTAATGCACTCTGCTCAGAAAGACATATATTTGGTCAACGACAAGCTACAATTTCTCTGTGAGAGAAGCAAATGAAAAGGTGGAAGAAATACAGCATCTTGGAAAGTCGACCGGCCACTGATCTTCAAGATAAAGCTGACTCATTAGGTCTCTCAACTTAGACTGTGCATTTGAAAATGAGAGAAGTGCTCACACATATCACCACAAGCCCTCACTGACCAGTTCCAGTACCAATTTAAGGTACAGCTCTTTCATTTCCATGCTCCTTGCTTTTTCTATTTTTTTTTTAATCTTTTTTCCCACTTCACCTATGCTCAGTTAGACCACTCCTGTTTACCCAATCTCAACAGTATTTTCTTGCCGTGGTGTGACAGAAGCTTGATCTGAACAAAGGTCAATGAGTATATGCACTCCTGATGCCAAGTTACTAAATTACTTAAAAGTCCTGGGAAAACGTTTGTGTGGGGTTTTATTGTTGTTTTTTTTTAACTGGAAAGAACCTTAGAGAGCCCTCTCTTATTCCTCACCAAACAACAGGCTGGTGACAGAGGCATGCAAGCACAGTACACAAACAATGAAGCCCTATCAAGCAATTTGTCTTACATTTATACCCCTCTGAGAGGGTGAGCTAATTTATTGCCATGTTCTTAAATCACCCCACACAAAAGCAACGAACTGTAGGACCCAGGCTCGAGGGAGCCAATTCGGCCTTGTTGTCATTGGTGGGAAGCAAAAGGTCCTGGTTTTGTCAGACTCAATGTCTTCTCCAGTGCAGACAACCCCTCTGAGATAACCAACACCAGCAGCGCTGCAGCTTTCTTGGTGGAAACCACACAAATTAGTAACCTCCGCATCGGCCTCCATGACGGGCAAAGCCAACTCTGCAGAGACTCCATTACAATGAAAGATGAAACATTTAAAAATGCCTCTCTTACCACCACAGCTTCTCCGGGATGAATAATTCTGACATTTCAGCAATGGACTGGCCCACTAGCAATGCAAAGAGCAGCCACACACACGCAGAAAGGGCCGGAGGAGCGGCCTAAGCCTTCACCAGCCCCATGGAGGCCCCAGCCCTGCAGGGCCAGTGGTGGCCAGGCTCCCTGAGTAACCCCAGCCCCAACTCCTCACGCCACTTGTGCCCGATGGCTGTGACACCATGGGGCTGTCACAACGGGCCCCAGAGCACCCCCCAGGTGCTCTTTGCCCTCACTGTGCAGCTGGGATGGATCTGTTATGAACTTCCACACAGGGTAATGGCCAGGGCGAAGGCTTTGGCCTACAAACACACCCGTCTGGCCCCTACGTCTCCTGTCAGCGCAGCAGAGGAGCCGGCCTGCTCTTCAGACCACACACGTAGATAAATCACCACGATTTATCTACAAATATATTGCCAGCTGCAGATTTAGGCTAAATCAAGCCAGAAATCGCATTGTACACAAACAGCCCACTTACGTAACCGAATCCTCTTTGTCCCATATGAATGCATCCACGCTACCACCTTACCCCCTTTCTCCTTCACTTATTTATCAGAAATCTGAGTAAAAACTTTTTGCTTTGGGGATGGTTTGATGGTGAAAGATAAGCCTTACTGCATAAACCCCCAGGAATTCAAAGTTTACCTCAGCGTTCCCCCCGCACCCTGGGCACCCTGCGCACTGAAGGCGGGTGTGGAGAAGATGGCCCCCCCTCAGAGGTTCCCCCCCCCCCCCGCACAGCCTCTCGCTGGCGCCACCGGCACTAACCGGTGTGTGGGACTGGCACGTGAGGCTCTAATCATTATCATCGGTACACCAACAAGCAAAACCATCTTTCCTCAAAATTAATTATTTAAATCAATTTTGTTCTTCAAAATTATTTCTAACATCCCTGATAGAGTGTGTTAATTTTTATCCTAAAGCTCAGAGTCCACTGAATTTTTAGTGAATTTTGGGCAAGATGCCTGCACTGGCCTCTGCAAGGCCATGTAATGAATCAACACCAATTTGCCATTAAATCTAATCATTAACCTATAATAAAAATAAGAACTGCTTGTCTAAATATCTCTGTTGACTTTAAAATCCCTCATATTTTCTTAACTGTATTTGCAAGAAAGCCCTTATTATGACATTTATTTAATTTGAGGGACTAATTATACGTGGTAAGCGCATACCCGAACGTTTTGATGGATGGAAACACATTTAATGAACTTAAGAGAATAATTGCATTTATCTGTGTAGTCAATACAGAAACAGAGGTATGCTGCTCCATGCCTGTCTTTTCTGAAAGCATGAGTTTTGAAGCAATAATTTGGAAAAGATGAGATAAAAATTAATGGGGGAAATGCTTCCCAACCCCATGAAGACTACAATAGACGGATGGTTCAGTACACAAAACCAACGCTAAGTTCTGTGGAGAAGCATCTGCTCTCCAGTCCTGACCTATTCTCAGCATTCCCTGTCTCAATTCACTCCTTTCAGGATTCTGCTGTGAATTATCCCCATGTACTTCTGGATTCTTCTAGACTAAATGACTCAGGAAACACAATAACCTCTATGACATCATACACTTGCATTCACACACACACACTTATTTTAATCTTGCACCTACACTGACCCACTCATAACTTCCATAAACACCTTGCCCATTAAACAACTCTCTTAGTGGCCACCAGTGAATACACTGGTAACAAAGACACCAGCCCACCTGCACTTCAGCCTGATGGCCAACCACAGCACATCACAATGTGCTATTAAAGCTGTTCATTTCTGCTTTCTCTGTATTTTCCACCCTTTGTGGCTTAGTCACATCCTTGTTGGTCACCGCACTTAAAAGCCAACCATACAGTATACGGTGCCTCCTACGTATGAGCAAAATCAAACCTGAGAATGGAATACAGAGGTCTCACAACACTCTAGGACATCCACTTATGCTCTTATTTCGATAGCTAGCGAAAAAAGGTGCTTTATTATTTTTTTTAAACAACTACAAATTTTCTGTGTAACAAAACTTGTGAAAATAAGCACTTGGATCCCAGTAGCACCTTATTTAGCCATTGTAACCAGCCAGGCTCCTGAATTCACATATTGACTACCGTTCTCACCTATGACAGATTCAAACCTAGGTCTCCTTGAGTGAAAGATTAGGAAGTTAATTCATTTTGAATAAATATCATTTGGGTCAAATAAGAGAAGAGTGCTAGGAAAAGCTAGCTGGTTTTCAGTTTTTCAGTTCCAACAAAGAGTGCATAAAAACAAACCATAAAACAGGGTACCAAATTTGAATTGCAACATCAATTTAAACACTCATGTTATTACTAGTTGGTGTCCCGTTCAAGGAACTAACATCCTTTTAAGTTTTTAATACATTTATTCATTACCTACTATAGCATGTTTTGGGGGAGACAGCTCTGATAACAGCACTGTTTTCAATATCTTTTCTCACTGTTATTTTCAGTAATTTGTAGCCTGTTCTGCATGTGTATAATTTTCCAGATACAGTGTGTATATGCTGATACACACACATAAATGCAATGTATCCATATGAAAATGCAGCCTTCTGAAAAACTCCAAGCACCATATTCAATACCTGAAGCTTGTATTTCAGGCTCTACTGGATTTATGTGTTTTTTACTGAAATTGCCTATGCAATACTGTTCAAGTGGCTGCCATTAATTATGCACTCGTATTTATGTCATAATTTAGTATGCACTCGAGAACTGTAATTCAGGTTCACTTAGATTTAGTTGCCCAGCTAAAGGGAATGAGACTAATTGATACATGAAAAGGGCAACGCTTTGACTCAGTAAGACGGGAACTTCCAAAGCAGATATCACCAGAAACATCTCCAGAAGATGCCAGGAAAAGCTGAGGATTTCAGGCTGAATACAGGGAAACTGTCCAAAGAGTACAAAACAGAGCAGCATGCTATACCATGGAGTTAACTCCCGGTTTCTTCACAGCACTGCTCTTTCAAGGAAAATATAAGCTATTGAGTGAAGAGCATCCGATGCATACATCCCGTTCTTCCAGCAGGTTATTTACCTTTGATTTTGGTGCAAAAAATAAAATGCAATTGTGGACTTCAAAGTCAATGAGCACTTTTAGACATGCTTAGAGCAGTAAGAAATCCCCAGAATAAGTCATCTCCAGTCAACTGACAACAGACTATTTCAGAAAAATAGTTTTAAACTGTCAGTGATCCACTTATTATATGGTTGACTAATTCCTTGAAGAGAGGAAAGCCATGCATGACTACCTAACAGATAGAAAAGGCAGATGATACATGGACTTCCCTTTGATGGAATCTGATTGCTGGCTTCTATAAATATGAAAATATATTTTTGTGATACAAGCAAAGGCAAAGCATGGCTTAGCCCCTTCGTCTATTTGAAAATGCAAAGGTTTTTCACAGTGAGAAACAGCCTGGACAGTGCCTTGGATGGAATGCTGAACTGATGCCTCAGATCCCGAGAGTGTTAGTCTGATTATACATTTCTAACTCCCATTCAGGGTTTTAATATGGCAGAGAGTCACTGGGAATACACGGACTGAGATTCATTTTCATTTTCCTACTGGGAGTTGTTTACAGCAGAGGAGCTCACCTTTTTATATTGTACATTAACATTCTCTCTAATTATTTTTGATTCCCTATGCCCTCATCAAGTCCCTGTGATCTTCACCGAGGGACCATATCTAAAACCCCAGTCATCTTACTCTCTTAGATCAAAGTGTGATCTGAATATGCTTAAAGTCAAATTATGGGATAAACCATTTTCAGAGATAAAATCATAAACATTAGGCAGGAAGTGCGTAGCAGGGGAAGTTACACAGCACCTCTCACCTGAAGAACAGGAGACTTTCTCTATGCGTATTACTCCTTGTACACAGACCCCTCACTGAAATGTAAACATCACCCAATTAACCCCACAAATAACAAGTCCTCTAGAGGGGGGAGTGGAGATACTCAGAGATGGGTAGGGGGTAGTTAGACTTTTTTTTGTCAACTTGCAGGAGGTTTCAAAACCAGACTCAACACCTTGGCTTAGAAATACACTGGCAAAGGCATTTTAATGCTCATTAAACTCTTCCTACAGTTTCCACGCCTTGGAAAACCCAAGTTACCGCAGTACAACACCTATCTGATATCTGCCCTGTGGCCGACCACGCACAATGCCACGGAGCATCAGTGGGACCCAACACATTGACAGTAGGAGCACAGGGACCTTCTAGTGGCTTGGAAATCTCTGCCAGACCACGCAGGTCTGCCTGGCCTAACACTGGTCCAGTTTATCTCCAGTCACTAAGCCCATGGTGCTCATTACCCTGAGTACTTATCATCCAAGCTCAACATTAAGATGCTTCTACATCAAATCAACCCTCGCTCCAGCACAAGCTGATAAAGTCTCCACTAGTTCCACCAGAAACAGGTTTGGTGCTGCTGCTAGAATTATTAAATCTTTATATGTTCCCCAATTCACTCTCAACCTAACCCTATTTCAGAAGTCACATTATCGTATCCTAACACAAAATTCTAATGACTAGAGATGGAGAAATCGGCATATTCCATCTCCAGTTCCTGATGACAGCACCACACCTACTGAATTTCAGCTTCTGGTATTTATCTGGTATAAGGAAAGGAATTCTCTCACCAGAAATGCTGTGCCTTTTCAGTGCCTGGCTGCATATGTCAAATTATCAGCTGCCAATTCATACCGGTTGCATTCCTTTCATCAATGATAATGAATCACTTCTGTTAGCATACGGTTACACACCATGTGTCTGACTACACTTTTGCCCTCTGAAAAAATTATCTGAAGAGCTATTTACTGAAGTTTTGGATATAGAGAAATTCAACAGTAAAAATTATTGATGCCCACCATTATCTGTTTGCATACACAGTCGGCAGGCTGGGCACGCAGTGCTCACATAGCAGTGGTGGATTAGTATTTTTAAACCGTTTCTATTATTGATTTAACCACTTGAAGCTGCTGGAAGCAGAGCTCCTGTCACAGCTGTTAATGCAAAAGGCATTAGGGAAAATCCCTACTGTGAAGGTGTGCAAAAATGTTCACACATAAAATGGTGAGATTTCACTTTTCATCAGCATCATGTACAACCGAAAATCCTGACTTTTATTCAGCTCAGCTAGATAAGAAACATGAAAGGGGGAAAGTTACTATTTTCTTTTTCTCATTTACTTTACTCCTGTGTAAAGACCAGATCCTGCAGGCTACCCAAACTGAGGAGCTTGCCTTTTTTTTTTTCTCTCAAGTTGTTCCATTAAAGCTAATGCAGCCCCTTGCAGAGCAGGGCCATTCCGAGAGGAAGGGTATCAGTGTAGCTCTGCGTGATCACAAATCCATTAAGGAGATCCTGAAACCTGAAGAAAGTAGCTTTGTCAGAAGTTGGAAGGCAGCAGGCCCTGCAACACTGTTACAACAGCTCCTGACCAACGCAGAGGGCAAATTAGTTTCTTAATCAAGGTAAGTTAAACATTATTAAGTAACAAGTGACATCCAGACACCACCAACCAAGAACTCAAAATCCACTTAGTTTTATCTTCTCTGAAGCTTAACATTCATTCTTATTGAGGCTGGATGTAGAGTCAATAGTCTAAAAGCTACTCTAGAAGAGCTCCATACTCAATACGCCCTCTCTTAATCAGCCGCTCTAAAGTAATTCCTCTGTAGACAAGCTCTTACAAAGTTCATGAAGGAAAGACTTCAAAAAGTGTAACATCTTTCAAATTCACAGATGGGCACTATGTCCTCCAGTTTTCATGCCAGTGATCTCTCTTCTAAGCGATTATTTCCTTGATGTGTAACAAAAATTAACATATTAGTGCCAGGAACCAACTTCACTCACTGCCTTGACAAAGCTGTGCTTCAGTTTTGTAAACAGTTGAAAACTAAAAATTACCAAAAAAAATTGGAATTTGGGGAAAAAAGTTCCAAAATAAAGGGCTAAGTATCAAAACCCAAGTCCATACCACTCCCACCACACAAATTCAGATGCGTTTCACTTGTGCAAAGAAAGCAAGGGAAATCTCATAGGTAAGTGCCAAACCCTGCCCTATAACTACTTCAAAATATCCCTGAGTATTTGTGTGTCTCTGCACTGTAATTAGCCACTGATTAAGGCGCTAAACTACTACAACCAGCTCACCACCATCTCAACATCTGCAGCTCTGCTGACCACCAACGGCGTTCAAAGCACCAGGAGCCACAGCAGAGCGAGGGGGAGCTCGTTACCTACAGACAGGGGAAACACTGAAATAAGTTGCCTTTCTGAAACATTACTATTCTATTCTGGTTCTATATACAAAATTTCTATGATAAACTTAGTGATTCACTACTAAGCTGCTGGCATGGGTTTTTTTATACCCACTTGGTCTATGGGTCCAACTGATATGTAAAGTGTGGCCATTGCTGCTTTCAAAGCCATACATCTGGTAGAACTGTGAATTTGAGGAGAAAGATCTTCTATTTGAATTGAAAACAGAAAAATGACAAGAAAAAACCCCATGCAATTAACCAGAGCAGAAATGAGATAACTGCACAAATTCAGCTACTCACGAGGGAATTTATTATACAGAACCTGGGCCTGTAGAGATCCACAAGTCTGAGGACACGGCACAAGTTAAACACAAAACTACTCTGTTTGCATGCAATATTGCAGTGGTGCTGATCAAAAAATACTGCTTCTGAAAAGCAGTCTGATTTGGCTTTCCAGTGCGGGAGAGAGATGCTAACGCCCCCCTGAACCCCCGGCTCTATGGGTACGCCGCTCTTTGACAGCCCTATTGTTGATTATACTCATTTTCTACTTCAGCAAGCAGCACAATTTTATGAGATCCACCCCCATAGATGTTTGTTCCCTGACACAATCTGGTCTACAGTTCCAGAAGTTGCTAAATATGATTATTGCCTGAGAAACAAGAAGAAAACAGAAATATTATAACCGAATATGCTAATCCTAGTGATTCCTCTTCTGCCCCCCCAACAATAACGTCAATACGAGGCACTATCATTCAGCCACCACAAACACTACAAACAGGGAAACAGACACAGTAAATTAAGTGAAAGAGTAGAAAGACTATTTAGTTATATTTGAAGGCAGCACATCCATGTTATTGCTTTATATCTGTGTTTCTCAAAGAGGTAGTTGGGGTTTTGTCTAATTTAAGCAAAGGTAAAAATGTTTGTAGTTACCCAGCTGTCAGAGTTGCTTGGGTGTAAATGGGGACAGAACCCTTCATTCCTGTTGGGACCCAAAGCTTAATAACTGTAATAACAAATGGCCAATTAACATACAGAATACAAAACAATTTTTGGTGCAATTCCTTCATTCATTACTCCCATATATAATGTTTCTGAACAGTCTGGTCTCGTAAACAAAACTATTCTCTCCTTTTGCTGCTTTGCCCCTCAGAGTAACTAAACTAAAAGCAGAGCGGCATCCCCTCCTCCCCGCTTCCCCCCAGTTATTTTTCCTAAATCTGATGCATTTAACACCCCGATTAAGGCAGGTGTATTTCTCACTGATCACTCTCCACTGCATCAAACCGCATCCTTGCCCTCGCAAACGTTGCCAGACAAAGCAGCGCTCTGACAGCGGCTCATTTCCAAGCACATGAAAGGGTTACATCTTAGACCGACTTTACTGTTATAGATTTAGATTGAATCTGCCTCAGTAACGTTGTCCCATTCCGGGCCGATGACGGAACCTGAGCTATCCATATGCTTAATTGCACTCATAAATGGAGCTCTTAATGGTCTGCGGCAGTCATAGTGTTACAGTTGCTGTTTATGGAATTGTTCTCTAATTCTCTTTTTTGTAAACCGAAATATTTTTTCCCCGGGACTTGCACACATTCCGACAGACAATGGTATTTTTCATGCAATGGACTTGGCCTGCAAACAGCAGCAGAAGGAAAGGGAAGGCAAATGAGAAATAATGGGAGGAGGTAAAGCCAAAGGGAAGTGTGTACCCAGCCCGAGAGGAAACCACCCTACCTGTGATCCCAGGCACAATCAAACTTCACAAATGGGGCACCGGGTTATCCGAGCACCCAAGGAACCCATCTTGACTTGTTGCTTGCTTTTTTTAATCTGAAAATTAATTTTTTTTTTAACCTGGTGCACACATGACCTTTAATTTTGCCTATGAAATATCTTAAACCAGCATTTTGACTGACACTTTGAAATCACACTCCCATTCCAAATTGGACTCAATTTTCAAATGTCAACAAAGATTCAACAACTAATGAAACGAATGATTAACTTAAGCAACACCATTATGCCTCAGGTTAACAGAAAACAAGATCACTACCTGGAAAAACTACTGTTTGGGCTGGGGAAGCCAATCTCAGAAGATATCATTTCTAACTAACTAACAACAGTGTGCATGATTGGGTGACTTAAAACACTTTATGAAAATTATTTTATAAACACTCATGTCTGGATAAAGAATTCCACTTCTTGAAAAGCAGTCTTAAAATCTAAATCTTTACTCAATTGCTTCATTTGATCAAAGTGCCGCTTTCAAAAGTTGCAAAAATTAAAATCAAAATCCCAAAAAACAAAATAGATCTTTTTTCCTCTCTGCTGTATGTGTCCTCTTTCCTCACTGAACCAAGAGGGAATGTTATCAACGTGGCTGTAAATCTGTTCCTCACAGGCGATGATTTCTTACGGCATTAATGGCTGTCGGCAGTAAGACGTCCCACGCTACGTCCATGGCGTATCTCATTGTGCCTCCCATCTCCCCACCAGCACCACCTGGGCAGAGGTGATGGACCAGTACCCTTCTGGAGCTATAAACACTGATATTAGCCAAATTCCACTCTTTGTTATATTGTAGCCCAGCTGACAGGAGCTTATCTGATATGTGCAACCGGTTACAGCCCCTCACCCTGTCAGGGCAACTGTGAACTGTCAAAGGGATACAACGATAGAAAGGCCGCCTGTATGCCACAGGGAAAGTATTTTAATCATTTATAAGCTGGTCAATGGGGTTTAAGAGCACTCAGACATGCATTAAAACGTGTCTGAGACAGGAGCTCGAAGTCAATTTTCAATTGATTCTGTCTAGCAAACGCCGCTTAAGTAAGAAACTCAGAATTTTTTTTTTTATTTCTTTTTTTTCTTCCTCCTCCAGAAGGCAAAAGCTTAATTAGGAGGATATCATTTTGGTTTACATCCCACAAAGTGCGTAATTGCAACCTTTCAATAATCATTTTTACATGTGTACCTTACTTGAAGTAACTCACATAACTTAATTCCCTACAAAGAACGGAGAACTCTGTACTAGAGTGCACAAGTTACAGCATAAAAACACCAAGTCTCATTGCTTCACTTAAGTCTCTTTTACATTGCAGATTTGATGCTCTTCTACTGAGAAAGAACAAGTTAGGGAGAATCAGTTGCAATATTTTAATATAAAAGAAGAAAAAAAAGAACTCTGACTACAGCCTGAGAAGTTTGAGCCATATAGATTTGCTGTTTTTCACAGGAGTGAAATATCAATTCAGTCTGCAATTATTTTGCATTCCTAATCAGCTCATTACAATCCAGTAAGACAATGTTAGTTTATGGTACAATACACTTGTGGTTCATTTGCCAATACCAATAAAATTTCACGATGTAGCAGGTAAAATTTGGATGTTTATGGTATCTGCAGAGGCTCATCTGCATATCTGCTTTATTGATAATGATAGAGCTACCGGAGATGGAAAAATCATGTTGTACATGAGGAAATACAACTACACAGGAGGAGAAGTTTTTTGGACTCTAAATTAAGCATGTGTAAAGCTACAAGGAAGAGCCAGTTAAAGGTGCTTAAATTGAGTAATTCAACTAGTAGCCTGGCTTTAGTAATAATAGTATATATCTTAATAATGAGTCCATAACATGGAGAACTCAGTCACAGCCGCTGGAATTGTTATCTTTAATAGAAATACCAAGATTGTTAGCAATAAAAATATGGCCTATGATGCTGTGAGAGCCACTCAATAGGACCATCAAAATCCAAACTTTCAAAGCATTACATGACAATTCTGCAAGCAGCATCTTAAAATGGTTGGACAGATTTAAATTTCTTCATAAATGTCTAATCCATCGAGTACAGCTGGGTTTTGAAGCTTCAGCCATACTACAAATACACTGAGTAGAACTGCATGTGTACCAAGCTCAGTTACACCAAAGAAGATCCAGAAATATTACTAATAATACCCAAAATGTCTCCAGCCAGATATGACGCAAAAAAAAACCCCAAACACAGGCACAAATCCAAAGAGTCCCGTGATTCCAGAGTCAAATTCCTCCTTTTTTCCAACTGCCTGCCTTCCTAGCCATTTCCCAGGGTCTATTCTACACATGCAAAGGTTTTTTCTATATTCTGGAATAAGATCAAATTTAAGTTGACAGTAATAGAAGTTGCAAAAGTTAAACTCTGGCAAGTTTCAAATCCCTGCTGCAAAGATCAGGGACATGGAGAGCTTTCAAGAAAAGACCAACAAGCACCAGTTTTTAAAAAATGAAATAATCTCTTTTCCCAACTTGGTCCTAAAAATATATCTGCATATAAATATGTCCATTCAGCTGAAGTTTTCCAGAAGAGTTCAATCTTAAACTCATTCCCAAACAGACGAAGACAAACATTTATCATAGGAATTCAGGTACAGCCTCAGTAAAGGGCATTTTTATCACTCCAGGCTGTGTATGGGGCTTGTTCGAACCAGATTAGCTCAATATCAATAGTTTGGAATATTCCATGTAACAACTTAAGGTTTTATACCAAAATTATACTACTTTTTTCATCCCTTCTTCCAGCTCTTACTCTTACAATTTTTACAAATATTTGTTTTATTCCAGCATCCTGCTTGAATGAGATGTGTAGTGAGGAACATCTTCAGTTTTCCATCAAACTAGAGTAGCTCAGGTGCCAAAACCATTCATGTTCAAAGAAGCATCTTCTTTTAAAAGAAGATACAAACCACACCTTTTCAATCTCACTTATTGTTACTTCTTCACTTATTGCTACTAGTGTCTTCAGACAAAGCCACTCAATGCAAAAGCTCAAGAATAACGTTTATCACCAGGCATTTCTTTGGAATTTCTGATGGTGTCCCCACCACTATTAAGTCACACTATTATTGTACCATATAAGACTGTAACTTCATGTTTTACAATATTGTCATATATTTTAATATTGTGAGATTATCTGCTAGATACCATCCTTATTAGGGATTAGGCAGTATATTTATCATGCTTAAATGCTTCACAGCTACCAATCCTGAGTGTATTTTTATCAATATACACAAGCGATAAGAAATACAGAGTACAGCAGAAATTCAATCGAGAACCAATATTTCCATCCATTTCAGAGTTCCGAATATTTTTATCCGTTGTGAAAGGTGATTTGCCCTGAAATGAAATGTTTATCTTGGAAAGTCTACCTCACAGCAGTGGCCCTTCTAAACGCTCCTTGAAAATACTTTCAGATATTATCTCGCTCTTATTCCTCCTCCTTCCTTCTTTCCTTCCCCTATTAGATTCGAGGCAGAAATATTTGTTCTTCCTTTTCTGTGCCCTGTGTGGACGGAGTGCTGATGGGAAGGACTCCTCTCCTGTACATCATTCCGTGCAAGAGGCACCCTGAGGTTTCTCTAACTCCGGTCAGCACGGCAGTGCCCACAGACAAGCTAAACGACCGCTGCTTAACCAAGGCAGGAAAGCAGGACCACAGGAACAGCGATGTTTAAACTTGTTTATGCTCAATATTCAGAGAGAGATTCTCAACAAACAACCTAAGGAAGCCTCGTATAATATTATCTCATTAGCTTCCTTTTAAGCAATAGACAGCACTCTTATCTTTGAGCAGAACTTAAACATTAAAAAAACCTGCTGCATAAAAAATGCCTTTCAAAGACTATTTACATTGTTGTGAGGGATTGAAATATTACATTTACAGTGTAAATAGACCTATTCACTAAACACACAACTAGTAACACCCACACTTACCAACTACGCCAAAAAAGAATTCTTTCCACAGAGCAAATGATATGTTTTTAATTTTCCCATTTTACTGACTATCTTGGATCTGATTTCTGTCACTGTCTCCTTTGCACTTGGAGTAAATCTTGGAGTACACATCTATAATTTAAAAGGCACAAGGGACACGAGAGGATAATCCTCACTCCTCTTGCCATTAACGTAACTACACCAAGCTCCTGCTTTTGTTTTACGTACCTTCAGTCTTCGTATAACACCATGACAATAAACAGTACAAAGAGACCACAGAGACTCAATTCACTACAGATCTATGAAAAAAAGGCATTTTACCTTGATCATAGTATGTCACCTGGAAAGTCACAGCTGGTCAGGTGCAGCTCTAACAACCAGACTTCTCAGTGCAGCAACCACCGACCACTGGCACTCTTTAGACTGCTCTATGGTCACATTATGTGGTCAGAAATAATAGTTTGCCATAATCAAGAATAAAGACTAGAGCCTAAAGGCAACAAGCCAACTCCCTGGG
The DNA here is from genome assembly GCA_025769975.1 of Gallinago jamesoni. Lineage (NCBI taxonomy): Eukaryota > Metazoa > Chordata > Aves > Charadriiformes > Scolopacidae > Gallinago > Gallinago jamesoni. The sequence goes on along the minus strand of JAOQGH010000062.1, from coordinate 36,079,363 downwards.
CGGCGGCGTTTACCTTTGCTATAAGCTTGTCTTGTAAAAAAGGGAAAGGAAAAAAAAAAAAAGATTTTTGTGTTGAGATGTTTCCACATGGTGATTCAAATTGTCATGGGATAGGAGAGTCCTCACAGAGCAGGAGTCAATGGACGCATTTTCCCGGGGGGAGGAAGAGTGTTACAGCCAGTCAGCAGCTCACAAGGAGACAGGAAAAAGTGCTGCTTGGGTCACAAAGCTCTTGAGAAGCTGTAAGATGCTACCAAGGGCAGAGCAAACAGACATGTGCAGCCTAGTGACTGCATGGTAAAATGGCAGATGAAATACGAAGTATAAGTACATGATCAAGCTCAAATCCAGACAACCATTATTGTTTCTCCTTAATACATTCTGTGATAATTCAAGAAAACTACTTCATAGGATTAAACATGGTTTCACATTCCATATTCTGTTTTTATTTACAATTCATATGTTCATATATCTGTGCAGGCAGGGCTGCCCACTTCTTACCCAAATAAAGCAGAAAAATGGAAGGTCTAAAGCAATTAGTCAAGCTACAGTGCCAGTACTTAAATGAACCATCTGTTCAAAGGTATATAAGAGCAGAGTGTTTCCAAGCCATAAGGCAGCTCTCTCATTTCTGCACTATCTGGGATTCGGCAATACCCATCCTTGGTTTGGAAAGGTTGTGTGTGTTGCTGGTTTGTAATTAAGCATAAAAAGGGCACTAACATCATCCTCTCACGTCACACAAAGATCTAAGTCGGTCATAGGTTTCCTTTGGATCTCGCTTTTGGCAGAGTGAGAATGTACATGAACACAACACAGTGTGGAGGGAAAAAAAAACCACTCCCAAAAATTTGCACAAGAATGCCTTGTGCAATCAAGAGCAAGACAACAGACTTGACAGTATTCACCATGGCACAATGAAATTCTTCTTCAATGAAGAGATTTGAAGATTTGACCCTGTCTTACTGCTTAACAACAGCTTTTATTTTGGATGGTGAAGGGAAGCAAAGGGTAGGAGATTGCTTTTTTGTCTCCTCAAAAACAAATCTAAAGCATGACTACCTCCAGCATCCAATTCCAGAAGTATTTTATTAGTACATCTCTGACATTTATATATGCCAAGCCTGAACATGCTCATTATGACTGTTTATTAGACAAAAGGCTACTAGTAGAATGATAATTAATCAGTTGGCATTGATTGAAATTTTTGATGAAATGAAGCATGAGCTGTTGAAAAGTAATTGAATGTAATCATAAAATCCATGAATCATCCATAGAAAGCACATTTAATAAGTCATAAGTCATAACTAAAGTATTTTGCCTAGCTGTATTTCTCCTCTTTGGATTCTCTCCTGTTGAATAGAAGAAAGTCAGACGTTCCTACAACAATTCTGAAAAGACCAAACATCAGTTAACTATCCCATGCAATAGCAGAATATGAGTTTTGATGTGTCATTTATTAACAAACTCAAAGAGCTTGTATAAAGCACAAAACTAAAACCTGGTATTTGCCACGATAGTTCAGGAAAAGCAAAACATCCTGAGAAAAAAAGTTAGTAAAACCATAGCAGCCATCAAAAGAACTTACCAAAATAAGTTTTAATTCTATCGTGACTGAAAAAATTGAAATTAACTCAGGACACACCTAGCTGTTCCTTCTCAGTACCATGTTCTGATGGAAGAAATACACAAACTGATGTCACAATTTCAAAAGTATTCGCAGAACATCCCTTTCTATACACAAATTAAGGTACTGCTGTTTGTTTTATTAATTCATCATCAACTAGACACTGATACAGCCAAGATGACTAAGGCTCCCAGTATTAAAAACTGCAGACCATGTTATCATGAAAGAGGTATTTAAGAATTGGGATTGGGTTCAAAGAAAACCTTACTTTCTGAAGGGTACAATCAAGTAATTTTATATAAATTCTGCTTTTAGGTGTCATGAGTAATGATTAATGCAACTGCTATATGAACTGAATTAATCCCCCCTTACACTGATACGCATGTAAATATCAACTCTGTCCTGACAGAAGCTGGTCTTGTTCAATATCTTTATTGATGATCTGGACAGGGGGATTGAATGCACCCTCAGTAAGTTTGCGGATGACACCA
>JAOQGH010000062.1:35979200-36077145 GCA_025769975.1 Gallinago jamesoni | reverse complement strand
TGTTTTGTTTTGTTTTTGTTTTTTTTATGTGGTTGGACTCGATGATCTCAAAGGTCCCTTCCAACCACTAAGATTCTAAGATATTTGTATTACAGGCGAAATTGTAACCACATAATCCTAAATGTTAGATTAGACAAAAATACATCTTTATTCCTGTAACTGTATATTAAGCAAACAAAAATGCTCAATGTTTTAATAGAATTTCTATAAGAATTATTGTTTCTGCTCACTATCTAAAATTAAAGTATTTTAAAAAAAAAAAATCCAGTTTAAATGTTTCACTAATACCATGAAAATGTGAACAAACATGAAAGGTACTGATTTATCTCCACAATCATAGAAGCACGTATCAGAATATTTGAAGTACAGGGATATTTCTGTTGCAGCGGATCACATACATCAGAATATCTTATTTATATCCTTCTCCTCATGTCCAGAGAGCAGAGAGTTTAGCAAGTCACAGGATCAGTTCTTGCTTCAAACAGCGTGGAGTTGCAACGTGAAATCGCAGGTGGGACCAACAGGTAAGCAATGACTAAAACCATCTCTATTTCTACATGACATGTCTTCTGGATGAAGAAATATCTTCACTAGCACCGTGTTCACTACAGCCAGTGCTACGAATTCCTTAATTGGTGTCACCTCCTCATGGCCAGCCCGAACAGGAAGGCTAAATTAGGCAGCACCACCTCTGACCCTTTCGAGTGTTATTTTAGCAGCCACCTGGCCATGCAAACAGAGCACTGACCTAGTTCTGCTGCAAATAAACCTCTGCAGAAGGTTAGAACGGTCGTTCTAACTGCTAGTTGACTAACTGGGAAGGAGGGAAAAAGCACATGGTACAAGAACTTCTCCAGCACGCGATTCCACAGCCACCACCACCTGCTTCGTTCCAGGCCATCAGCAGCGCTTTAACGGCATTCATCGAGGATGGGTCAAAAAGCATGACCAGGAGTAAGATAAACTGGTGGCACTGTCAGACTTTCAGACTCTGTTTTCTTCCTAGTACCATTTTCCTCTGTCAGAAGTACTTATTAATAAAGTCCTGAGCTTACAGGATAGAAAGGGAACAAATAAAAGAGCACGGGGCAGATTTTAATCATCACATTAAATGCAAAACCCACCACAATGCGTTCAATTAAACCACAGCTGAACTCTACAGAGGTAAAATAAAACACAAACTTTAAACAATCACTAAATGAACTAAAAATAGATTTTAAAGCAAAATCTCCTGTGTTTTTTACATTATGTTTATGTTGCTCAGCTGCACACCCTTCACATACCCTCTCTATTCTGATGTATGGAGAAGCCTTTAAATAGACAACAAGTATTACCACCATCATGACATTATTTTAATAGGGCACTCAAAAAATACCTAAAGGAATATGTAAATGTGTCACCCAAAGAACATAACTCAATTGGTCATTTTTGTTGACATGAGTGTTCAGTCCCTACAACTCTCTCACCGAAGAGTGATTGCACTGAACCCAAAGATCTGATTTAAGGGAAACTACTGCTTTTGTGCCATTACCAAAACAGCTGCAAGGGCAGCAGAAGTGGTATGGCAGTTGCTGAAATTCTGCTATTGTTCTATTATTTACCCACTTCTCAGCAGAATGATATGACAGAGTGACTGCTGCCACCATTGACAGAGCGCCTACAGTAAGCAGATAGTACGAGATGAGCACAGGCACAGCGTGCATATTACAGATAAAGACAATACAAATGCAAGCTCTAATAATAACCTCTTGTAGAATTTTATCAAATAGACTTTGTTTCTATGCATTATTTATCCACATCTACATTTCAACAAAAATGGCCTCATTCAAATTAATTTAAGCTTTCCTATAGTATATTTGTGAGAAATCAGTATTACGCAGCCCCTGGTTTATGCTATATTCCAGCTTTCTATCATCACAGGGACCCAATAATCATAAGTTGAGTTATTTAAAGTAAATAAATATCAAATAAAGGCTTCATTTACTTGTTCAAATCATCAAATAAATGTGGGGTTTTTTTTACAGAAGCCTGAGTAACTGATGTATGGTTTCTTTGGTTCTTTCCCTGCTAATATTTCCCTGCTAATCCCTGAACCAGCGCATTTATTTAAGATGGACTGTTCTACAATGTTAAAAAAAAATAAAATGAGATAGTTCAGAAATTAAAAATTTAACTTGTGGAAGATGCTGCTATAACTAGAAACCATGAGGATTTAATGACAGTCCTCAAAGTTCTTTTAGTATGACAACAGCAATTAATCCTTCTCTTCCTGATCAGTGATCTCCCTTTCCCTTCCACACTGGGTGGATTAAGCAAAGCAGCCCGGGCTGGTGGGGAAGCAGGAGGAAATCCCAACAGGCAACCTCCACGCAGCCTTAATGGTCTCTTGAAGCTGCACTGCTCGGCCCCTCTCACACTCCCTTCCTGCCCCACCTCGGGCAAAGATTAATGGCTTCTTTCTCCCCCCCCCGCTTTGAGGTTATTCAAGCCAGACAAATGACAAAGCTGCAAAGTGATTTATTCCAATTTCTGACCAACTGATGTCCCTCCAGGAAAAAAAAAAAAAAGCCTCGGCAACATCCAACGTTGCTGAATTGTTTGGGTGAGCAAAGCTGTGAGTCTCTGGTTGGGGAGCAGGGAAAGGGGCAGAGAGATGAAGCTCAGGACAGCGGGAAAGGATTCCATGTGCTTCAGGCAATGGCAGGAGCACGGATGTAACCTTTAACTGTAAGGCACAAATGTTACATACATTTTGGGTGCGTGTGGTTTCACAACAGTATCACAAGTGTGTTAATTAAGGAAAACAGATTGTGGAGTTTTAAAGGTTTAAGAACACATTGGTGTTCACAGATGACTACCACACAACGGCTCTTCATAAGGCTGGCATGTGTGGAAATACTCTGCAATTATTTCAAGCGTTCCCCCTCCCTGCACCAAACACGCTGCCTTTGCATCATCTCTTGCTGCTTTTCCCCTCCTTTCCTGCTCAACTTTTCCAGACCCTCCCCAACTGGCCTCACTTCAGTATTCCCAGCCCAACAACAGACCACTAGAACGGCATGGATCTGCTGGAACATTGCACAATACCCTCTGGTCCCAGCACCAGAAAGCCTTACGTCTTCTATCTGGAGAGAAATACAAAGTCCCACCGCGTGGTTCCATCCCAGGAAGGCTGGCAGTCCCAGCCTGGTCCCCTCTGCTCTCACGTCCCCATAAATCTGCACCTTCCACACCTGGCAAGCACGACCCAAACGCAGTCTCAATTTCTTACACTTCTAAAAGAAGCAGCCCCTGCATCCAGCATGATTGTGTGTAACAAACAATACTCTTATTTAAACAAGGACAAAAGATGGTGTGATGCTAAGCTTAGCAATATCGATGTGGCTACTACTTTTTCCTCCTTTTTATTTCGAAGGCCAGAAATGGAAAATAGTTTTCCCACAGCCCATGAACTCCAAATCAGAAAAATAAAAATCGCATGGTCAATACCATTCACTCAGTTACGCGTTTGTCTTGAAGTGGAGAATTTCTTCCTGACAACGGCAGGTCAGATTGTGAAAATAAAAGGCCTAATTTTGAACTCGTTCTCTTTACAAATGTATTGGAAGAAGGTAACTTTCTCACACCTTTCCCAGTGGTAGCAGTGCCGCTCCCAGCAAAGCTCTGAAAGCTGCAATATAAGAACTGGTGAGTAAGCAGCAAGCTTAAAGTCAGAGTCTCATTGGCAAGTGGCCCAGTCACAGATTGCTATTGTAATTAATACTTCCATCCTCAAAACAATGTTGACTATTTAATTATTGAAGTACTTCTTTCTAACTAGACATTTTTGACTAGTGGGCCTGACAGAACTGAGAGAACTCTTCTGTGCATAGGTTTGTTCTAAAAATGGTTGTTCACTGTCAAATAACTTTAATTTGAACATTTTAAGCTGGCTGTATCCTTAAATACAAATTCGCAGCTGCTTTGCCAATAAGAAGCTGATATGAAGCCCTGAACTTGTTATCAGGCAATGAGAAAGTTGAAGTCCCGCATCTAGTTCCCAATTTCAGTCATATTTTCTCTCACATTGCATTTTTCATTCCCCAGTTAAGTGAAGCAAACAACGCTGAGAGTATTCATGAATGTTTGGAAAACTATTTTCTGTTCTCAAAAATAAGTATTTGTTTTTGCCTGACAGCCCTGTGTGTTTAGGTGATAGCAGGAGAAAAGAGAATTAAATGCAGAAGTAAACTATTAATAGCCAAAAGATTTTGCTTTCAGTGCTTTGTGTACCTGCCAGGCAATTTTCAATCTGGAAAGGGGAATTTTTTAAGGGTTTAAAAATTCCTTAGACTGACTTATCTCCTGCTACCTCTCGAACTGCCAGAAGGTCCTTCTCCCACTCCAGGTGGGAGGGATGGCCCCAACTTGCACGGGAGCCCTTGCTGTGGCACAGGACAGAAGCAGGGACCAAAGTCTCCCACAGCAATTGAGCTCAGTGGCAAAAACTCCAGGGAGAACAGCCACGCAGTACCCAGAATCTTAGCTCTTCGGTGCATTCAAGTATTAAATTAGTTCCACCTATAAAGGCAGTGGTCACTGGTGAACAGGTTCAGCAACTGAAGCTGTTCTGATGCAAATAATTCAACCAACTGCCTACTTCTTCATGAGAAAATACCTCATTTTAGCAAACTGCACTATTACCACAGTGTCTTTCTTACCCTAATAATAACCTAGAAAAGAATCCTCATTTCAGGTCTCTTTAGACTGAGAAATACCAGTCACTAACTCAGCTTCTGAACTATTTTGGGTGCTTTTTCAGCAACAGCAAACCAACATCCAACGATCACAGCGTTTCAATGATCCTTACTCAGCTCCGCTGCAGCGACAACCAGACTATGAAATAAAAGCTCTAGACACTCTTATTAGCACATACATTATACTTACTACGCTTGCAAAGGACTTAAACTTACCTAAAACTGTCAACTCGTGCTTTTTGTGTCATTGTGCATTCTGCTGCGCAAGATTATATACAGTTGGGCAGCGTCAGACATGCAACATCAATTCTAAATAAACAGGAGGTCACAAAGCTCACATTCTCAAAGCCATTACAGAAATTGCAGGCTTCATCCAATCTCAAATCCCACTGCTCACTTAAAAGCTCTAACCATATAATTAAATGTAGGTCAGCTTAAAAGTGGACAATTCTTTTCAGGCTTTTCACAATGCTCTTCAGCAAAGCCTTCAGCAATTCAGTTCTTTTATCTTGGAGGGCTGACAGATCGTTGTCAAAACCAGGGTCTTCCCAGTAAAAAGTATTAACGCAGAGAAAAAGGTACAACAGTGTAGGAGGAGATGCTTAAAAGAGAATAAATCTCTGGCTTGCTTTCTTCAAAGCTGGAATTCTTCCCTTGTCTGAGACATACTGAGGACAAGTTTAACCCAGGGTAACTCTTCTGTAGTCTAATGGCCTTACACCAAGGAGCATTTTGACCCAATCCGTCTGAGACATGCCTGGAAAAATAACCTCCTCTTTTCCCCACAGTCCTGCAGCACAGAGGGAAATCTTTCTTGTCACTCCCTCTAGCTCTCACGTCTTCAGTTTTGTCTAGAAATTCTCCCCTGGCTTCCTTCACCCCCATCAGCCATTCTTCACAAGAGCAGCCCACATTAGATTGTCCTTTGCTTCAGTGGATTTTATTCAGAGATACACTTCTGTGAGCGTTAGAAGAACCCGCCCCTGGTTTTTGGAGTCCTGCTATGCTTTCTTTTCTAATCAGAACAGAGACTATCACAATAAATCAATTGCTTGACTTGAGGCAGGTAGGCTTGGACAGGTTTTCTCCTTTTACTGTGTGTTTTTAAAGCCAAGTAACACAAAATGTACTCAAATTGCATTTTGAAGAAAAACTCTACGTGCGAGATGAAGGGGTACTTCGAGACTGAAAAAGCAAAGGAGAAAAATAAACCCCTAACGTATAGGTAGGAGCAGCCTACTCAGGAAAGGAAATTTTCTCCTTTAACTTTACAAAGCATAAACCAGCCTGTTTTTCAGCTCCCGCTATATTCTTTTTAAACTTAGATCTATTTTAATCTCAATGGAACTTGGCTCACTGAGGCTTTTGTTCACTTAGCACAAGTAAAACCTACTTTATAGAATAAATGAAATCATATTCGTTTGACGTATTTCTACATATGAATTTAAGTATGTTTAATACTTTTAGTCATTATATTATTCTTGAAATTGTTTCAGTGTGAGAATATACTCATTTAAATTCCCTTTCACGGTAACCCATACTTTTTTCTTTGAAAGATAAGAAAAAAAAAAACTCACGTGTTCTTAGTGTTAAGTATTCACAGAAATTCATTATCAAGCTATTCTAGAAGACATCTAAGCATCTTAATCTTTTGTTGTGAAATAAATTCATGATTTAATTACTGAAGATTAAAGACTGCCTAACCTAGCTGTAATTTCCTTCAGTCAGTGAAAACCTAGTGATGCACTGCACTGTTAGAGAATCCAAATCACGGCAATAACTAAGAAACACCATTGAAATCAAAACAACAAAACCCATTTAAATTGACCCCTAAACCCCTCATATTTAGACAAATTCTCTACTTCAGATGTTTTATCACTCTGCAGTATGAAAAAGCATCTTCTACCCAATTTAGCATTCAGCTAATTAATATGCCAAGAAAAACCTCCCCAAAATAACACCCCCAAACCACTAAGGTCCTTCGTACCGGACAATTTTAATTTCCGTAAGGAAATCCCATGTAATGGTATTATTTAAGAGCTTAAGAGCCAACAGATTATACAAGATGAACGAGCGATAACCAAGAAAAAAGTCAAGCACTCATTTCTTCCCCTCCCTTTGCTCCCTCACGTTTGTATTCACAGGCCATGGCTCTCCTTCCCCAACACTAACAGCACTGCCATAAAAATGCCTGCTCTGGATCTAGTCTTATTATAGTAATTAAACCACATCATTTCTTATTCCTCTATAAACAGATTCTAAACTCTATTTTTCATGTATATCGGCATGATGCAAACCTCTGACATCATCACTACAATGATTTAACTCGGATTCAAACAAACTGCAGCTTAATTTGTTGATTCTTGATATAAATGTCTTTTATTTATGCGAGCATATGAAACTGAAGGAAAAAATTGTGTTTTCCACATTCTATTCAGAATTTTCCAGGAAGACATGCACAGATGCTTGCACAGGTATACAAGCATCATTTATCTCATGGTCATGGCACCCTACAATCTGGATCCAGCCCTACATATATATATTTATATATATAGGCACAGCAGATGTTCCTTTCCATATTATTCCTGGGCATCAACCTAGGACCCTGCAAATACACTCAACAAACCAGCATCACAATACACAACCATTAGTAAAAGCACTATAAATGCAGAGCTCACAAAAGCAAGAAGGGATACTGAGAGGAGTGGGTGAAATTTTTATTTTTCCACTCTAGCAAGTTTTGAGAACTTTTGTTATTTTAGAATCAGATTCCACCTCTCCTTTGATTAAAAAAAAAAGTGTATGAATATTGACATGAAAGACATCTTGTTGTTAAGCTCCAATTCTCCTACTTGAACCGACTCCCACTCGGATGAGCGGATGAGCCCAGGTCTGCCAAACCGAAGCTGGAACTGAAATAATTCACTCAGTCCAAAGGGAAATACACAATTATTTATGCTATTAAACAACAAATATTTAAGCAGTTAGAGTAATATAGGTCAAAAGGACTGATGTTGAACCAATGTATTCTGTTTACTTCTCTATCACAAATTATTAATATAACTTCATGAATAGGTAATATATGCTCAGCAAGTGTGCCTCTGCCCAAGTCTTCAATAAAGCAAGCTAGGTACTACTTTAATAAAGCAATAAAATAAATTAAAACCATCACCCATTTCTTCCAAGTTATTATTGCCACTGGAAACATAAATGATGAAAAACTTTCCAATGCTGTTTGTAAACACTTAACTTGGAATTTCGAAGTTCGGCACTAATCCATGGAAACAAATCAATGCGGCACAAGAAATACTTGTGACACATCCAAACATCCTGCAAGGAGCATATGTCTTCTCAACTCATGGAACATAATTCACAGACTTACAAGAAAAAGCCTTCTTGAATGATGAATATGGGTAACAACTTAAAATATTTGTTATATTACTATGCGCATGCTTTCAGTCCTACACTTAAAAGGCCATCGGCACACGTGGAAAAACTCTGAACACCGGGTATTTGTGGATCTAAAGTTAGCTGAAAGCTGAGGAACTGGCAAGCCAGAGGCAATGGCTGATATAAATCATACTTCTGGTCCCCCAAGAATTAATACTGAGGAACATATATTACTAAGAATTGCTAATTTGGGGATTTCTTCTTTGCTTTTCTTGGTCCTTCACTATTCTTCAGCAGATATCTTTGGATAAAGATGTATTCTTCACATCAGAATTTAAAACCCTTTGTTTCGGCACAGAGCTGAAATTATCACAAGAGCAGTAAATTATATGTAAAGATTCTGGTTTTAAGGATTTCTAAAGCCAGAAGGGAAAAACGTGCACAGTCAGTAGTGAGATGTACATCTCTTCTTGCCTCCCTCTCCTTTATTTTTATTTTATGAGAGAACAGACTCTACTCCAGACTTCAGTGCCTTTTCTATTTACGGAAGCCCTTTGCCATTCTCCCTGGGACACACCGCAGCTCACACCAAGATAGGAACTTCATTAGTAAAACAGTTCAATTTGGGGAAACAAAAAGTCAAGATGCATAGAAATACAAACATGAGCTGTATCTTTGATTCTAGCAGCCAAGAATGCTTCAAGGAAATCTCTGTGCCAGAGTAACAAAGGTAAATGAAAATTAGAAATTGGATTTAGTAACAAATATTTATTTTTTTCAGAACTTTTGAGACTCTGTTCAAAGACAAAGAAGCTTTTTAATTTAAACTACTAAATCTTGTATGTGACAACTCTGTTCCCAAATCTGGCCTTCATGGTTGGGTACAGTTATGTTTTCCTCTGACTGCTGCTATTACTCTCTTGAAATCTTCTTAAAACAACTGGGACCTTGATGATATTAGGAAACAGGTTTAGCATTAAGCATTAACAGTACAAAAATTAAATTATGATTAGGTAAATATAAACAAATCAAACTTTGCTCTAGCATTAGCAGGTGTGTCTGCCTGCCAATCTGCATTTTTTAAGTAGTCAGACCGGACCTTTTGCAAAGCACTACAATTTTCCCAACACAGCCATCCCGTAGGCTGTGTGCCTGAGCCTGCTACACAGCACTCGCTTCACTTTCAAAAAGTTCCAAATTTTTTTGCTGCTAACATATATTTGAAAGTAAATTACAAGAGTGTCCCCAGACCCCACCATAGCTATATCAAGGGGGCATCAAAGCCAGCCTTAAACACAGAGAAACAGGTAACTGTAGGTGCTCCAAGCAGGAGGGTTTATGCAATCCCTTGGTGTGGACTCCATTTCCGTAAGACATGAGGTGCGTTAAAAGTGTCAGATCCAATCTTCAATCCTCAAAAAATAAGGAACATAATTTTGATGCTGTACAAACCAATGAGTGATTTATATAATACATACACACACCAAATACAATGGGTGCCACCCGCATAATTGATTTCTCTACTTCTTTGTAGGTATTATTCTCTCATCTTAAAGGCTTGAGATTGGTGAGTCAAAGGGGAAAGATCTTATTTTATGTAAATCCTAACTTCTATATGTATGTATTCAATTAGGTTGAATTTCCTAGGGAATGACCCATTACTCTTCCTGAGGACCATCACAGACTCTCAGCAGGGCAGGGCAACGATAACAGGACAGATCCAGCACGTGGGGAGCCTGTAGCAGCAGCAGAAGCTGAGATACAAGCCTCTCAGGACAGTCAGAAAGAGAAAACTATGGAGATTTAGTGAACAAAAATAACTGGACTGGAAGAAAGGATCCATTCTAAAAGGACACAAAGGTGGGAGGATGATTTACTTATGAGTCTTACTTTTATCTATTTCAATAGTTCTCTGAAAACTTTCTGTGGTCTACTGCCATTTCTCGTGCTTCGAGCCTGAGACATTTCAGTAGTTTCTGTTTCTCAACATCAAGGAAAAAAATTCCACAATTCTACCTTAATGTTCTGGTAAACTTGGGTTTCAGTCATTACAGGGCAGAACTTAATTTATTCCCAGGTGTTTTTATAAATATCAAGCTAAAATGAGCACAGGATCCACTTAAAGAATAGTTCAATAAAACAGGCTTCATATTCAGTTCTGCAGGAGTCTATTGATCAGTACCAATAAAGGCCCATTAACAGAATCCCCAATTAATTCTTCAATCCAGCAAAAGCAAGTGTTCTTGCCACTATAAGTGAAGAATTCCCTCTGTACCTCTGTTTGAAGAGCAAAGCACAGAAGTCTAGCTACAAATTATATCATACGGTGTTTGAAGGAGAAAGAAAAGGAAAATACCCAATCTCCAACAGAGAGGAATTTCCATTTTTATTAAAAAATGATTCACCAAATAGTCTCTTACTAGAATGAATACACCCCAGTATGGCGAATAATAAAGCTCCTGTTATAGAGCAGAGAATTAAAAAAAAAAAAAAGCCTTTTGAAATAACCAGCTATATATAATAACAACAAAATTATCAGAAATGAATTTTTTTCCAAACAAAAAAAAAAGTGAAATTAAAAGACCCATTCAGCAACCTGCAACATTGCTGGGTCTTCTGCTTAACTAATGCCTGGGAAAGGACTATGGATGCCACCCCCGTGAGAGCTTTCAAAAGCCCCCCAAGTAATCCTGCACAGCGCTCTTGCACTTAACATGATCTAGATACTTATCACCATGGCCAAATTGAACTCTATTCTGTATTTATGAAATGACAGTCAGTGCTGCAAATCAAAAACTTCAGTAAGTACTGCTATCCTGCAGACCCTCCCCAGCACAAAACACAACCCAGAAATTCAATATAAAGGATCAAAATAGAAAATGAATACTACTGAATAATACCGCACACTCCAAATCCTTCACCTTCAACGTTGTGCCATCACCTTGTTACCCAGGACAGGGGTAAAGGATAAAGATTGGAGACTAAAGACAACTACCACTGTTTTAGTCCTGATTTTACCGAGTAAGTTTAATTGAATATTCAAAATAAGAGAAACACTAAAATCTAAATAACCTTCAGTATTTGATGTTAAGTACCGAGTTTGTCACTTAATATTACTTATCATCCTTGTTTCCTAGCCTAATACAAGCATGACTGACATTTTTCCATTTCTATAACATCAAGTCAGTAACGCTTAAAATATCTTGTGAAATACAACATTCAACATTTTCAACTTTGAAGTTATCAGCATAAAGGAAAAAAAAAACGCCTGTGTCAGGGTAACCTTGTACATCACACAAGGGTAAAACACGCAATGTTCTTCCTTTTTTCCACCTATTTGATAAATTAAAAATCATAAGCACTGATCAACAGATTTCCAAAATTACTTATCTCATCTCTATCAACTGGCTCAAGCATAGTAACAGATTTTAGAAATTTGCATATTGCAAATAAACCTGTTACCAACTGCATCCACTCTGACATTTTTTGTTTAGGTGATAAACTGAAAGACCTGGAGTCTGGACTTTACCAACCAGTCCCAAAAACAGAGACCACACAGACCTGTCCTCCTGCCATCAACTCCAGTGTTTTCTCTGTGAACCACTCCTAGGAAAGTGGTCAACTTCAGTTTTCTGGCTTATACTTCAAACTGCTTGGTTGAGCACACTAAGATATGGCTTTTTTCATAGCATAATAAATAAGGTTCCTTTGGAAACTAATGAACATCTTCACCTGCTTTTCCCTGGAAAAAGAGTGCGAGTTACATGTTACGTGCTTCTACACCTCATCAGTCCACTCCGAGTGGTTCATGGTGCATTTTCCCTCACTTTATCTCAAGCAACCTGAGGTAAGCATCTTGATGGAGGTTGCAGATGGCCAGGACAATAGGGAGAGAAAAAAAAATTAGATAGAAAATTAAGAGAATGTGATCATTTCCCTCCCAAAGAATTCTCGTTTGACCTTCACGCAGAGGGAGAAGCCCATCGAGCCCATTGTAGCAGTGTGTTTCACACCCCGCAGCTTAGCCTGTAGGACAGCCATGAGCTGGCCCCTTGCAAGCAAATAGGATCCGGTCCTGAGTACACTCATCTCCTGGAGACTTCACATTACAAAGAAGTGAAGCCAGCCTGACAGCTTTTTTTTTTTTTTTTTTTTTAATATATATTGGTCCTTAAAGCCTGTTTTCTTGTTAAGCTGTTTCCACATGCATTCTACTTGTGTGTGCTATCATCCAACATCAGATAAGCTGTCTAACCACCTGAGACCAGCTAACTGCTCCTAAATCCATTTCAAAACTTTCTAAAAGGGAGCAGAAAGCATTTAGAAACTAAAAACCTAACAAGTCTTTTCTTGTGAGTTTACAGTCACCTGTGAATGTCCTCCACCTCTGCTCCTCCCTCTGTATCTCAAAACATGCCATCTGTTCCGGAGTGGAAAATTATGTATAGGAAGGATGTTTCATGCAGCTTAAATGTGACCGATACAATTCCTTTCTATCATCATTCCCCTTCCAACTGAGTGTACCTGGGTGGGTGTCTTCAAGGTGCAAATGTATCAGGAAAAATAATTAGCCAAAGCTGTTCACGTGTGTTGAGTACAACTGCTTTCACATCAAAGTTTTATTCAAGTTGAACAAAAGAAGTTGAACAAACATCCCCAGGAAAAGCATCTTCTTAGAGCCTGCCTCTGAATACCCAAATGCTGCACTATAAACTCTTTATTGCACAGTGATCTTAGTGCCACCAACAACTAATTGCCACGGAGATGAAAAAATACCATGTGACACAGTTCATTTCAGCAAAACAAAACCTGCATTTTAGGAAAAATGGCAGGAAAAGGTGCGAGCCTAAAACATCATCCTAGAAATTAAATACTCCTCATCTTTCATTATTTACTTAATGCTGCCAGAAGAATTTCAGCCTAACTCAAAAGGGAAGTCAAAATTTATTGCTAAGTAATTATTATTACTAAAAGAAGTAAATAGAAAGATATTATGTCTGTTTCAAAGGTCCAGGTGTTCTGTAATCTCTACTGAAGTCAGACTACTTAAATTTATGGTAATGACCTAACACAGATTTAATACTTGTAGCGGATTGAAAAAGTTTTTTGTAATACACAAAAAAAAGGCATTCTCTGTCCGTGTGCAGACTCCGGGCATGTTCAGATCAACACAACTGGCCTTCGTCTGGCACAGGTTTTCAGTACTTAATCAGAAACCTGTTAAAATTCCTGAACACGTAGTAAATCCTCACTATGCCAAAACAAAGAACATTTGTAAAGGGGTCTTCTGTGAGTTCTCCTGCTTTTACACAACAGGTTCCTTTTACTGCGTGGTTCTAGTTGATGGCTCTGTTTCCCACAGTTTTGCTCTTATATATAAGTGTCCTGGTTTGACAATATGGTATCCATAGTTTCACAACATCTATATGGGTTATGAAGGGTTTGCACTTTTTTTATCTAGACTTTGCACAGAACCAGGATCCTCTACAAGACATGCAGGAATGCACATCTATTCCGCTTTATTACTTCCAGCTTGGCCAGGGTGAGATTTTATGAGGACCTTAAAGAGGAAAGAAGGTGACAAACTGCCAATGACAGCCAAACAAGAAAATCTTTCCAGGAATTCCTTACAAAAAATAATCTTCAGAAAGATGGGAAGACATTAAACTTTGAAGGCATTAAAGCTTAGTGAAGAAGAAAACAAACTGGATACAAAAAAAACCCCAAAGGAAATCTGAACCAACCCTCCTGTCCCGCAGTGGAACAGCCGTCTGTCCTCACCTCGGTTATACTTCAGTATATATATAATAGTTATACTATACCATTTTTAAGAGTGAATGGCAGAGCACAAGTCAAACCCATTCTATCATGTAAGCCAAGCTTGCAGCTTTGGGCTTCAGTGCCTCAAAAGCTGGAAGTGTTAGAGAAGATGGCATGTACCAGCTCTCAGAGTGAGAGCAGAGAGCAGCTCCTCTCCGACATGCGCTGTAACACGGCATTTCTAAGATGACACTCTGCAGTCACGAAGAAGTGGATAAAATGAGTGAAATCTGGAAGAGCCTCCATCACTGCTGAGCCCCAAAAAGCTTCTGTGGTCCAGCAGCTGTGGAGGCTGGTGATCTTACTGAAATGAGTCTCATGGGAGTGCATTTAATTTAAGTCCCTGAATTTAACACCATTAGAAGATACATTTCCTTGATGATTAAAAATTAAATACAAGTATTTCAAAGCTTTTGAAATAACTTAGAACTAATGAAGAACTAATTGCTTCACTACATGTCTTCATATAATGATGTATAAAAAATTGGTGTCAACTGTCTTATGTCAACTTTTGCATCAGTTAATTACATGTTTTCCATCAGTCATTTATAATCACAATTAAAACATGAGAATATTCTTATAATTAGTTTTGTGTTTTAGAGAAAAAGGACAACTGAAGGAAGCATTAAAACTCGGCTGCATTTTTTCGGTTACTCAGTTGACACAATCATTACCACTGTCTGAGAAGTCAATTCCATGGCAAGGTGGGAACTGGTAGTTAGGTTTATTTCCAGTTCTCTAAAAGAGAGTACTGGAGTTCAAGTAAGAGCGTGATTCTGCAGAGCAAAGGCATTTCAATGGCAAAGCCAACAGGAGAGTTTTTCCGATCTCTAGCACAAACATTCCTGCCTTTGCTATATTGAAATATGACTTCCACACCTCTTAAATTTCAGGTTGTATGTGTCTGAACTAAGTCTATGAAATTACCTTTCAAAAAAAAAAAAGAGAAAAAACCCTCAGCTCTCTCATAAAAATATTCTCCCTCAGTCCCAAACATCACCCTGCACTACCTCAAAGACAAAAAGAAAGAGAAACCGGGACCCTGGAGCCCTCAGCGTCTCAGTATAGGCAGGATTTAGAAGACAAACAGAAAAGTCACGTTCCTGCTCCTACACACTCGGCTGCAAACAGAAGGGCCAGACCCTCCATCGCTAACCAGAGCTTTAACCTGCTCTCCAGGAGCACGCGGTGCACGATGAGTGGAACCTCAGCCATAGGCAAGGCCGACTCCTTCACCCCGTGCTGCTGGTGATGCGTCCCTCCACCCATCCTTTGCCAGACGCAGAGGGGGGTCAGTCAAGCACAGCTCTGCTTTGGAGAGAGACAGATCTAAATTAAACACCTCTAACGGCACCGAATGCACCCTAACCTTCCCGGAGTTCAGGTGAGGGCAACGGTACCTCACCCGAAGGAATGACCTCTCCCTTCAGAATGGCTTCTTGCCTCTGCAGAGCTTTTACAGATCACTCCTTAAACTTGCTAAGAGTGGATCCTTTTCAACTGCTATTTAATTCCCTGGAATGAACTTGAGATATGATGGACATGAAAAGGAATAATAACTTAGATCACGTGCAATTGCTGAAAGGGATGTGCTGTGTCCTGCTTCTCTGGCATATCTGACCTTGAATGGCCTGTCCTAGATGGGACATGTGTGGTAAGGACAGCCCACCCTGCTCTACAGAATACCTGAACACACTGAAGTCAACTTTCACAGAAACAGATCATTTTTCCCAAGCTTACAGGAGAGTCGCTGCTTTCTATAGCAAGGACTTCAGTGTCTTCCCTAGCTGTGACAATGGAAACCCCTCTAGACACGTACTCGAGATGTCACGGAGAAGGCAAGCAGAACCTGTTTCCCAGTTTAACCTATCCCCAGGTCATACCAACAGAAAGCAATTTTATCACCATTTGTACATAAAGAAACTTGTGGGTATTAGTTCCATTAGAGACTAAGACTTAACCTTTATTCAGATCATTCTTTCTAAAACATGACCTGGTTTCACAACCACCTGAAGCACACAACTAGAAAAGCTGTCTTCAGTGCTCCTCTCAACCCTTCCTCGTGTATTGAATAAGCTCCCCTAAAAAAGGGGCTTTAAAAAACATGAAGAAGCTTTAAACACTCAACTCTGCCTCTGTTTAGACCTGCAAATTATGCATTTTGCCTTCAAATATGATATCCATTCACTGTGAGGGCGCAGTATATAAATCAATAAGAAATATGCTCTTACTTTGCAACTTTGAAATGTAATAATTTGAATTGCTTTGAGAAAAAAAATATACCATTTTTTGTTAGTAGGGTCCCAGTGGAAATGCCAGTTTAAAATTTGCATGTAAAATAACATTTTTAAGTTAGGGAGCTGAAGTGATTTTCTCTTCTGTTTTGCTCAGTTTATCCTTCTCACCAATACACCATTAACAACCCTGGCCAGAAGTAGCCCCCATCAGCCCATCCCATGGACCAGTAGGACACGATGGTGCCAGATCTGCACTGTGGACTCATAGTTCTTTCTGCAGCTAGAAAGGAGAATATTAGAGTAACTCAGTTCTTTCAGAAATAAATTTAGAAAAATCCTTTGAAGCACAATCTGACAGCTGCATAAAATCACTCCACAAGAACAACAAAGAACCACAGTTTAGATGTCTCTAAGAGACAGAGCAACAGCCCCAGCCCCGTGGCAATTTGTACTTGTCACAGCAGCAGCAGGGGGGTGTTAATGCCCTGAGGGGGCACAAGCACTGTGTTCCTTTGGGGGTTTCTACTGAGAATAGGACAATCTAGATAAAAGACACCGGGGACAAGTCTCTATTGCAAGGAAGTATCTAAATATTGGGAAATTCTTGGATATCAACTCTGCTGGCTGATGTTGCACCACTGAGGTTGATGAGAATTTTGACTTCTACGTTTAGGAACCCAAACTCAGATGACCCTCCCTTTTTGTTGTTAGCATGCAAGTCATCCAAGTCTTGCCAACAGGAGCCGCCAAACAAGCATGCTGAACCAGTACTGGCTCTGCAAAGAGTCCTGCAAACTGTAGATATATTAATCAAAGGGGTTTTCATAAGCTCAGAATACAAAATTGAAGGGGGGGGGGGGCACGCAATAGGCAAATAGATGTATATTCAGTAACTTGAAATTTATTGCTACCTATGACTGAAGCTAAGAAACCGACATAACAAGAGGGATGTAATAAATTAAGCAGGAAACACATCCTCCAGAATAGTCCAGTTCACAAATGCTGTAGATTTGAAAAAAGGGAGAAAATACGTTAGTCATTTAATGTCATGTAGAAGAGTAATGAGATGGAGTTGCGTAAAAATAGATCTAAGATGGATCATTCAATTAGCCTGCTTAAAAATCACAATAGTCAATGGAACAGTTGTCCCAACTTGTTTTGTCTTTAGTTAGTAAGTCCTTCTGAGTGATATAATTTCACATATACTTCCCCTGAGAACAGTTTCAAAAATCTGTGTGCTGTTAAAGACTAGTTTGGTGACAAAAAAATTGAAATGTATAACAAATTAGGAATACAGGAGTTTTTCCAATGTGGTTAGGTAAAATAGAAATACACACCATCTCAAAGTATTCACCCAGCCTCCCCCTTCCCCAAAAAAGGTAGTAAACAACCTGAAACCAAAACCTGCAATATTTTTGTGTTCATTTATATACCTGACAGCATCTGCTGTCATGATTTCTTTTTTTCCCCCCTCAAAGTAACATCTGTTCCCTGATGTTTGGAATTATAACCTAGAAGTGCAAGTACTGACTGTGTCAAAGTATGTAATGTCAAACAGCTACAAGCATTAAATTATGTTTTTTGTGTCCTGCTTTTGAAACTAAAAGCTCATCAGTAAATATATCATTTGGATTTTATCAATCCAGTCCTAGTGTATCTTTGTCTGCAGGTGAAGAAATACTGGCCAAATTCTTGACCTATAGAATTTGTTAAAGGCTTTGATGTTGACTGGAGGGGAAACAAGAGGCCACAGTCTATTTGCTCCAGTTTTAGTAATAGTCTTTGCATACATGTAGAGAGCAAGATTTACACTACTTGCATAATTGCCACATTCCCCAGTATCCACTGAAGTTGTTTCAAATCTTTACATTTTTCAGGCAAATGAAAAGAATATTACACATTTTACCAACTTTTTGGCTTGATGCTCAGAAATAAGATGTGCAATTCCTTATGGGAACAAGGCTACTTTTGTAGGGTAATTTTAAGAGTTCCATAGCCCCGCTGTCAGTGAAATCTCTGTGCCCAAACCGATTTTCGGCCCTTCTCGCGCTATAAAAGTAACCCTGAGAACAACACACAACTGCAGCTCTGCATTAGCCCTTACTCCAGTAATTAAGCTTCATCCTTCCCACTAATAAATAAATAATGAACTTGAGAAAACTTTAATGTGAAACTAAAAGTAAATTGAACACAACCTCCAGGGACATTCCTTTGTACAGGTTGAAGTTTACTGCCAGAGGAAAAGCGGGCGGCACCAGGAGGACAGTCCCAGGTTATTTGAGTAACAAATCACACTTTTAACAGGAAGGCACATTTGCTTCCAGCAGAGTCACATTTAAGAAAGTCCCAACGTGACGTAGTTGTGTGCCCTCAAGTGCAACTTCTTAACCTTTCTGAAGTGCAAAATTTGAATCAAAGATTGCCATTCTGCAATTAAAGTAATTCCAAAATAGCTCTCACCCCATTTGTGCACAAGGAAGCAACTAAAGGTTACAAGGGCAGCCTAAGACTTCTCTACTTCACATCTGAGCCCTAACTTTTAAAAAACCTGTAAAGCCGCAAAGCAGTAGCAGTTTTTTGGCCTTGATATTATGAAAATAAATGATTTTTCCTATGTATTTAGACTTTGCAAAATACTTCTATTCAAGCTATCAAATTCAACACTGATGAACAACCAGACTATGTTATTTGAAGGCTACCGTATTCTGCATGTAAATGCTGGGAAAGGTGAAGAGCAATTAAAAGGGCTGGCTGCCCATCCACCTCATTTCCAAAGGTCGGTTTCCAGAACTTCTGCTTCTTAAAGCATTCAAACCCTCTTCAATGACTGAAAAGGAGGTGCTTTGAGCTTGGCAAGAGACAACCACTAATAAGGACAAACTGTGATTCGCGTTCCGGGAGCTGGTGCGGGGACATACGGTTACAGAGGGAGCCGCTTCACTGCGCCGAGCTCCCTTTCACAGCTGACAGTTTGGGGAACGGCGAGGGAGCTCGTGCACAGATGGATGGGAAAAGGACACAGCCGACATCCCATACAGCGAGCTGAATTAGGAGTTAAACACAGCCAAGAAGAGGCTTTATGGTGTTTACTCCCTCCCAGTAAGGGAAAATAGCTGAATTTTAATTCTGGGGCTGAAAATAGCTGAGTGTAATTGAACATTCCATAGCAGCGCTGCTACCAGATCGCTGCCAGCGCTCAGCCTCTCCTCAGCCACACGCTCCGTTCCCTCGCTGCGCTGGCCTAAACAGGTTCCAGGTTAGGGAAAGGATTTGGCAGAAAAACAACTTATCAGCAAAACGCTATCGGTTCGTCACCTCCCGGATTTGGCTTGACGTACACCAGTACGAATTCCCTTCCCGACGGGAGCGGAAGGAAGTGACAGCATGAGAAAGCAGAAGGGAGAAGGGGGGCACGGCTCCTGGAGCCAGAACTTCCATCAGGA
Source organism: Gallinago jamesoni (assembly GCA_025769975.1). Classification (NCBI taxonomy): domain Eukaryota; kingdom Metazoa; phylum Chordata; class Aves; order Charadriiformes; family Scolopacidae; genus Gallinago; species Gallinago jamesoni. The sequence continues at coordinate 36,057,519 of JAOQGH010000062.1, read as the reverse complement.
GTTATTTGTCCCACCAGGCTTTAAGCTGTACCCCAGCCTGGCCACACTGGCTTCTGATTCTGCCCCACTCTGAGGAGACACACACACACCCAGGCTCTGGGGCCACCAACATCAGAAGGACATGGACCTGTTGGAGCGGGATCAGAGGAGGCCATGGAGATGCTGGGAGCCCCTCTGCTGGGAGGACAGGCTGAGAGAGCTGGGGGGGTTCAGCCTGGAGAAGAGAAGGTTCCGGGGAGACCTTCGAGCCCTTTCCAGTCCCTCAAGGGGCTCCAGGAAAGCTGGGGAGGGACTGTGGATCAGGGAGGAAGCTCCTGGAGGAAAGTTTGCTTTCAGTTGTGCTTTCAGACTTCATACTGTGATATACAAACCTAAACATCCTACAACAGCCAGAAACAAAACACATCACCTTGAACAGAACCTGAGCTTAGGCCATCTATCTCTCCCCATCTATATCTACTTGACAGCAAGAATATGTGGGGGTTTTTTAATGCTTTGAGCTGCCATATGTGCATCATATGTTGCATTAATCATACAGCAGTCTTAAAAGTTTTAAAAATGGTAATCTGAGCATCCTACAGCTGTGAAAATTAAAGCAATTTCTTAATTCACTTCTCTGACACAACTCTTGTAATTTTTTGAAGTACCTTGTGTTTTGGCAGTGGTGTTCTTGGTGCGGCTGTCCGCTGGCAGACCTTGTGCAGATTAGTCCAATATTTCAACAGTGGTATTTACACTAGTGCAAACAAATAGCAAAACAGGACCAAGCAGCTGCTTTCTCTGCAGCTCCCCTGTGAATGCAAGACAAGAGCTGAGCCGCGTTAGGCTCCTTGTTCCATCCCACAACCCAGAGTCGGTCTTTTCAAGGTAAAACTGCCTTCGGCTGGCACAAATCCCAGTGTCTCACTCTGGCTTTATGGGGCTTTTCACTGCTACAGCTGTCAAATTAGTGACAGTTCAGTATGGCTCGTTGATGTGCACTCTTGAAAAAGTATGAACAAGGCTGAGACCATCTGATCTCATTTTTACTTCTTGTACTGTTCCGAACTGTCATGCTGCATGTGTTTCTTCCCAACGCTTCAGGGGAGTGAGAACTCCACAGTGGGTCTGAGAGGTTCAAGATAAGTTCATTAAGCCAATTTGTTAATCATCTCCATGAATTCTGCTCCCATTCCTTATGAGGCTTTGTGTAATAGATTTTAGAAAACCTTAATGGAAATCTAATTAGAGCCAAAGGTCTTTGAAAGATTTCTTTTTTTTTGCTTCTTCAGCCTCCCTCTTTTTTTTTTTTTTTTCCCCTTTTAATTATGAATAGTAGGAAGGGACAAAAAGAGACAGTGAAGGAAGGGATAGTAAGAAAGAACACTTCAGAATAAGCTACAAATTGTCAGCATTTGTCTTTCATGTTCACGTGTGTCCATAGCAGACGGATTGATAAAACTCCTGGTGTTTCTATGGAGTGATACTCACTGCTCCTCAGCCACCATCAGAGCACTGGCCCTGCGCAGGTACCCTCAGACACCTCACTCTTCACACCTGGACCTCCTTAATCCCACAGCCCAATGCATTAGACCAACACATACTGGGGCTCTCAAATCACTCACTGATGAGGGATACACAGCACGTAAAGTGATCAAATCGGGTTTAAGGAGTTAATAAACCACTGGATAGCTGACTGCTCTCATAGTACATACAGCCCAAAGAGCATTTCAAATTTTTTTCCCCAAAGTTACTGCTCCGACAGCCTGTCTGAACAGGTGATTGGTTACACTGGAAAGAGACAAAGCTGCTGACTGTACCTACAACTTGTACCTACACCTTCTCAAGAAATGCCTTCACCCTGTCCCCCTCAACCAATTTATTAAAAAACAAAACAAACCTGCATAGGCACTGACTCAAACAATTAATTGTTCTTCTTAAATATACAGATTTGGTATCTTTAAGATACTGATTTTGCAAGATATCAGTATTTAGCAATTGATTTAAGTATCATCAGCTCAAAATAGGATTCACCAGTGCACACGTACATTATGAAATACAACTACTTCAAATATTTGTAGCTTTCACCTAAACATGAATGTGAAAGGGGTTCTGTATAACATAATTCTGTAAGCCGTCTTACTCAAAAATAGAAGCACAAAGAAATTCCTTTTCAACTCTTACGTCTTTCACTGAACACCTTTGTTTCTAAACATACAAGCATAAAAAGTCCTTAGGAACACAAGTTGGTTTGGAGGGTTCTTTTGGGGCGGTCTTTTGGTTGGTTTTTTTTTGGTTGGTTGGTTTTTTTCTTCCTTCCCCCCACAAATACGTCTGTGTGATACCAGAATTGTTTGGTTGGTTGTTTTCTTTGGAAGTATTTTCCCCAGCCCCCTGAAACCGCCAGGTTTTCCAGGAAGTTTTAATGATGAGGAGATGAACCTTGGCTACTAAGTAGACTCTACAAAAAAACCAAATTTGCATTTATAATGCAAATGCAGCAACCTTGGTGTTGCTTATTATTAAGTGTAAGGAAATAGATGGAAAAAGAACTGCAAGACATTACACCTCACCTAAACAGTATTCAAGATGTCAAAGACCTTGAGGGACTAAAATAATTAAATCAATTTGCACTATGATTCAATAGAAACAAATGACAAACGGTTTCAGCTGAAAAGAACAAACAAATGTACCAACGGGGAACCAAATCCTGAGGTCTTTGTTCAGTCCTAATCTGGCAACTCCCACTGAGATCAACTGACTTCGTTTGAAGATGCGACAAGTTTCAATTGAACGAGGCCGTTAGGATTTTCCCGGTGAATAGACTCTATAGAGGAGCATCACAGAGCCCGAGCTGTATGTCATACGGGATAATATACAGAATACAAGCTAACAATAAAGCACTGTCACATGAAAAGTGAATGCTATTTAGGTCACAGCACTAAGTATGTAAAATAAGCACGATTATCCCAGTCCCATTAGATCTCCGGCAGAGCGCGTGTGTTTTGGAGCAGCCCGCTTCGGAGACGGACAGATCAGAGGGAGTTCAGAGAAAAGCGTCGAGGACGATAAAAGGTTTGGAAGATACAAACTGTACTCTGAGAAAACACCACATGGTAAGAAAACTTCAGAAAGACAGCAAATGGAAAAAAGTAAGGAAGTCATCGCAACAAAGTTGTCAAGGTTCAACTCCACACAATTATTTCGTAAACCATTTCTAGCAGGAAAAGAGTCACTCCTGCCATGCAGCAAAACAAGTAATGCTATTAATATCCACCTACTCACCAAACTTCTGCGGTTCAGTGTTTAACTTGTAAATAAAGACTATTACTTGGAATTAATTTTCGCTGTCCCATCTAAGACACCAATTATACAGATTAAGTAATACAACACTTTTCTGGAAATAATGCTACAGCAGACCAAGGTTATGAATGGAACCTACTACCTCCACTTTCTGCTGAGATGATAACATCTCAGACATTGAAAACCTCCTTTGAGCATGTTTTTGAAAGTCCTGAATGAACGGACTCACTGTGGCAGAGTATTATTTGAGTGCTGGAAAAACAGAGCTTTACATTTATACTGAACGAGTTCAGTCTGTTTAACTCATCAAAAAGGGGTGACAGGGGGTGCCTTGGTACCGTCCAACACCACACCATCAACCCAGCCTAATCCAGCCCAGCTCCCCAAAGAAACAGCACTGCCAGCACAGAGCTGCCCCTCAGCTGATTAAACATGGAAAAGGAGGGAGGGACAGAAGACAGACTAATTAGATCAGGAGGAGCATCCCACTGACATGTCAATACTGTTTCCTGGACTTTCACAAATGGCTCTGCAGAGGGATGTGCTGCTCCATAGAACAGTGGAGAGGTTCCTTTTCCAAGAATAAAATGACGGGCAATGAGAAAGCTTTCTAATGAGGTAAGAAGAAGCAAAGAGGACACTGAATCCAAACAGAAATCAAACCGGATTAAGACACAGCTTTTAAGAGTAAGGGCAAGCAACCAGTGGAGCAAACTAAAAAGAGAGATGATTAGAAGACTTCAAGATGCGATTTCTTCCCCCCCAAGGTAGAGATACAAACTCATATCCAAACATCCAGCTGGGCATCACACAGTGAGAACTTAGTGAGAACTAAGGCATAGAAGAGGTCAAAATAGATTTTTTTCACCCTTTTGGCCCCGACACTTACTAACTTAAATTAAAAATGTATTTGATGCATATACTGTATGTCTGGAAAATACTCAATCTTTGTTATGCTGACTGCAATCCGGGGTGAAGTGACATACTGCTTTTTAAGTGCCCTTTCAACTGAATACAAGAATACAATGTTGTGTGGGAGGAAAATTGAGAACACTGCAATATGCATGACAGGAATAAACAGCAGCTGTCTACACATACACAAAAGCCCCATCGCCAAATTACCACAGAGGACACCAGGCTGCCCCCTTTCCTTGCTGTATTTTACTTTCCACACGCAGCAGCGTGAAATGAGGAGGTACTAGAGGACACAGTGCTGGCAGTGCACAGGCAAAACACTTATTTCCCTGGGTGTGGATGAAAAATTGTATTATTCATACAGAAGGGATGACACAGAAGGCACTGTGATAATAAGAGATGAGTTCAGGATACATGCAACCCAAACAGCCCGGCACTCTGGCCACTTTGCTACTTTACTGGAACTCAAGTGGCTGAAGTTTGTTACACCTTTTCTCAGCATTTCAGAATGTGTTCTCTGTTTGTTTTGGGTAGGCTTATATTGGCACCCTCCCCCCCGAGATTTTAATTTGCCATGTTAAATCAGTCTGCTTGTCAGGTAGCTTTTCAGTCACCAAGCCAAGCAAGCAAAAGGCAGAAGAAACCAAGCACCTAACTCCCCCAGGCACGTGAGAAAAATAAAATATACATTCTGCTTTTCTGCTTAGGTTAAACCAGGGCTGCTACGGGAAGGGGACTGGCCAAAAATGCAGAGTCCCAAAGCCTGTGCCCTCTCTCGGTTGCATAAGGCAGGGAAATGCAGTTCTTCCCAATTCTTGCCTTGCTCCAAGCAGATGGTTGTACTATGAAAAGAGCAGAACAAACGGTTTTGTTTTCTTAACAGCGTTTTCTTTAACCCACATTCGTAAGTGCAAAAAAAAGTCAGGAAAGAGCATTCAACGCTTCCAAAGGCTGGATCACTTCTCCCATATTAATCATTCATGTTATTCCTCATTACTATTTCTAGCTTTAATATTCAGAAGATATGGTCTCATTCTGATTTATTCTGGAGTAGTTTTAGGAAAAGGTCCCAGTATTTTTGTGGCAGTATTTTGTATCCACAAAAGGTACAATTCAGAGTATCTGCATCTTGATTTGTCCCTACCATACGATAGGCACAAAACCCCGTAGCTTATGTTCCCAAGTGACTGAGTGACAGAATAAGTCCAAGTCTTAAACTTGAAAACTATACTCATGAAGGGAAATCTATGTTGAAGATTTTCCCATAATCCTGCTGATAGAGTATTCAGGATTGGGATTAACTTGGTTTTGAAAGTAAATCTGACCTAGGCCTTTGAGTTGTGATCAGCACCATAGTACGTACGTCTTGTGAAAATACTTTCTCAATTTCAGTAAAGGACCAAAGACCTTTTACCAAAAAAATATGTGTTCCATATTTCTGTGGATGCAAAATAGCAATTTTATGGTTCCTTTAACATTTCAAGTGCAAAACCAAAGGCTTGGATGCAAGGAAATATACATTATTTTATTTTTACCACCAAATGGATGGATAATAATATTTTAAATCTTCCAAACATTTTCCCTATAAAAACAGAAGTATAGCTAAATCATGGCCTCTGATAAATCTTGCAAGACTGAACAAGAATCTCACTTCAATTATTTTAGACAAGCGAACAGTACATACCAGACACTTTACACGTATTAAACAAACAATCATTTTAGCAAAACATGGAATCTGAAGTTTTAGTTTTCCCTAAACAAACAGCCTCGTGGTAAGAAATCTAAGCTTTAGAACACTATTAAATATAACTGTCAAAACACAAAACTAGTAATTCCCTCCTCTCAAGTAGAAACTATGTGATTTAGGAGATAAACACAAAGTATTTGATTTTAGGTACAGACATCTGATTTTTTGAAGATCTGTATTTCTAGCATGACCATCTATAGCCCAGAAAATCTAGAAGATCCCAGTTTGCAGATTCAGGCTAAACCAGTAGCGCCATGGAGGCCTCAGCGAGCAGCCCCATAACATTGCAGAGAGGATTGGCACTGAAACTGGACACAGAAGCTTCTTACCTGCTACAGCTCGTTTTCTACTGTACATCACGACTGTTGCCCAAAACAGCCTCCTCCACTTCCAACAATACCTTCTCCATGACAATTTTATCCTGCTGTGCAGTTTCAAAAAAACCCAAACAACAACAACAAAAAAAAAACAAACCAAAAAAGCAAACCCAAACAACAAACCATATCAACCAAACACAAAAACCCAACCCAAACTATTTCCCTTCTAGCTAATCCTGTAGGGCAAGATCTGCAACAGCTGGTATTCCCAGGTTTGCTAAAGTCTATAAAGCAAAATAAAATAAAAATCAATACTAAAATGCAGTTTTAAAGGATAAGGAACAAGAATTTGCCTTTGAATTTAAGATGATTACTCTTTCCCAAGGGAAAAACAAAAACCAAGGATGGCAAGCTTTGGTTCCTTATTATTCCAATTTATGGCAAACATTGAGACTTTTGTATATCAGAAGTTTCCTGGAAGGTTCTCTTGACAAATTTTATATACTTTATACTGTGTATATGCTAAGTATACCTTTAGAAAAAGCTTAAAAATAAACATACAAAACAAACATATAAAACTACCTGCAAACGATGGATTAATCCCCAAAAAAGTCTTTTCAGAAGCTCGGTGAAGTGCTTGTTGTACCATCATTTCCACAGGTCAGATGGGATGTTATGGCAGCTAGAAATAAGCTTTTTAACCTTGATGTGTCATGAAGCTGGAAAACCATTTGTTAATAATAGGGGAAAACACAAAAATGAGCAAACCAGTAGAAAAAGGCATATCCCAAGCTAAACAAAACTGTGTAACATTGTTTGTACTGTTACTGATACTGTATTAAAGCAATGAAGATGTGTTAGAACACTGCAAAGGAGGAACAGCAGCAAACTCGATGGACCACAATGGTAAGAGACAGGTAGATTTAGACACAGCTGGTGCCAATTTTAAAAGCCTGAGTTTTGGGCTGCATTGAGGTACAGTCTTACAGATACAGCTCTTCCATACAGCGGCTGCTCTCTGTAGCTATTCAGAAGGTGAGTCACCCCTGCCCATGAAGAATCAATAAGATCCAGGAGTTCACAGTATTACTACATTTTCAATTTCTGGCCGAGTGAAAGTATGTGATCCCATACCCTCTAGATTTCAAAAATCCATTACACTAAATCAAACCTCAAAGATAGCAGATTAAATATAAATAACAAAGTGCTTTAAGAGAACTTTGAAAGAGAGCAAGAGAGTCTTAAAATTTGTTGGTTTCAGTTGTTCAACCCGTCACTCAAAATGCCAAGAAGAAATGCAAAACTTGCAGGCAGATACTACTGAACACATAGCGACATCAACACAGCAACTTCTTAGGTCGACAGGACAAAACCTGGCAGGAATAAGGAAAGATCTCACCTTTTAACTGTAACACTCTATGGAAAGGTAGAAACCACTGCCACAAGTCCATGTCTCTGGTTAGCAACCGCACTGGTGCCTAACATCAGAATTCTTGATGGTATTCCCTCTGTTACCCGATGGCTTTAGCAAATTTTGCCGCAGTAAGATAAGAGTATCTCCATAACAAAATCAGGATCTCATTTTATCTAATTTACCATTTATTTCTTAATTTTCAGACCAGCTGTTGCAGTTTCACAGCAGATAATTCATTGTTGTCTCCATGTTGTCTAACGGATCAGCTCTGGGCACTGCTCAACCATTGCAGCAGAGGCTGCTCAGGCTTTAGCGGAGCCAGATCCGTTGCACTGATTGAGAATAACCAGAAAAAAAGGGAGAAACCTGCCTAATGTCTCGCTGCTGCTTTGATCCAGCCAGAGAACGGCCAACACCCATCTCTGCAGACTCCTCACTGGGATGCTCTGAAGCCTGTTTACTCTTTTAAATGTATTCTCTTAAGTGAAACATTACTGCTTATGAGAAATCTCTTCTGAAACCAGGAAGGTGCCCTCCTCACACTCTCACTCCCACACCTGTGTCAGGCCAGTGATCTCGGGTAAGCTCCGCAGCGCTGCTTTCACTATTTCCCACCAAAACGCCGATTAGACTGCATCTGAACTTGTAATCCATGGGGATCTGGCAAGATAAAATAACTGGGGAACAAAAACAGAGGGAAAAATTTGCCAGAACAAAGACTACAGAAAAGAGAAGGTGCTCTGCACCCCAGGTACAATCTAAAAACGATACCGTGTTCTGAATTATTTTTACAAAGGTTGATCCCAGAACAATCTTGTGACTGAGCACACATCAAACACAAAGCAACACAAGCATAAAAATATGTATTGAGAGATTTTTTCTGAGAGAGCTATTTCAGGAGATTGTGGGTTTTGTGGTGTTTTTTTGGTAATTCCATTATCAGGAAGTCTTACACAAGAGACAGCATACTGAGCATTATATTCTATAATAAAATTTGCCAAGGATTGTTATTTTATTGAGGACAACACCTGTTTTGACAAAGAAACCTGAAGGAATGAGGGATTCTGGAATGCTGCATCTATCCAGTCAGAAGTTCTTTTGGGACTAGATTTGAAAGGCGCTTCAGAGAATTAATTGGCAGATGCTCAGGAAGGGGTCCTCTGTATGGAAGGGAGAGCGCACAGAAGAGGAATCCAATCCGCCTAAAGTGCTAACATCTCTTTCTTTCCTGGGAGTTTTGGAGCAGCGAGCCCCCAGCAATGCAGCAGATAAATAGCCTGGCTTAAAGTTGCATGAAGGAATCCTGGTGGATAGGCAGAGCCTACACACCTCACATCCCAATCAACCTGCTCAGGATGTTTTCTATAGCAACTGCTGCAAAAAGTAACGAAACAATATACAAAACAAGCCAAGATGACTCTCTGCCTCTCTGCTGGTCCCCCGGCAGGTCTCCTTGGGTATTGATTCACATGCTGGCCCCTCACTTCCCATTTCAGGACAGGGTTTCCCTGGCAGGTAGGTCCCACGAAGCCAGAGCAGTTCTCCCACTGCTGACACCCCAGCAGCGCTACCAGGATGTACGGTATTAACCAAGGATGGCTGAGAATTTTATGAGATTTAAATCCGAGAAAGATTGAAATGCTACTGATTGGTGCTGGGTGCTTGGTAGGCATGACAACTTCTTTCATGATTAATTCTAACAATAACTTAGTTTTAGGATCCTCTGACATAAAAGTCTTGGCTGTTACAATATTAAATAAGAGATAAATCCAAGGAAATGTATCTGTTACTAAATCTTTTCTTTTTTTTAAAATCATCTTCATAATATTGCCAGATTAAGATCTCAATTTAGAAAGTACTAACGCATCTGGAAACGTTATCATTTTTGTCAGGACACAGCAAAATAATTTTATAACTCCTAGAACCAGTTTTGGATAACTGTGTACTTCATTTTTGGACTGAAATTCTTGTTAAGGCTGAAATTTTACAGTCGCTTCATAATTTGAGCAAAATTCCAAATGGGCATTAGCTGTAGCCATCAAGACTCAAGACCCTCGTTATCAAGCACAGCCCCTGTGTGCCTGTGCCCATCTCTCTGATACCGTCATTTGAAAATCAAAGCTGACCGTACAACTTTGTACCTTCCTTAGAGACTTACTGCCCAAACCACAGTGAAATTATTGCTACAATGAATTTAATGCAAATTGTATTATAGGCATCAGTGAGGGCAGAGCTTCAGTCCCCAAAGAGACAACAAAGATTCCCCCCGACACTGGCTTGCTTGTTTTTTGCCTTTCTACTAGAATTTCTCCCTATAGACCTTATCTTCATAACCACCGAGTAGAGCAATGCCTTTTTCCCCTCTGCATGCTGACATCTGGTATTCAACTTTCAAATGAAGAAAGTGATCAGTGGTTGGGAGCAAACACCCCGTAGGGAATTCAAGACCAGAAGTGAAGATTACTGACTGGGAGCATTATAAATGAGGAATAAACAAATGCATGTCTGCATCACTGGAGGCAAAATTAAACTGTAGATGTTTAAGACAGATTCTGGGGCGCACAAACATACTGAGAAAATTCAGCTAGGAGCAAAATATCCAACAGCTTTGACATTCTGAAGCTGAAAGGACTGGAGACGTTACTCATTGTAGGTGCCCCTGAATCTCTACTGTCATCTAGAGCCTAACAAAAGAATACTGTGATAAGTGGGGAAACTGGGGCACAAGGGAAGGTACCACCACCCTGTGGGGAATAGCAAAGATCATAATTGCTTTTAGATGTCTCAAACCCCATCAGTGAGACTTGGTAGAAAGTTTCCATTACACACCAAGGTGACAGGACCCACAGCAGGTACCACAAAGGTAACATGGGACAACACTTACTCAGTTTTTTTTCGGGTTTTTGGGGTTTTTTCGCAATCACACCGCCTGCACCCTCCTTCCCAATACCTGCAGTCTGCTGGCCAACATTAAATAATGTTACATACCCTAACAAAAGGGATGCTCATCATAAATACACAAATCCTACATTTTAAATGGTAAAGATACACATCTATCTGAACTACTATTTGCTGCCCTACAGAGAAAATAGAAGAAAGAGTGAAGTAGAGAAAAAATGAAAAAAATAATATGTATAATTAATAGCTCAAAGCAATTTCTTGTTCAGAGATGGTAAGTGCAGAGGAAGGTTTATTAGGAGAAATTACTGAGGCAGAAACACCATGGTGATGGAGGAAATTTTTGGTTTAAATCCCATAGTTTAGAGATAACAAGAAATGAAATAGGTAAGGAACAGTTTCTTACATACTATTTCTCACATATTTTTTACATAAGAAATATAGATAAGAATAAACAATTTTATTCAAACTTAACACTTGCTTTTCTTCATATATACACTAATTTAGTAGATTTATTATGACAAAGTAGTTAACCATATTTCAAGGAAAATTAAGTTTCTTCTTTAAGACTCTACTATGAGGTAGCTGAAGTATGACATTCTATCAAACCACGCTGACCAAAGCATACTGTCTTTAAATAGTTTTTGCTGCTAAATACACATTTCTAAAGAACTAGACATTGTAAGTACAGACCAGTCTAGTTTGTCCAAAGGGTAGAATGCAATCGAGCTGTTATTACCTTGAGTTCTGAATAGTCTTCCCCTTCTTCCCAGTTTAAATGGGAAGTGCAACAGGGATTAAAATAAACAAGCATATTAATTTGATTTCAGTGAAATTACTGAATTAGGATACTCCTTGTGATATATTCTGGGAAGGGATCATAAAAAGGCAACAAAGAGAAACAGTAATTGCTACCTATCTGCTTTCTCCCCAGCATCCCCGAAAGGTTTAACTTTCCTGCATTACACGTTTGTACTTGTCTTCGCTCTGACTCCTGCTGTGCCACCAGCTCCCAGGCACAGCAAGCAATGTCACTGTCACCTGCAGGAATGCTGAGCGCCGCCAGCAGCTAGAGAACCACTGAAGCCCACGAACAGAACAAATGGGAAGTGGAGAGGAAAAAAAAAAAATTTAGAAAAAACCCAATCACTTAAATTAATTGTGAACACTCCCTTTGGAAGGACAGAACAACAATAATTATATGCTACAACCTGTATGAAAAACTGGATCAGGAAAGCAAGCCACTACCTATGCATTTAAACCTTCAGCCTGAAGCGAGCACGAATGGCACAGCCAGCGCCATCGTTTTCAGCAAAATCAGATATTTAAAATTAAATAAAATTCAGATTTTCGCTATAACCCAATCCTTTCACATCCAGAGCAAAGACAAACTAGAGAGTAAGCAAAGCTTGTGTGATAATGGAAGATTGCCTCTGATCAGAGCCCGCAAAAGGAGGAGGGAAGTGTGATGGGGCAGGAGGAAGACTCTGGGAACCCTCTACTGCCAGGCTGTGGAGTTGGTGCTCACTCCGCTCCCTCTCGCTCAGCTCCACTAGGAGGTCACCCACTGAAACCTTTCCCTTTTGAAATAGTCTCCCGCCAGCATTTGGATACAACAGTCAGGTGAGGGAACAGCTAAACTTGAGAGCCAACATTATACTGCTCAGGGTTTTGCTAAGGAATGTGGTGGGACCAGCCAGTACACAAGAACACACAAGTATAAATATTTTTTTTTTCTCTAGCAGATTAAATCCTTTTCTGAGTAAGTAAGCATTAAGAGAAACTGTGAAGCTATTCAGCTGCACTTTCTGATGTCCATAATTGTTTAATTCAGAAGACTGGAAAGGAAGTGAAGGTCACTTTATGTCTTTGTAATTTTTTTCTTTTTGAGCAAAACCAAACCAACCCTAACCAAAGCAAAACAAAAAACCCAAAGCCCTAAAAACCCCAACCAATCCTTAAGCAAGGGGTTTGTGTTACCTTACAAAGCATTGCAAGTTGGCCTGAAATCTGCAGAGGTGAGGTTCTCCCCTTGTTTTAAATAGTCTTAAGGGCTTTCAGAGCTAAAGAAAGTGTTTCATATTACTAATAAAACGCACACCCTTATATGTCCTTAATAAGATGAGAATTCACCAAAACAACTTAGTCACATATGAATTTTAATTTTTCCCAAACTCCATGAACAAGCTTATAATCATCACTTATCACCGTATAAATCATTACTTTTGTTATTAATAAGCAGGCAACAAATAACACTGAGCTCCCCTAACATTTTCCTAAGTAGAGCTGAAAACCTGCTGGCAGGAAAGGCAGCGTCGGTATCCTCTTGCTGTAAAAAGAGAAGTGACACAAGGGGCTTGCCCATAAATAAACAGCCTCAGCCACGTTCAGGTGGCCTGAACAGCAGCGTGGGAACATTCTGGTTTGTCACAACCCCAGTGTGTGTTTTGGAGTTGTAAAACTAAACCGCTAAACCGCCTTCCAGCTCTGTGCTGCTTTCTAGTCGAGCACAGGCTTCAGTATTAGGACAACTTGAGAGGTATAAGGAAAAACCAGCTCCAAGTGACGACTGACACCACAAGCCAAGAGCATTCTTCACAGACAGAAGGTTCAGAACTCCTGAGCTCCAAAACGCTTGTTGAGAGCGAAATGGTTTCCTCCTTTGGACTGGAGCTTGAGGTAATCCCTCCATTGATCATCACAGCAGGGCTTTCCCAGGCATGGACTTGTCTCCACTACTGAATGCCAGGCTGCACGTGGCCTGTGGCCACCCACATATCTAGAACTGTGCCCTCTCCTTTCAATTAAGAAACTAAAATTTGAACATACATGTTCTTGTTATTTTCTGGCAAGTCTCTACAATCCATCTGGCCAACAACAACAGTCTCACATGAACAGTAGTTCTAGGGCAGGAAGATGCTCCTTTCCTGACGAAGTAGAAACTGGTAAAAGCCCCAGTGCTGTACCAGTTAGTGCTGCTTACCTGCCAAGCACAAAACCCAGTTCTTGAAGCTCAAAAGTCCTAATTTGCAGTTGCTTGAGGCACAGACATGTCAGTGAGTAGAAGCAAGATGACAGATGGAAGCACATCCCTCTGTGACCTCACGTATTTCCTGGCTTGTTGTGGTTTTTTGCTGGCTATTTGGGGGGCTGAAAGAACAACTTTGTTAAAAGAATCTCTTTCATGACAGGTGAGAGTCCCTGACACCCGACTGTGTCTGGAGGAGAGCTGGGCTGTGTTGTGCCAGCTAACACAGGAACGTCAAGTGGTCACGTAACCTGACATCAAGCCGTGATCCAACAAGAACAGGATTAGCAGAGGCTCACGCAGTCTGTGGGCAGCAACAACTCAATTACGCAGCCAAAAACACGGTGATGGATTCTTTAGAACGTTTAGAATCGTGTCAGGAAGTGCCAAATAGAAATCCAATTCCATGCCATAGGTGCGTAAAATCCCAGTTATTCATTGAATAGTAGATTATGACCTTATATGCAAAATAAGTTGTGTTCATCCATTTTTAATGAAGCACAGTAGCCTTTGCAGTCTCTCGATGTCCCACAGAGTGCTGTGGGGCACTTTGTCAAGTCCTGGTAAAGGTCAGGTAGTTAAAATCAGATTTTTTCTGGTTTTCCTTTTCATGTATCTGGCACAGCTTTTTTTTTTTTTATTATTGTACAGAATGGGTGAAATTTATGCTTGCTGTGACTTCTCACAGACAGCAAACCTTTTCATGCAAGCAGATGAGGACAGATGAATTACATGGTAAAGGCTTCACACTCACATATTATATGGGGGGAGTTAATCAGCAGGGATCCTTTACTGCAAAGCAGAGATTTCAAAGACCTAAGAAAAACTTCTGTTGCCTTAATCATTGACTTCTGGCAGTTGCTTTTTCTCAGATATCACACAACTGGAGACACAGCACATAAATGAAGCAGAAGAAAACCTCAAAGATCAAGAACATTTCAACAGATCAGTTGAGAGCCACCAATATTTTAGACTTTATACTTTTTACATTCCTGGCAGGATCCTTTTCTCAGAGTGCAAACACTTCCACTTTCCCTTCCCAGCATCGCCAGATGTTGTCTTCCCCTGGTTCTCAGCTCCTCCAAATTCCTCACAACTGCAGCTTATCTACACCAGCAAATTAATAAATCAACTCTTGTTTCCACCTACTGCTCAAAGCACAACATTAAACATGAGGGATTCTGACTGCTACACAAAATTTTCCTTACAAATAAAGCACTCTGTAAAATGCACAACTGTTACTCCAAAGACAGTTAAGGTTTCTGAACAACATAGTTACCTACATCATTAACTGAGCATTTAACTAAGATTAACAGCACCTGGGGTACGCTGTTCACACAATGTCTTGATTTTTAAGGGCAACACATTACATATGTTACCGAGTCTTAACTTTAGCTAAGGTATTCTTATATGTGTACACACACCTACACATTTCCCTTGAAGCCATTCTAAGTTGTGATTTGATACCAGGTCTTCATGTACCCATTGTGGGGTTAGAAGAGAACCAAAAAATGTTACTTCCATCTGTACTGCCCCATTGCTCTTCAGTGTGATGTGCACTATATTCTCTTTATTTCCCCTGCGAAGCTTTCCCTTCACCACACCAGGCAGGGCTTTATAAACCTGGCACAGTGCTTTCAGAAGTCCTACACGCAATTGCAACATGGTGTGTATATTAACACATTCACCAAAATTCTGCCTCATATTTTTCATAAAAAGACAGTCTTTTGTTACCCTGTATTTCTAATCCTTTTCCAAACCCTGATTAGATACAAGTGTGTCCGAATGTCCCTGGAGAAAGACAAAGCCAACCAATTAAACACTTGACAACATTCATCAATTTGGAAATAGAATTCTGCTAAAAAGAAATCAATGTGGAAAAACCCATTTTCACTCACTATTATTATTAGTGAGTGAAAGTTACTTCTGACATCATCTCACCCATCCCGAAATCTCACACACAAAATTCTGGTATTAATAGCACTGTACTTTAGTATATTAATCATGTGCATACATGCATACGCTCGCCTTAGTTCTTGTACAGAAGGCAGCCTGCTCTTAGCTGCTGCAGCTATGGAGTGTACTTGCTGGGCAAGGAAACATATCTAGACCATGTGATCACAGCCTGCATGTGTTGATGTGTTTCCAAACACAAGGTAGTTCTAAAGCAGTCAAATCTGGATTCCCTAAACACAAGCCAACACCATGCGTTTGAACTGTCATCTGATTAAAATGCAGCTGCTGAAAATTTAAAATGGTAGGCAAGCTGTATCACAAAGTGGCTTGATATCCCTGGTCCTGAATTATTTGAAGCAGACAGAGTTAATAATAGAAGAGGTTTCATATGGTTCCACCAGTTCAGCAGAGATCAAATGCCTGTAAATGTATCCCAATTTGCTCAAAGGGCGAGCGTTTCCTACCCGCCTGCTGGTAGAGACTGACCAAAAGAGAGCACTTCCTCACTTCAGAAGTCTCTCCTGCAGTTACTCGTTTTTATCTTTGCCATATTAAAAACCCTTCAGTTCTTTTGACGGTGAAAAAAGAAACCATCATTAGCACTACCTAGTACCTTAGATAGAACAATAGTTGAAAGGGAAAAAAAAAAAAAAAACTAAAAACCCACAAACCTCAAATCCCTGGTTACGACACGGGGGCCTGAACTTAGAACTAAGAGCAGGTTTCTGTGCCTCTCTGTACCCCGGGAGAAGCTCGAAGTACTAAAGCAGCATCTCCTTCAGCGCTCCGACCAAAGGCCAGAGCCTGCTGACACCTCGCAGAGCAACGCTGCCGCGCAGAGACACGGCCAGATCTCCTTGTTCTGGGCACAAGTCTTAACAGACTTAACAGCTAAGGCACAGAGATCTCCAGATCCTCACGAACGTTGGTAGGACTTACAGCACTAACTCTTCCCATCCACTTACATCAGAGACATCTGTTTCATTGGAGACTTATGGCTTGACGAATTCGTTTATTATTTCAAATGCACTCAAAAATAGGATAATTGACATTTTACATTGTAACGATTCACCAGTTTGTCATTACCATGCATTTTAATTAACATGAATACCTAAAGCTTGGGATTGAAGAGAGAGCTAAGTCATATTGAAGTCAGTAACTGTCACGTTTCAGTTCAGATTCAGACACAGAACAAAACTAGACATGTCTATCAAAGCTGACATTTCAACAATACCAGTTAAAGGCGATAGTACAGATTCAGTACTTTTAAAGATGCTTGCACCAAATTCAATAGCAGTCTTCAATAATCTTTAAAAAAAAAAAAAATTAGGTCCAGTGCAGTACTGCTACATGTTAAACTAACTACTGTTAAACTTCACTTAATATAGTCAAGAAGCACAGCTCCATCCCATTTCCAGTTAACCACTGCAGAAGTCACATAGGGGTTACAGCTTGGCCACACACAGCCCTTTCCTCTTCCGTGGCAGTGGCACTAGCTCTGAGTTGCCCAATTTAGATTAAGAACAAAATCAAACCCCACCACACCCCCCATTACACCACCCTACTCCTCCTACACAGGAAGGAATGCCGACTGCGTGCTTTAGGCATGGTATGTTTACATCTCACCATTAAGTTGCCTTAAGTCAGTCTTCTTTTGGTGAAATCCACAAATATCCTTCAGGAAATCCTTTAGCTTTCCAGTGCAGTTCCACTCCGGATAGTTGTTCTCCCTCAATAACCCTGTATGAGCACAAATCCACCTCCTACTTCATACTCTGTCACAAACTATCTTTAAAGATAACTTGATAACCATGCCAATTAAACATCACAGGAGAAAGATGTACACGCCCTAGTTTACTGTTTGTTATTTAAAGTGGGAAAACACTACTCTTTAAATACAAATTTTAGACAGCAAAATCAAGGCATATTTTTTTGTTAAGAGTGTGCTGTGTTATCATTAGATTTCTCATGAAACTGTAACAATAAACTGGAGTTAAATTATAAAACCAAGGAAAGAGAAACATCCAGTGGTGGCTGTACAAAATTTTCCATGTAAACCCTATTAACATCTAATAAATTCCTATATAAATTAGATGGTTAACATGTTATTAAGACACGTAAATGAGTAACTATAACTAAACAAACACCAACTGTGCACTGAACACAACTGGGGAGAGAAGGAGATCAAGGTGGTTCCTATTAGATTAGGTCTGCAACTTTGTAATGAAACTGAAGAGCAATTCTGCCTGATACATACCATCTAGAAAATGAAACAAGTGGTCACCTACCACACAGAAGGCACCAGCTTCTCTTTTGCCCAGAAGCTGTCAAGATACAGCCCCGGGACCCCCATACTAGTGACAAACCCATGCCAGATTCCCTTGTATCGGTACACTCGTACAGCAAATAATTCAGACAGAACTCACCACTTCAATGAGCCATTTTGATGCTGGACCCCAAAAAGATAATTATAAAGGAAATCCTGAAACGTAGCAAAATGTAATGCTCTTGTGAGAAGCATAAGAGTGCTGGAGTGCAAGCCAAGAGGGGGTTTATAAAGAAGCAGCAGCCGCTGAGCATATGCCGGTTTCATGAGGTCAGTAACTGCTCACGCAGTCCATAGTCGCTTATTCCTATATCTTCTTCCTGCAAATATCTTACAACTTTATCAAAGCCAAAAATATCACAGCCAAGCAGTAGTGATGCTGTGATTATGACAGCAGCAGACATTCACACCGTGTATTATATTACCCTCTAATCACTGTTTCCCCACAGTAATAACGGGAACGTTCCATCTTTTACCCTTAAGAAACGGTAAACAGATCTCTCTGCTAGAGAAAGCAAAAGGAAGGGCCCCAGGTATATTTTCCTACTTTTTCTCTTACAATAAAGATCTATTATCCAATGACATAATCTTAATGCTGTAACTTTCAATAACCCTGACCTTTTAATGTTCTTTACTTCCTGCTCTAAACTCCAGGTTTGCTGTCCCTGAGCCCAGTGGTTGGGTTTTTTTTTTTACTTTCAAGACCACAGAGCATTTTCAGACTTGTTATTATCCATTCTGCTCCCAACTTTGTTCAATAAGAGTGCAAATCACTTGCGGGCAGAAAGGTTGGCTGAGAGCAAGATAAAACATGTTCTCTGAGGCTAACTGATTATGGTTTGAAGATATTGTTAATGAGTATCTGACTCTGTCCATTGGGTATACTTTAAACATGTTTGCCTCCACCTCTTGCTTAAAATGTCTAAATCATCTCAGTGCTGGTGAAACACTTACATACTGCAGCCATGTGTGCTACAGAAAACCCTTATAACAGATCTGGGAGTTAAAATATGAATTTTTTTATTGCAGCCATACAATTCCTTGGGCTTGTATTTCCCAAAAGACAAAGTTTGGTAACAGCACCAACACAGCGACCTCAGCATAGAGATCACTTTAAGAAATAATAACAGAAAGCCAATTTTGTGGGTGGAAAACAGGTGAGGTGTTTTCTTCTGGTCAAAGACAAATAACCCACATTTATAAGCATTTCTAAAATAGTTTACCAGGTAACAGCCCCGTGCAATCCGGAGTGCTGCAAATGGGGTTATTCCACCAAACTCTTCCAGTCAGTCAGTTTAAATCTAAAAACATCTCATGAAGTCCAGATGGAAACCTCACCACCAAGTGACAGCAAAATCTGGGTGTAAAGAGGTTGTCATTGTTGCTTACATCAAGGCCAGGCATGAGGTTAGCGGTTTCCTCACTTCCCATTTAATTTATTCGTAGCCACAGGCTGGCAAGTCTCTGCTTCTTCCCGAGGGAAGACACTCGCTCTCGTGGCAGTAACTCCAGGTTCACCCCAACACCACGTGTCAGAGACACGGATACACCAGGGCTGGCAACCCTCTGCTTCCACCAAATGCTGAAGGAACAGGTTCAAACCACTACTTATTTTCCCTTGTTTTTTTTTCCCCCAGCTGTTAGGAACACTCACTACTGGGTTATCTGGGCTTTCCAGATGTGCAGTCACCAGCTGGATGAAGTGCCAGGCAAAGCAGGCCCACTCAGCTCAGCCACTGCTGCCTTGCCAAATGCCTCACACACAGGCCAAAATAACAAAATCTGCTTGGTAAATGACATAGGAAGATTTGTATCAGTGATACAAACCTTTTTTATTTTTTCCTATTTAGAAGAAACTAATCCACTGTTTTGACCTATATATTTTGTTTGCTTACGTGTTACACCACAAGCTTACAATTCCCATAGACAAAATGAAGCTGTTAATTAGCAGCCCATTGTTAATATTCATCATGACTGTGTTCTTCTGTCTTCAGGAAAGACCTTCAGCTAAAACCCTGCTCATTATGAGTGAAAGGTAATCCTAAATCACCAGTGGAAATGGAACATCGAATTTTCATTTAATGGTCTACTAACCTTCGCTGGTAGTTTTCTTTTATGTACACCTTAAACTATACGTAAAGCAGAACCACCCCCCAATTAAACAGTGGCTTAAGATGCCCTCTAATCCTGCACCTTATCAAGAAAGACCCTGAGAAAACCCTGCAGCCCACAACCTCAGAAGCTTTCGGCACCAGAAAGATGCAGTCATTTTTTGTCACGCTATTTTTCACTGGTTTGTTTGCATCACTGTATAATGCAACTCTAAAGAGAGTTAGCTAAATTAACCATCATAACACTATAGATAACTTGCGGAAATGCAACATATTGCCTTCTTTTAAATTAGAATGTTATTTAAAAATTAATTGGGTTATAATAGTGACACTGTGCACTGAGTAATTGAGTGAAAATTGCTATTATACAGAGACTGCCATCACTACATAATTAGTACACTAGCAGCCCCTACTTAAGGCATGAATCTTCTGTCGGTGCAAATGCCGGGGTCAGGCAGTTAAAGCGGTCTCTAAAAAGGGAGGCAGCACTTCCCTGCTGGCTCCCAGTTACGGAACACACCAGGCACCTTCCTGGTGAAACGAAGAGGGGTGTAGAGGCCATCGACAGGAGCAGCTCCAAAGGCCGAGCAGCCCCAGCTCCCCCCTCAGCCCTGCCCTGGAGAGCCTGGAGAACCCCCTGGAGACTGTCCCTCCAGCGAGCACCCAACTGTTACACCCAAACTCTGCCAGGCTTCGGCTTCAGCTTCTTTGCTTCAGCTTTGGATCTTCTCCTCTGCCCTACGCTATTTCAAATGCTATTTCTGAGTTTGAAATACCATTTATTCCAAAGAAGTCCCAAATGAGGATGAAACCACAACATCTAATCTCAGCATTTTTGTTTTGACAAAACATGTTAATTCTAATAGCCTGCAAGGAATTTTCATTGCATCTAGCTCAAAATTATCCAGCTCAGGATAATATAAAATCTCCAAGGCATTTAGATATTTGTTGGTACTGATCTAGAAATCATTTTTGAGATGCCTGAACTCCTTGGTCTACATAATTGTGCATGAAGCATTAAATGAACTTTCTCTCATCCCACCAAGATCTAGCAATGCTCTTCCATTCCGCTCCCACAGAATCCACTTTAAAGTGACCAATGTTTTCCACAGAGGCAGAACAGGATGCTGGAAAACTCACATTAGTGCAACCCAGGCTCTGTTGGCTGTACCAGAGCCTAACCAACATCAAACCATTTGAACAGCATCTTATTGTTCTCCAATTTATTTGTGTATTTTCAGAGAGCAGCTTGGATGTTACTTCACTTTCTTTCCTGTCTGTGCCAACCCAAAATTTTGCCCACCTCACACACAAAAAAAACCAACCTCACACAAAACCCCAACCTAAAACAGACAAGCCACAATCTAATTTTATCATCTTGTAGCCAGGGAAAACAAAGATGAGTGATTTTCACAGGAAGAAAAGCTAATGCATTTTGGAGCATACAGCACTTCTCTTAATGCCAAAAATACAATACCTCAGATCACTGACCCATTTACTAAGACTGGTATCAAATTAAATATAAGTACAAAAATACTCTCAGTCCCAAAGCCCTTTTTTTTTTTTCCAGGTTGATACAGCAGATTAAACACAAGTTCGCTTACTCCATTATTCTATCAATATAGCAATTATTACACACAGCAGGAATTTAATCACTCTCACAATACACTCAGGCTGTTCAGACCGCTTGTTGGGTCAAATGCCATGTCACACCAACGAGATTTGGCCCTGTCACTTCCCCCGGCTGGTCAGTAGGTCCTGTCCCATGCAGAGAGACCATCAGCCCCAAACCCTGGCAAACTCATAGGAACGAGCAGCAGCAAGAAGGATCCATGCTGGATCCTTTAAACAGGTAGATCCAAGCTGATTGAAACCAGCAACAGTCTTGCCATTGCCACTTATGAGCTTTCAATCTGCTTATAAAGCACATTAATTCATTTAGATCGCTTTGCAATTTAGTATTTCAACATTCAATTTTTCCCAAGAAACTTCTTTGAAGATGCAACCAAGTTTCAACCACAGAAGAATTTTGAGCATTTTACAAAGCCCAGTAAAATCAAAGTTTGGTGTGGCCAAACACACCCCTGCAGTTTGTATGGCAAATTTTGCACACAAAGAAAATAGAAAAATGAACCTTCAGTCCAAGAATAAGAACAGTGTCATATAGCTCATACCTGCAGTTTCCCAAGCTTGCCTTTTGTATTCTCTACACTAAACAGCAGAAAATATTTTAAAATATTTTTAAAAAATCCACAACCCTAAACCAAATAAAAAAGCCCAACAAAAAATCCAACAAAAAAAAATCAACCCTCCCCACACAAATCAAGTTACACTTTGGAAAAAAGAGACCAAAATCTATTTAATAAGCATCCACCTGGAAGCGGAATTCATGCCAGACCACTCATGAAAATATACATCTTCAAGAGCTAAAAAGTTAGTTTTCCGATCTTTCAGAATAGATTTGTTTCCAAAATTTGCCACTGAAACTGTTGGATACCATTCTTCAACAAGCAGGAGATATTTATAAAATTCATAGATGTTTTTATGGAGAAAAGTCCTCCGCCCTTTAGAACCACTGAATGTCTTGTGTTGAAAATGAGACACGCTTGCATATGGTTTATCTTCTGCAACACCCTGAGGTCTCCAAACAATCCAAAGAGTTTCAGTGTTTCTAAATGAAGTGTTTCCTATATAGTCAGAAACAGTAAAAAGAAATAACTCAGAAAAATAGGTTATTAAATTCTGACAAGCTAAATCCTTCATTACAGGAAAATAAATTATATCATGAGAGCAACAAACAGGATAATTTGTACCTAAATTATTTACCTACACTAAATCATTTCTGTTTATCAGCACACACAAAAAAAGTTCTATAGCTAATGACTACACGAACTCAATTCAGCACTGTGGGTATGGTATGAGTCTCTCATAGGACAAGGATCACAAGTATGAAAACCCACCACGAGGTTTTAAATAGAAAACCTAGAGTTTTTGCTGGTGTAAATTACTGACTCTAGTGAAGAGCTTCACCAGCTGTACAGCAGATTCCAGTGTAATAGAACTCTACCAAATGAGACCCACTGAAATGCTAACCAATAAATGTAGATTTATCAAATCATAGCTGAAGATTTATTATTTTTATCACAGGGATACTATCAACAGTGATTACACTGACGCTTGATCTTGAAATAGACACCTCTGCTGTAAGTACCTGCCAATCCTGCTTTTATTTTCTGGTCTCGCTGAATGTTATTCTTCCCTCTGTGCATGTCTCCTGTTTTCAGCAGGTTATTTCTGCTCAAGTAGACCTTTGAAGTCTCCAGTAGCCCTGAAACACTCATCTGCTTGGTTTTGCCATTACAACATAAGCAGCTCTCATCTTTTTTTTACTAGGGAACTTGCTGCAGTACGCTTTATTTCTTCGGGAAATCTCATTCTTTTAATTTTTTATTTTGATCCTACAGGTAGGATTAGAATGCTGAAACAATAGTATAGAAAGCATTCACTCAGCTACAGAAAGACACTGTCTGAAAAACAGCAGTGCAAGACAGCCAGCAACTGCTGCAAGAATTCTGTCGCCACTCGCTCTGCTTGTGAACGTGGCATTAATTAAAACAACATATTAAGGCTGCTCCAGAGAATCAGTTAATTGATTATAGATATCCTTCCAGAATGAGCTTCAGAGGCTATATTACATTTCATAGTAACGATTGGAAAATTTTAAGGTGCTTATGTGACAAAAATATGCATATCTATGTATATATGCATAGGAAAACCTTCTTAAATGCATTATTGTAGCTGCTGTTTATAAAACAGGAGCCACGTGGACTGTAAAAGGTAAAATAATGGAAATCCACATGCAAGTCATGTTCCTCTTTATGCAATTCTGAAAGGTAAATCATTAGTGTATCAATCATACATCTATAAACATTTAAAATACACATACATAATCAGTAATGATTTGTGGAAATTCTGAAGTAACCCTCCTGAGTGCATCTTTCTTCCATAACTATGCCTTCGGGCCATGCTAATCAGCAAGAGAGGCAGAGAGCAGATTTAAGAGCTTTCATCTTGAAGCTGATTTGTTTTCTTCCACTATGTACAGTTCCTCCACGGGCCTGCATCACCCTGCACTGGAGGAGCACCGTCATCCATCTCCAGAATTCAGAGCAGATAACCCTACCATCGCCAAGCAAACCTTCTGAAGAGGTATCAAAGAGCAGAGGACACTGTTGACTTATTTTATCCTCCTTGTTTCCCTGAGAGGTTGCCCTGAGACCATACTCGTGCAATTCTCCCACTCTACAGCCAGTATTGTTGAGGGGAAAAAAAAAAACTACTGCACAGTAATTTATAATAAATCACTCATGAAGCCATCAATTTAGTCTTCATTACAATCTTTTACTACAAAGATTTTTATAGTATGACAGAAGTCTTACTGGGTATAAAGATTTGCCTGAGGGCTGAATGTAATCAGAGATGGGACAGAATAAAAACACAACTAGCTTGTTAGGACTGCTACACAGAAACATATGAGAAACTGTTAATAATGGTGAAACTCGTGGGAAAAGATGGATTTTTCGCACTAGCTCTTCTCAGGAAGTCAAGACCTTGCCACATTCAATACGTTTTTCACAGTGATATTCTCAGTGATTTGAGGAAGACATCTGGTTTAGCCTACGGAAAGTTTTTATTCCCCAACACCTGCTTTTTGCAAGGTCCAGTGGAATTGAGTGCAGTTAATCAGGGAGACTGAAGGATGAGCAAATGGTTTGAAACTGCAAAATTGACTTTCCTCATTCTTTAAGAATACTTCTCAAAACCCCTTAGAAACAGCAATGGAGGGATCGAGAAACATGGATAATCAAAAATGCTAGTGCTTTTGTGGAACAAGAGCGTCTCTCTTCCCTTTTCCAACAGTGATGTTCCTCACAACCAGGTAAAACCAGGGAGGAACAGAAAACTTTCTGCTTGACAGATTCTAGCTTGGTCCAAAGCAGCACGTTACTGCCCTGCCTGATGCCTGAGGGCCTACAGTTTTGTGGTATCTTAACATTATTCTCAGGTCTTGTTTTTTTTTGTTTTTTTTTTTTTGTTTTTTTTTTTTTTTAACCTGCCAAATGAAGTAAAACATTCATTTTGTAGTCCATACTACATTTGTAACATGAACTGTCTGCTTATATCAACTAAAGTGATCTAAACCCAAGGAATTACAGGCACGTACCAAGTCACAGTGAATCCTGATATGTATGAATACCTGGTAAATGCCATTTGCTGTTACAAAGTAATTGGGTCATGGATTTATCCATTTCAATTAAATGCAAAATTAATACACTTACTTATAAGGACACATATCAGGGATTTAGCTAGATGGCCACCAAAAGGGAAGGTCTGTCTCCTCCATCCCTCATGGCATCGTGCCTTCCTAACACCCCAGTTAAGCCCTTTGCCCCACATCAGCACTCTTGCTCACAGCACTCTTAACTGAGCTAATTGCATTCATTAACCCAGCAAATGACTATTTCTTGGGAAACTGTCCCAGTGTGGGGGAGGAAGCACCTGAGGTGAACTAGCTCAGTGAGGGGTGCTACAGGAGACACGTCTATAGCACAGGGGGGTGAAAATGCACTCCCGGAGCATCCTTCAGCCAGACAGAACCCAAACATCAGTGCTCGTTCTTCCAAATAAACTAACATGTCATTATCAACTAATTTTAATTCTCCAGAAACTAGGTATCTAGTCTTTCAACAACGCATAGAGTAGGATGCAAGCTTGGATGAGGCTGAAAGCAATCAAAGGAAACAGAAGAATGGCAAATACTGTTTATCAGTAGAAAACAGAGAAGAGAAGAAAACAAAACCTGACGGACTCAAGAACGAGCATGCCTGAAGCAAGCCATCTTTAGCCTCACCTCTTTCAGTCACACAAAGATCAGAGTTTCTATTTGTCTATGCTGATACACTGCTGACTCAGAGGGCCAGAAACCCAGCATCAGCTGCACGCGTGTGGGATAAACTGATGGCTAAAGCACATTCTGCAGTGTGCTGGAGATTGAGAACTGAGGAACTCGTTACCAAGCAGGCCTGGGTTCTCACCTGGGCCTCTTACCTGAAGTGCTAATTACAGCATGGCAGCTATGGGTCCATCTGCAGTTTATTTTCCACACAGGCTTACAGCAGATATTTGCAAATCACTACTGTGTCTGTAATAGGCCAGTGCCACAGAAAGCAAAAATACTTTGGTTAATAAAATTCTATGTACAGAATAGGTCAATACATTAACATTCACACAGACACTTGAATTCACACGCATATATACAAACAGATTTTTCATTAGATCTGGATCTCAAATACTGCTCACCCCATACTTTGTTAAATTCCACCAATTTCTTCTTCTACTCTGTCTGCTGCTGCCTGAACGTTTCCAAGCTGTTGTACACGGAGATGTTAAAACCACCGTCAGCTTTCATGCACCTGAATTACCTACTCCTTCTTTGAAGTGTTCAACTTCTTGTTCCTCAAATCTATTTCTTTTCAAAGCCCCTTGATGTGTACACAGGCTCACCTGTAGACCCCCATGATTGGGGACAGGCAGAGGTTGCGTCCTTCATTGCCATTCATCTCTTTCCTATCTGCCTCGAGTTTTGCTTAGCTTCCCCCCTCCCCAGCTCATTATACTGCCATGGATCAAGCATTTCTTGGAATACATCATCTTATTCCTATCTGTCAGCCTCGACTGCCTTCTGCTGAAGACATATGGAGAGCATTCTTTCTCCTCGAGGGGTGACCAAGCAGACATGGCCTGGAGTGTGAACCCTCTGCAGCAAAAAAATGCTGGGAATTGCATGACTCTGGGGAGTAGAAGTGGATAAAATTGCCACAGCACAGACAAAAGCATTTCCCTCCGCTGATCCAAACAATGTTTACCGAAGCTGATGATTGATACTGCTCCTTAAAATATTTTTTTTTTATCATCAATTTTTGCTAATGAAGTTGGCCTGTGGGATTGGTGAAAGGACAGCTGCTCGGGGCAGTTGACTTCCAATTTGCAGTCGGAACATGTCTCCTTCGGGTATGCAACCACAGATATCCAAAGTTCAAGAGTTCTGCTGCTTTGCCAGCAAACTGATCCAGCCAACTGCTAATCTGTTCTTCAAGATACCATGGTCACATAAGATAACATTCAGAATTCCATTAACCTAGAAGATTTCAACCACTTTTTCCTTCCACCTCACAAATAAAAGTAAATGAGATCAAGTTTTTCCTCGCATATTATTCTCACCACATTTGTCATGTTTCAGGTCTATTTCTTGTCTGAATCATTAAAGTTCCTTGATGCACAACGGATTAAGTACTTAAATAAATAGTTCACTTTTCCTCTAAATTGCAAAAGTGATTTCAATTTTTTAAGCTGTTCACAGAAAACATTTTAAAAAGGTAAACATCCTATTCATTGTGCAAATACAGACTATATTTTCATGGGCCAACTTTCCTAAAAATGTCTATAAATGCCTGTAGTAAAAGACGAAAGTTGTAAAAAGAAAACAAACATATTTTCTTTTTCTATTCTTGTTTTCAAAGACAGAATAACTGGTCCAGATTCAATGGACGCAAGCTTGAAATACTAAGAACCAGACTGGCAAGCCAGCCAGGTATTTTCAATGACCCCGTGGCAGAAAAGGTTTATGGCAGAGTGAAAAATCCCTGCCTGCTTGGGCTGGAAACACTCCTGGGAGAAAAGAGGCGCAGCTCTAACCCTTAGGTCATCTGCTGCCCAGAACAAGGAGCCCCGGGTAGCAGGCTGCCTTACTCCTAACGCTCCAGTAACAGCACTTCTCTAGCAGAGCCTGTCTTTAGAAACAATACAGAAATATTTGTTTAGATGCTGTTTATTTCAGTATGAAAGATGCTGGCCAAACATTTCCCTTATGTTATTTTTATGCCCCAGGGCAGTCTCAGATGGGGATTGATGTCATTTGCTTGAAATATTTGCTGTAAAAGAAAAGATGCTTATTTTTCAGCCAGGAAATCCAGCATGAAAATAGAGAGAGGCTGAACTTAGCACTTTCTCCTGTGGCCAGCACATCCCACTCTCTGACTACATGTCACATCTGGCTTTGCCCTGCAGCCTTGCCACAATTTACAGAGTCACATACATAATTCCTGAAGTGTCTGGAGCCTAAGTCCAAAGCCTATCACTCTGGGCTCCCTACGGAGCTAACTTAGGGAAACCTAAATCTCTAAGAGGCAGCTCAACCCATGGGAGTTACTGAACAAACATTTCTTTCCACAGTCTTCACAGAGGGAGTGGACTCCTAATTTGGGAGGCTTATGTATGCGCTTCAGATTAGACAGAATTAAATCCATGAAGCCAGCCCAAATCAAGTATTACATAAGTCAAATTTAGACCTACTATGGCCACAAAGGGACCTCTTTAACACTGTTACAATAAATCTCTGCATAAATCTATAAAAACAGTCAATAGGAATAATTGGATAAAGATCAAATTTCCTTTTATAATCTCGACTAGAGTTAAATCTCCTGTTCAAACTTACCCTCTATTGCTCCTGCATTTTCCAGCTAATTGTATTATGCCTGATGAAAATATCTAAGTTGCTGTCCCCTCCTGGGCTGCACCGGGTCCCAGCCTCCTCACAGTGGGCACAAGAAATCCTGGTACGTTCCAAGACAGGGCTTCCTTTTGGGCCAGGCTCCAAATCAGATGGATGCTTTCAGATGACAGGCTCCATACACTGACAAGCGCTTTGTATTTCCAAAGAAATAACACAGAAATGCATCTTGTGATGAATTATAGGTACAGTTCAAGCCTCATAATTCCATCTGCATCTGCTCAGTGGTGTTTGCCAACAGTGTATCATAAATACTGCATCACTGACTCTAGCAGTCATTTCCACAGTAGTACCTTCGTGCTCTGGGTTGTCCTCGTTAGGCAAACCACAGATAGGAACAATTCTTCACCACTTTCTCCAAATATAAGGGTTTTTTTAAAAAAAAGTTACAAATCAATTACAATGCAAATCCTCACCCACTTGAAAAGGTTGGAATTTTTAAATGCAGTATCAGTAGCCTGTACCCACAAATTTCATTTTATACCACCAAAATACAAAAAGAAGTATTTGTAAGTGTAAATATTGATACAGAACCCCTAGAATCAAGGGATAAAGGAAACTTCTTCCCTGATAACCTGAGTAAGGAGTTGTCCATATTGTAGGAAGAAAATGAAACTCTAGGAGGAGAAATGCAATGTAGATTTGTAAAAGTGCCATGAAGGAATTCAAAGTCTGTTTCAGGTAACAGAACACAAACAATGACTAGGAAGGAAAAAAAGAAAGGAAAAAAGGTCTTTGGCTTGAGCATGTGAAATTAGGCAGTGATGTTAGGTGCCTTCACAGTACATTTTATGAATGTTTCTACATTTTCAGCTCAGAAATTTCTTAATCCAGGTGCACCTGGTACCTTTAGTAGCATCTACAGATCTTATCAATTTTAATTTATTTTTTTTAAATACATACAGCTACCTTTGACAAACATTTCTAAAGTAACTCAGGGCCATTTTTCTCTCTCTCTGAAACATTAGCTAGGAGAACAAATACATGGATAATAACCTCCCTCATACTATACAAAAAACCTGAGGAATTTAATTTGATGGAGACTCTCGGGCATGCAGGGTTGCTTCTCATGCAACTGTCTAGAGAGGAGGGACAGGCTATATAATACACATCCAACATAAAGTAGTGGTAAGGATACTCCTCACAAAACCAATTCAGTATTTATTGTTCTCATAACACTCCTCAAGGCAAACGATGGATTTTACTTGCTAGTTTTAATAACTTTTCCTTACACGGAAACATTTCCATTACTTCCCAATTATGCTACTTTTTAATTTCTCTTTGCTAGCAAATGGGCAACCTGGAAATACAGAGGTCTTCTGTAGGAGTAACAGTAGTACAGCAAAGAGCCAGTAACTTGGTAAGAGGAAATGCATTAAATCCATAGGGAAATTGGGTGCGTATTGTGGTCTAATAGAAACCAATCATTACCTGGTAAATCAGCATGACAAAACCAAAAAGGTTACAGAACCTAAACATAGCATGGAAATACAGAGAACTTAAAGAACTTAAGAGCATTGAAGCGGAACTAGATTATTGGGGATGCACAGGGAAAAACCCCACCTACCCTGGAATATCTGCAGAGGGTATTTTACAGTTTCAGCCAAAAATGGAACGCAGCCAGACATGCAAGGGAGCACACTGATGGAACAAGGGATCCTCACAAAGGCAGCATCTTAACTAAAAATGCAGCTCCAGGAATATTTCTTCAGTGATATTTCTGTAGTACGTACAGTATTTCTATGTTGTTTCTTTTTATTAAAAAGAAAACAAAAAAAGGACAAAGCAGCAATTTGCCCTTAACCCTTTCAAGCCATTAGCGTGTCCTTGGAATACAGTTTTTGCTCTGCATAATACCAGCAGATCAGAGTGATGCTATGCAGGGACCTTTCTCTTATTTCCCCTTCTCTGCTAATTAGACTATTTTTTAAAAGCGCTTACCAAAATTAATGAAGAGACAAGACACTGACCATAGAGCTATTAAGTCTGTACTGAAAATGCATATACGATAGCACAGTTGGCACAGTCACCTGCTGCACGCTGCTGACAAGAGATGTGTTCCTTTGCTGGAACTGTACCCAAAACACAAGGAAAAGGTGATTTAGTGTCTCAGAGTCCTGAGCCAATTGCGATATATGGGTTCAGAGAGCTCTGAAAATTCAACATTTTTTTTTTTTTAGAGGTCACAATCACATGCATACAACACAGCACAGCTTTTGTTTAACTTTACTTGTATGTTTTATGGCTGACAAACAAGGGATCTAAAAGTCATTTGTGTAACCATAAATTGTAGTCAGTATGGCAATTCCCCCAACATCAGACAGGTTTCATTAAATCTAGAAGTTTTCTGCAAAACACATAGTGGAAACGATGATGTTCCAGAGTTTGTTTTTTTTTAATGCATAACAGACCAAGTACGTTGAACTACATTAATTATTCTACAAGCTGTACAGGAATATCAAAGAGGCATTTTTATGAGATATGGTTATTATTAAAACATAACCATATGCATATTAATTACAACCGTTCATTAGAGGACATTGAAAATATTTTTGCTCCAGACGGTGAAACAATTATCCTGGGAAAACGCGTCGTTGTTTTTCTGGTCTGCTCTGCCCTGGTGCAGGGGTTACAGTTATTTGCTGTCAGAGGCCAGCGCTATTTTCTCTAATGGATTGGCATTTCCAGGTCGGATGAGGTCAATCCATAAGAGCAGTGTTTGGGGGCTGCTGCCACGTTATACAACCCGCGCTGGGCTAGTTCAGCCCCGAGCCATTCAGGGGCTGGAGACAGAGTTTAGCTGACTGCCAGGGAGAAGAAAGCAAGCTTGCAGAAAGAGACTGATTTCAATAAATGATAAACTCACACTCACTAAACGCCTAACGCTTCTAAATCAATTAGAGCAGGGCAGAGATGGAACGATACATCATGTCTGCTAGCAAAGACTTTGAAACTATTATTTTCAAAGACTTAATTTCCTTTTTTGATATAATTGGAATAATATTTGCTTCCTGAAGACTAAAACGTCCAAGTCCAGGGCAGGAACATTAAGTCACATGAATAGTTTTGACAATTTTCATTGAGACTATTTCTGTGAATGCAAACAAACTTTAAAAGTACTCAGGCTGCGAGAAAGATGCGTTCGCTTTCTTCCTGGTTTCTGGTTTATATATTCTGGTTCCACTTAAAAGAGAAGTAGAAAGTTTCCACAAGACTGGGTAGTAGATTCAGAATGTCACAAGTCAAAGGGTGACATGATGTTGCCTAGATCCAAACAATTTCAACTTTCCATAGATGTCCTTTTCCCCCCTGTTCTTACAGAGGCCGAACACTGCAGAGCTTGCCAGGAAGTCATTGTTTTCCTTGAAGGGGGGTTTTAAAACATGTGTCTTTAGATGGTAAGTTGGGGGAGAAACCCCCACCTTTTTGGTAAATCCTGAATATTCACACAGACCAATGCCTAAATGAAACCACTATAATTATAAGATGGGAAGTGTCCTCAAGAAACTGAAAAGAATGTTTTTTCTACTTTTATCTTTACACAATAGACAATACTTCAGGCTGAGAACTCTTAATATATGCTGTATAAAGCACCAGCACCCCCTCAAACAGCACATTTCCACCCAATTTCCTCACTCTTCTCCAAAAAGGTGTTAAGTAAGATTTTGACCTTCTGTTCACAGTGGCGATAGGCCATGTGTCTTCATTCAAATATATCTCCATCTATTTCTCAGTCTAAGTTCTTGAGAATAAATGATAATTCCAGCCCACTTCAAGGGGAGTCAAGGAATTAATAACTTACATTAAGCTAGAAAGATATTTGGGTCTATATAAAAACTAGACACCAGGAAAAGATAGAAGCCCCTTCTTCCTGACACAAAGAAGAATTTACTATCTTCAAGAGAAATATTTTCAATAATCCTTCTCTTCTAAACATCCTCTATTTTAAATATTTTTGTGCAAAATCCAGAGACCCAGTCCTGTACGCAGTAAACCACACCTCTCAATCAAGCAGCACTGAAGTGTTAATAACAAATTAACCCAACCTCGTAAAGACTCCCATTTTCCATTCTGTTTATAATTCCACAAAGTAACTTCAGCTCCCCAAAGTAAACATCTCAGAGCTACATAAATCACTTCTTAAACAAAACCGCCATCGGGTACATACAGCTTACTATTGCCTCTGTATAGCATCTCCCAGGATGCTTCTGACCTCTGGTTCTTCCTCTTGGAAGAGGGCCATAAGAGGCATAAATGTTCCTCGAGAAACCAGAGAAGTGTTTAAAACCTTTCAACAGCAACCATGCAAGTAAGAATCAAACAAGCAAAAGATCAGCTGTCAAAATGGTACACGACGAGCTAAGTCTTGTACAATCTTTTCTATCAATGAGACAGGAGTAAACGGCCAGGGACCCTGGAGTAATGGACAGTCCTCACTGTACATATCATCTCCAGGCAACAAGGGCAAGCCATTTTTCAAAAGAAAGCGAAAATGCTTGCTACAGGTAATTTAAAGATTATAGGCTAACGCTAAGAATACTACATTAAGGTTAAACAGCTGGTATGACTTACTCAGAATTTATGTTTAGGGTTATTAACTGAATTTTAAAGTGATGTTCCAGCACCTGAAAAGATAAAGAAGCTATTCCTGAGATTAGAAGGTACAGCTGGAAGGGCTAAGCGTAAAAGATTTATACCACATAGTTTTAGCGGAGAAAAAAATGTAGAAATATATTAGATTAAGAAAGCAAATGAACACATGAAAGCAAAAATGACTAGTATTTTGCTCTGGACAAATCTGTTTCAACTAAATCTCAGTCTAAACTTTATCAGCACTGAACACGTGCAAAATTCCACTGAAGACAATAGGACATAGTTATATTTTCAAGTGTTTGTTAGATCAGGGCCTTGCCTCCCAGGGAGAAGTGTTTGCTCAGCAGTCCGATTGCTTACTGCTGGGGAAGATATTACTTCTTTCCTTTACTGCAGCCACCACGGTCTCTTTCATACCATTAAGCTTCTGCAAACCCACTATCACAAATGTTCTGTGCCATCCAGCACACACACGCTGGCACCTCCATCGGCCCAATTTGGTTTAGGCACCTCCTAAATACATTTCCTATCATCTTGAGATTAGGAGCAACATTTTTTGATTGACAAACAAACATGCATGATGATAAATACTAAATTGGTGATATAAATCGGTCAATCTGACACCCAGCATAAATCAGCATCATGCTGTGTAGGTCGGTGGAAGGCAAGATAACCAGCTGAAACTCTAGTTTAAATGCAGATAACAAAAAAACCAAAACAATCATAATTCTTCACTTTCCCCCTCTCCCCCAGTTCAGACTTAAATATAGGAGAAAACTATATGTTTCCCTTAAGCTTCCTGAACAAAATGTTTTCTCTGAAATTTATATTCTAATACAGCAATGTTAGAATAAACACACTGCAGCACATTAGAAGAGTTACAGCAGTAGAACAGCTGCCAGATTTTAACTGCATGACCCAGGAAAAACCTTAAGATGCCTTCTTGCACACTGTACCTTGGAGATTTCATAAATTTCTGAATTATTACATTCTTCTTGTGTTTCTTCTGTCTCCCTTGTGCCAGCACCAGCATGTGCATTAGGAAAAAGAAAAATAGAAACCCAAAAAAAAGATCACAGTCCATAAGGATGAAACCCCACAGTACAGTCATAGGGAATGCGAGTAGATTTGAGAGAATATCATATGCAGAGCCTGGAAATAAGGGGGAAAGCTTCTCAATGTTCATTTATTTTTACTCTAAAATATGCCACAGAAGTTGCTCAGTTCATTCAGCAGCAAACAAGTAAGGCATCACAGGAGGGGAAAAGAAAACAACAAAACCAAACCAAAAATAAAGCTTATTATTTGTGCACATGAACCAAGAACTCACTTCCCAGGTAAGAATGATTTCATGGTTAAAACACTTGATGGGAACCCTGGAGATCCGAGTTTAGTTCTTGTCTCTCACAGACCCTTAAGCATGTCCTTAGGCAAGATGCTACCCTACCTTTTAAATGGAAGCAGTATTTTCCAGCCTCTCACCCTTCATCTTCTTCATTTCTGCAGCAGACTCCTAAGGACAGAGGGAGCTGATACTCAGCAGCAGCTGGAATGAAGGTTTCCCAGCCTGGCTTAGGGCACCAGCTCGGAGGCAGTGCAGAATAACCCCTCTGAATGCACACTCCTGCTGCAACATCTACCACAGCATCCTCAACCTACCAAAGAAAAACTGAGGACAGAAGTTTTAAGTGATCCAGTTCTGGGAAATCACACTGTCACATACATGGCGTACATAAAGAGTTCTGTTTCCTAATCACAAGTCCTCTCACTAACTCCTTTTGATAAAAGTTCCTCAGTTACAGGAAAAAGACTCAAGAAGGTGGACTGATTATCAAGAGACTCTCTGTCTCTAAGCATGCCGAGAGCTGAGCTTAACTCTGAAGAATATGAATTACCTTCTCCATGTAGTGCCCTCATTAGTCATGCTCACTAAAGATGATTTTCGGTAATACAATGAAAACTGAAAAGAGCATAAATAAATTGAATTTCATATAAGACTGAACACCATAATAGTTGCACCATTAATCTGATTCAACAAAAACGTGAATTGGGATCTGACATCCTGTGTCCATCGCTCAAAAGCGGCAACTATTCATCACTGTAAGAAATAGCATCTCTGCTCCAACTTCAAATTCCATCAGACTGCCCTGGAAAACTCTGAGTTCTATGCTGAAAATAGGGATTTGCTCAAAAGAGATACGAAACAGATAGGCGGTAAGTTCCTAGGATCTTCAAGATCTATGCAGAACATATGAAATGCAGGAAGACAGCAAACCGATACAGTTATCCAGGAAGATTCCTGCTACATCAACCACAAACCCAGCTCACTTAGTGGTTAAAAACACCATCTTAAGAAGAGAATATAATAAAATTAATCCTGATCTTCTCTTCTACTAACTGTCCTTGTTTTCTCCTATCTTATGATCTAAACATTCAAGCTTGTAACTTTATTTACTTTATTGTTATTTGAACAGAAATTTTAAGCTTCTTATGCTGAGTTCAAAAGAGCACTCAAAGTACATTTAAAACTTCAGAAAGAGATGACTACATAAAGATTAAATTTCTTGCTCTGAAAAACTTGCTCTAAAACTTAAGAGATGTACTATATTTCCAGACTTAAGTAAGAATAATATCACTTTTAAGGACAGAATATATATATTGATATTTTCATATATTATTACATATACAGGTGTGTGTAGATCCAGAAAACATTCAATGTATTTTGTCAACACAGGGCTGATTTTTCAGTGTGTGCTGCTGATCTGTGCGTTAGGATTTGCATTCTGTTCAGTTCGCAAATAAAGATAAAAAGCCAAAGCCAGAACTCTATTCAAACATCGTCCACAAGCTCTGGGGTCATTTAATGTAATGCGTACATACAACTAAAGTGCATTATTTGCCATTTCGAGTAAAAGCATTATAAGGGGATTCATCAGATTTCCATTAGGAAATAGATTTAATAACCTACCTATCTATAGTATATGTTATAAAACTGCACTAATATCACTGCAATGCACTGGAAAGAAACACAAGAGAAGGGCAATAGCTGAAGGACACTGTTACATCACAGTTTTATTTTTTTATTGTTTTTCCATTTGAATTACATAAAGTGAAACCAAATGTTTTGGCAAATTTTAAACAGTAAAAAAAAAGTTCCATAACCTTCATGTTTTAGTTTTGAATGAGAATGAGCTCTGAAATCCTCAAAAGCTCTATGAAACAGAATTTCAGGTCTCCATATAGCTCTAATAATACATAAATTTGTTCAAATTCATGTTAGTTGAATGGCACTTTGCTGTGTTTTTATTGTAAAAAACTGAAAACAGTTTTTGACAACTATACATACTAAACTAGACACATGAAAGGCTGACAAGATGCTGATTGGAGCCACAAGGCACCTTTTCGCAGAAGTCCTGTTCGGTTGGTTTTTTGTTTGGATTTTCTGTTTCATTTGGGTTTTGTTTGGTAGTTGTTTTTTTTAAAATACCATATAATCACTAGCTGTTAAATATTAGTAAGAGATTACACAATTTTCCTTCCAGTATAGTTTAAAAGCTATCCCATAGGGGTCCTAAAACCTAAGAAAAAGATTCATTCAGAAGCCCAAGTTCACACAAGAATGACACAGAGATCCTAAGTAGAAGTGAACTCAGGGAAACTGTTTATGAGCCAATTTCCCAATACTAAAGCTGAGGAAGCGTTTTAGAAGAATTTTAAATCCCCTAGTTCATATTATAGGCTTAAAATAATCTCTTGGAAGAAGAGGCGGGGGGAAAGAGAGAGGGAATATTAGCGCACAAATCATGACGGCAGCTGCTCAAAAACAGAAAAGTTGTCTTCTCTAACAAAGTCAGCAAGTTACTTGAGCAAGCTTGAAATATTCTTTTCCACCTTGAAACACCGAGCCCTACCTTTTGCCCCCCTCCACTAATGAATTCCATAAACTTAAGAATGACCAAGATTGCCATTTCCCTTCCCTCCTCTTTCACTTCAAATCCTTGTCATCTGTGTGCGTGCACACAGGCACATACACTCCCCTCCCACCCCCCGAGTTTCACTCAACTTTAGAAAACATTCCAAAATTCTGGAGACAGTGTCTGGGATTTCAATTTGAAGAAGTCATTGAAGCCAATAAACTGCTGAAGTCTTTCTGCAAAGATCTTGAAGAAAAACAAAAAAAATCTTACCAAAACCCCCCAAAACTGTCAAATCCCACTTTCTTTTTTTTTGAGAAACACTTTCATAAATTCATACAGCACTTAGAAAAATTCCTGGTAGCGCGATGACAAGTTCAGTCACAAACTGAAAATAGGTTTGGCAACAAAATGTCTTGTAAAGAGCAGATCAGAAAGTTTAACTATCCCTCTCTGCTTCCACATACTGCATCCCTCAACTCTCCCTCAGAGGGAGGGAACATCAATAACCCAACCACACCTCCCAAAAGGTGGAATACTTTTACATCTCTAATATATCACACCAAAAAAAAAAAATATCTTACAGATGTAAAGAATTTCCTATTAATGACAGGTCATCTTCATACATACAGCTTGGAAACAACAGAAAATATGAAGTTTCTAGAACTGAAGATAAAAGACTCGATGGTAACAACTATGACAACCTGCATTTACTGTGTTTCTGTAAGTACAGGCTGTAGATGTACTAGTGAGGGTCACCTGAACAGACAGAAGAGGACAAAATACCCTGTTTTTTCCTGTAAATTTCCTGTAAATTACAATATACAGTGCAAAATAGCCAAGTCCAGAGCCCAACAGGTTACCTAGAGGGATAGAAAAGAAAAGGGGGGTGGAGGAGATAAAAAAAAATAAAATAATAATAAAAAAAAAATTGCATTCACGAAGTTATATCCTTCTGAGACTTTTCTTTTTCAAGTCAGACTTTGCAATAAGTGATTAATCAGCTCCAAGCCACAGAACTCACCTAACTAAAGCACTAAGAGGTACCAGTCTGGAGACCAGCATTTGTTTGAATGATAAAAAATATCTGGCACATGCAGAACTGGAAAGACACCTGAATATTTGTAACTTCTTGACAGACTGCATCTACCCCAATAGATCAGAATAAAACTGTAACTACACTATAAGTTTGCACCGAGGAACACAAAGATTTCTTTTTCCTTTCATTACATATGCATGCTCTATAAATTCTGGGCTTATCTGTCACCTACACGTAAGTCACAAAAAAATCTTGGCTGAGACAAGCTGGTGCAGAGGGGGCAATTCTAAGCCTCCACCAGCACATTTCAGAGGTTCAGCTTCACTAATTTCCCCCCCCAGCCTGGGTGGAGGCTCTTTTTCTGATGCAGGACACACAGGGTTTATAAGGGTATTGGTTCCTGATCCGAGAGGAAAATGACCTCATCCTTCTGAGCCTGGTGATGTACGTAGCTGTCACACTGTCTGTCAAATCCCAGCAATTTCCGAGTCTCAACAAGAGACAGAAACGCCTCGCAGGCTTGCCAAACGGCCCTG
Source organism: Gallinago jamesoni (assembly GCA_025769975.1). Taxonomy (NCBI): domain Eukaryota; kingdom Metazoa; phylum Chordata; class Aves; order Charadriiformes; family Scolopacidae; genus Gallinago; species Gallinago jamesoni. The sequence goes on along the minus strand of JAOQGH010000062.1, from coordinate 36,018,814 downwards.
ACACTCGCAACTCTTACAAGCACTAATTCAATATTAAAGTTTCAACTAGTTCCATTCTACAGGAAAGGTCATATTTCAAGAACGATTTTATTCTAAGTCAGAACACAAGCTGGAAATGCTGAGGGATTCCCCCCTGCCCAGCCACCACCCAGCAAACAACAGCCCTGAAAGGATGTGTTAGCCCCAAGAGTTACAAGTCTCTCAGCTGGAACATGTCACAGAAGTGATTTTGAAGCAGGAACAGAGAATTTGAGACACCTTAGCACCAAAGATACAGCACATCATCCTTCCCATTGGCACGGGGGGAGGGGGAGGAGAGAATTATACACTTGTTAAGCATATAAAGGTCAAATAAAAATGTGGATTTTAAGACGACCATTGCACTTGACCTTTGCTGCTCATACGCGACTTTAGGAAAGAACATTTGCTATGAAATATTGATAAGGCAGGCCTTAAAAAGAGCTTAGCAAACCCTCAGTAATATAAGACCAATTATTAAGTATAAATCCAGTAGGGAGAGTGCAGCTTTTTCTCAGAACTGCAGCACGCCTGTGATACGCTTGTCTCTTCAGCAACACAAGGGACAACCACACCATCTCTCACGCTGCCAACACCACAGCGTGCTGGTCACCAGCCACCAGGAGACCCCGGTGAACTGGGAGCTGCAAGAACTATATCTCAAGCACTATCCAAAGCGAATAACTCAAGTTAGCTTGATGGCACCTATGGTAGTTATGATCACTCTTCTATTTCCCTGGTAAATATTAAAGCTGCTCTATCTAAAGATCTAAGGAAAAGACAAGAATTTCAGGCCATACAAATAATGTCTAGAGATACCCTGGTTACAAATCCTGTGCTCATGGGCCTGGGTGCACACCAGGGTGTAGCTACCAGCTGCCTAGGAGGATGCTCAATGAAGATGATAGCAGTTATCTCAATTGTATGCAGATATTCAATGATTTTCATAGAATCATAGAATGGTTTGGGTTGGAAGGGACCTTAAAGATCATCAAGTTCCAACCCCCTGCCCTGGGCAGGGACACCTCCCACTAGAGCAGGTTGCTCAAAGCCCCATCCAGCCTGGCCTTGAACCCCTCCAGGGATGGGGCAGCCACGACTTCCCTCGGCAACCTGTTCCAGTGTCTCACCACCCTCACTGTAGAGAATGTCTTTCTAGAATCTAATCTAAATTTCCCCTCTTCCAATTTAAACCCATTGCCCCTTGTCCTGTCACTGCACTCCCTGACCAAGAGTCCCTCCCCAGCTCTCCTGTAGCTCCCTTCAGATATTGAAAGGCTGTTATAAGGTCTCTCCGGAGCCTTCTCTTCTCCAGGCTGAACAATGCCAGCTCTCTCAGCCTGTCCTCATAGGGCAGGTGCTCCATCCCTCTGATCATCCTCATGGCCCTCCACTGGACCCGTTCCAACAGGTCCACGTCCTTCCTCTGTTGAGGACTCCAAAGCTGGACGCAGTACTCCAGGTGGGGTCTCATGAGTGCAGAGTAGAGGGGTAGAATCACCTCCCGTGACCTGCTGGCCACACTTCTCTTGATGCAGCCCAGGATGGGGTTGGCTCTCTGGGCTGCCAGTGCACACTGCTGGCTCATGTTGAGCTTCTCATCCACCAACACCCCCAAGTCCATCTCCTCAGGGCTGCTTTCCAGCCATTCTCCACCCAACCTGTATTTGTACCTGGGTTTGCCACGTCCCAGGAAAGGGACATGTACACAAGGAGTCTATAACTCACTAAAGAGAGGAAAAAATGCAAAAAGACAATATTCCTAACAAAAAACCAGGGTGAATGAAAGACCCAAGCCCTCCCAATGACATAGGTATCGAGCAAATACTCACACAACCAAACGCAGGTGGTACCAGGGAAATCAGTCCCACAAGCCCAGTTGTCCAGTCCGACAACTTTTGCAGGAGAGCCTGGTTTATCATTATCTATGTCAGCATGTCCATGGAAAGAACTTTCTATTTTCCAACCACTTTTTGAGATTAGCCTTTTTTCTTAGAGTGTTCTGCTAATTGTTTTTTCTTCACTTGTATCAGCAGGAGACCCAATTATAGCTCTATCTTCAATTTGCAATAACCTCCTTTTTAAATAGCGCAAGTCACCTTTTCACCTTTTATTACAGAGATAGCATAAAGGTCTGATAGAGAAATAGTGCAAATCCTAAATTCCATTTTTCAGAAATAGGATTTTATAATTGTTGGTCACTTTCCTTGATTTAATTTAAATCACATTTACATCCTAATATGACCTAGAAGAAACTATTTCACAGTCATAATTTTCTGTATGTAGTTTTCGGTTTTTAACATTGTACAAACTACCTCCAATTTTTACTGATTACAATCTTCATTTTTTTATTTTCCCCCTCCGGAAGTCCCAGTGTCACTGAATCTATTGTCACTCACTGAAAGCAATTTTTTTTATTTTTTTTTTTTAATAAATAAGTAGGCCATCTATCCTTGGGCATGCAGACTGTTAACCTTGAAAGCTGCTGTACGAGGCCGACTGATATGCATTGGATGCGCAGAGATGAACAAACCAGGGCAGTATTTAGCTGGAGTAAACTCCCAAAATGCTATTAGTCGTGATTTCAAAAAGACAGCTCTCACTTTCACCTGGCAAATACAATTATGCAATAGAAGCGTAGTTCACAAAATAAACAACAGCTCAGACCAGCAATTTACAGAATGACATGCACTATCTACTGTAAATGTATTTGAGAAACAATGATAATAAATCAAAGAAAGTGCTTATTCATTTTGGAAACCAGAATCACCAGAAAACCATGCAGTTTTCATGTCAAAGACAATCTTATAATCAGTTAACAGCAAAACAAATGCTTTAAAATAGCTTATATAACCTTAATCTTTGAGAGACCTGTTAACAGTAATTATTATTATCAAAAAATAGTTTTGTAAGCTTTGAAAAGCGAGACTTACTGAACTTCACTCTGCACAAACTCTTTCAACTCAAGATAAAAACCCCATTGAGCTCACTAGAGAAAAGGAAGGTTAAAAAGGGATAGAACCGAAATCTTTAAGATGCCAGAGGAACTAGTGGGACAGCACTGCTCTTGCTTTTCACAGGGTAAATGCTTTGAAATAAGGGTAAACACTAGAAGATAACTTGTAAGGTTGGCACTTTTTCACTGAAGTAAATGAGTTCACACCTGCTGATAATTTGGCTCTCAAATGACAGAATTCTAGAAGCAGCACATTTTTTTTAAACTTGTGATGCAAAATTGCAAGGTGTTTCCTAGCTAGGATTTAGATTTTCTTACAAAAGCCAGTTGCCCTGATGCTTCCCCTTTCTACCTTTGAGACTCTGAGCCTGACTGAATAGCCGTGACTCTTCTGCTAGCAAGTCAAAGTCCATGATCAAGAGAGCAGCCAGAGGCTGCTGTTAGAGGAAGAACTGTCATCCCAAGCTCCATGCTCCCATCTCTGATGGGCTGCAATTCAGCCTTCTTGCCCCTCAGAAGCACACAGTGCTTCACACAGCAGTTTCTGTGGCCTCCCCTTCCCCCTTGGGCCGCCCAACAGCTAAGCCTGTCTCTACCTGCTGCAGATCTTTATAACTGGAGGACGTGGCTGCAAAGGCTTCCTTCAAGTTAACTTTGATTCCGCTGCACTTTCACACCCTTAAGGAGGGAAGCACTGCAAATTAAAGCACCTTCAAATAGCTGCAATGTTTATAGTGACTAGGAAGAGAAAGATAACAGGAAGGGAAAAAAAAAAGTCTTGAAACTTAGTTTCTGAATATTTATCCTGATGCACTAGGAATCACAACTTAATTTCAGCATTAAAACAGTAGCTATGAATGAGTACTTAAATTCATTTTAGAGGAGAAAAGCTAATACTTTAAACAGAAACAAAAACACAAAAAAGCTAAAATCTACAGCAGGACCGTAATGCACACCATCTAAACCAAAGACTGAAGAATCTGCATGTGATTCCTGTTTTTTCTGGAAAGAAATGAAGCATGTGTCCTGCCCCACCTTCTGTTGCAGACTTACACTTTACATTTGTAGGGACAGATCTTTAGGAAGGTAAACAATCCTGTGGATTCTACCATCAAAGAACTTTGTCATCAGAGGCGCACTAAGAGTATAACTCAAATACACTGAGACTACTCAAGAGAAAGATGAGTTTTACACTAATCAGTTTAACACAATAACAACTTCAAAAATTTCAGTTTTGTGAGCTGTAGTTGGGGGGAAGGAGGTGCATCCTACTCTGTAAATCACCTGGATTTCTTCTCTTGTTTCAGGACGAACTCATGCAAAATTCACCAAAACAAGGTCTTTAAAGGTCAGATCTCACTGATTTACTAGTGGGCAGCAGTCACCAGCAGTTTCAATGCAGCTCAGGTCCATGGAAAAAAAAACACTTCAGGCTCCCTGCTGACTCAGGCAAGCACCACAGCTCTGGGAACAATCCCTTCATTTTCCTCAGGGGCAATCAAATAAGAAGCAGCTTTTTATCCAACTGCTGTATTACACCTGTTTTCCTCTCTTTGGAGAGCTTTATTTATAGATATTATGCAAAGATAAATTAAATATTATTGGAAGTATCTATTTCTTGCAGCTGAATTACCCACACTGGCTATGGGATCTGAAAGCACTAAATGCGATTGAGCGCATGGTACAAAGGAATCAGTTTCTATGCACGACAAACCAAGATAGATGTTACATACCAACCTAAAAAAAAACCAAAAAAACATTTCCACTATCAGTATAATTAATAAATAATACTTACCACATGGTGACACAAAGACAGAAGGGGTCAGCATGGAGAAAGCAACGTGAGTGGCAGCAGCACGACAGGGTCTGTCCTCCCATCCGGTACACACACCGCCTTCCAGCAGCAGCAGGAGGAAAAAAATCACATTTCTGGACGATGGTGCCACCCTGATTGGCACAGCACACGCGCGAGGAGCCACAATAAACATTATAAATCAGAGAACAATCCTGGTCTGCTCTATGCCTTCAGGTATCCTGGAAGAATGATGGCTTCACAGGCATCGGCCTCCCAATGCAACCATTGCAGCGACTCCTCTGTGTTAACACTCCAGCTCATTACAACCGCAGTCATTACTGACAGGAAGACTTTGGTTGATAGGTTTCAACACCAGCTTCAGGCAAGAACAAACATGGTTTTTTACCGCCTTTGGAGATAGGCCCATCCAGAGCCACCTCAGCACCACAGAGGGGATCAGGGAGGCCCAGCCAGGCCCTGGGAGCCACCACCCCTGAGAGAAATGGGCACAGTGGGACCACAGCTCTCCTGACAGGAAGGGCAAGGGCTCCTACAAATCCCTTCAGCTGAGGGTCACCACAGGTGAAAGCAATTAAGCTTCCTCCAGGAGAGACCTAATTGGGCTCAGCTGTGAGAGAGCACATATGGGCCCGCCCCAAAAGCAGGTGGGTAAGGGGTTGGCTCTTCTCACCACAGAGAAACAAAGGCAAAAGAGAGACTCCAGGCTGAAGAAAACATGGTGTTTGATATCAAAAGTGGCAAGTTTGGGATTACTGTTGTAACCATGGTAACTGTAGGCCTACCACCCTCAGTGGGAGCCCGCCATGGCCACCGGCCCCAGCACCCGCCTCAGGCCCGGCCACCACAGGCCGTGACAGGACTAAAATGTCCTCCAGAGGAGCTTGGAGCGAAGCAGGTAATGGAGCAAACCACCCAAAGACCCTCCACAGGAGAGTGCAAATCACACCTGCCTGCGCCAGTCTGTCCCTCTGCTTTCATTACAAGTGCAAAGAAAACTAAAGTATTTCGGAAACTGCAAAATTTGGGATAGGTTGGATTTTCTCTTGGCCAAACAATCTGCCAAATTTGATAAAAATCGACGAATACCTTCACCTACCTTTAACCTGCGGTCTTTAAATGAAATAATTGTGAGTTTCTAGCTTGAGAGGCACACTCTAGCCAACACAATCACATCTAGTTGAATAATAACCTAATAAAAAGAAGCTGGTGAATAGGCAGCCTGTGACTTACAGAAAGCACATCCTAAACAGCACATATACATAAAACAGGCAGCACTCTGCTGCCAGCCAGCAAAGGCCCCCTTTTTGTCCAAAAGCTTGTGTTATAGAGAAGGCACATCTCCAAGCTGTCCCTGTTGCTGTAGTAGGGACAACAGTGAAATCCTGATGGCACCTTGGTCACAAAAGCCGTGACACAAGCGATTTCTATAACTCTAGTGGGGGCTCGGTGCATCTGAAGCAAATAAACTTGGCCATTAGATAGCCACAAACTAGTGGTGACTTTCATAAGTTGGTGGTAGCATTGAGGTATGTGCAATAAATAGATTAAAAGAGGTGGAAAATCTGCTGAGCCTCAGTGAAGTACTGCCTATGCTGTGGGATCATTGATAGCTATAGACGAGCTATCAACAGAGCCAGGTAAGCTTATGGAGTTTTAATGTGTGATTAACTTTTGACTTGTATCAAAAGGAAACTTTTGTCCAAGGAATTTCAGCCATGAATTTTCCACAGAACTGCTTCAGAACCCGTGTGTCTGTGTTGTATTTTATTTCCAAAGCTCCCTGTTCCTGTAATTTCAGCTTCCCCTCAGGGGTGCATTTTCCCAGGAGCTCTCCCTGGGAGATTTTGCCTTGCACAGTAGCGCTCCCATTTTTCCACTTGAGAAATCTGGACAGAAATGTTTGAGTAAAGGCACGTTTTACCGTGCACCCTGGGACACGCTGCGTGATGGGTTTAATTCACATGGCTCGGTTCCTTAGCTCGCAGAGGGGCATTCCCTTCCCTCCATCGCACCACGCTGCACATGCACAGACAGCACATGCCAACGATCACAAAATCATGGTTGGAAGGGACCTTTTATATAATCAAATCCAGCCATTAACCCAACGCTGCCAAAACCACCACTAAACCATGTTCCTCAGCACCACATCTACACCCCTTTTAAATACCTCCAGGGATGCCGGCTCCACCGCTTCCCCAGGCAGCCTGTTCCAATGTTTGATAACCCTTTCTGGGAAGAAGTTTTTCCTAATATCCATCCTAAACCTCTCCTGGTGCAACTTGAGGCCATTTCCTCTTGTCCCATTGCCTGTTCCTCGGGAGATGAGACCGACCCCCCCGGCTACATCCTCCTTTCAGGGAGTTGGAGAGAGCGAGAAGGTCTCCCCTCAGCCCCCTTTTCTCCAGACTGAACTCCCCCAGCTCCCTCAGCCTCACAAACCTCACAAGACTTGTGCTCCAGACCCCTCACCAGCTCTGGACACGCTCCAGCACCTCAACGTCTTTCTTCTGTCTGAAAAGCAGGGCTCTGGGAAGAGAGACTTGCTGAAAATTCAGAAAGTGGGAGCAGGCCAGGTGCATCTCCCTTTTTTCACTTCCTGGGTCAATGGAGCTCCGTTATATCCCCAGGCCTTATTTATCAGTCTTCAGAAGCCCTGTCCCAGGCTGTCTGTCTCCTGCTTTCAGCAGCCAGCACGTCAGAAATGCCAGCAGGCAGTAGCTACAGAACGCTGCCAAACACACGCGCAGGCACGATGTCTAAACAAAAACCCAGGCCCACAAGGTGAAATCCTAACCACCATGCTGTCATTCTTGCATTCTTTATCTGAGATTTAGCAGGTGTGCAAAGCCTCTGTTTTTTAACAGGTGGAAAATGTCATCTTGTCATGAGAGATTCGATGTATAACACTCCAAGGCTCTATTGCAGCGATTCATATATCTCAGCGTTCATCACCTAACAATGAGATAGAACAGCTTTGCTATTCTCCGAGCTGTAATTTAGTTTGTCACTTACTGGCAAATATATTTCAGTGTTGCACCCCACAAACATGTAAAAATATCAAATGCATTGTATTGTTAATAATACGCTTGTAAGTCATTCATGGCAACTAAACTTGCGTTACAATTCAATCTCTTCTGACCATAATGCTGTTCCTGTTATGCCATTTTACTACTGCACAGTGAAAAGTACAAGTTAACTTATATCCTACAAGAAAACTAATAAGTTGAACTCATTTCTTTTAAGTGCTTTTAAACATTGTTCTTTGGAAACATAAACTGGCATAAAAATACATGATATAAAGATTTCACACTAAGAAAATATTTTTTTTTCTTTATCTTTCTTGACAAATATGTCCCCTGATTTCCAGTTATAATCCAGTACTAGATATTTTATCTAGTAGATTTTTTGAGCTTTGGCAGGAAATTTTTAACTGTCATAGGAGCATAGAATCATCTAGGTTGGAAGGGACCTTAAAGATCATCTAGTCCAACCATCAACCTAACTCTGACAAAAAAATAAATAAGAAATAGGAAATAAAAATCACTAAACCATATTCCTGAGGACCACGTCTACCCGTCTTTTGAACACCTCCAGGCATGGTGCCTCAACCACTTCCCAGGGCAGCCTATTCCAATGCTTGATAACCCTTTCGGTGAAGAAATGTTTCCTAATATCCGATCTAAACCTCCCCTGGCACAACTTGAGGCTGTTTCCCCTTGTCCTATCATCTGAAACTTGGGAGATGAGACCGACCCCCGCCTCTCTACACTCCCCCTTCAGGGAGTTGTAGAGAGTGAGAAGGTCTCCCCTCAGCCTCCTCTTCTCCAGACTGAACACCCCCAGCTCCCCCAACCTCTCCTCATAAAGCTTGTTCTCCACACCCCTCACCAGCTTCGCTGCCCTTCTCTGGACCCGCTCTAGCACCTCAATGTCTTTTTTGTGGTAGGGGGCCCAAAACTGGACACAGCCCTCGAGGTGAGGTCTCACCAGCACCCAGTACAGGGGGACGATCACCTCTCGGGTCCCACTCACCACACTGTTCCTGACACAGGCCAGGATGCTGTTGGCCTTTTTGGCCACCTGGGCACACTGCTGGCTCATGTCCAGCCGACAGTCGACCAACACCCCCGGATCCTTTTCTGCCCAGCAGCTCTCCAGCCACTCTGCCCCCAGCCTGTAGCGCTGCAGTTGGGAGAACCGATGAAATTATAGCACTATCAGAAGAGCGTATCTGAATTCACACCCTCAGCCAGCAATACTGCTTTATTATTTAAAGTATTATTTAACATTCTGTTGGTTTTGTGTTCATAATTTACTTTCTTCCTGTAACATTGTTATGTTGTCTATGCTAGCAAAAACCAGGAAATCAGTAAAAGACATAGGCCACACAATTTTGAGACCAAAACTCCTTTTCAAGGGATAGAATAAAGAAAACTATTCATTTCACTGGACCAAATACCAAGCCTTTCTTTCCAGTAGCTCTGGTCCTAAACATGTAGAAGTTTCTGGCTAACTCCCATTTGAAAAGGAGGCAAAAGTTACTTCTTTGAGGACTTAAACTCTTTCTTATTTTCTTTTTTTTTTTTTTTTTTTGTACTGGATTTCTAATGCACTTTAACCCCACATTCTGGAAAGATGAATTCAAACCAAAATAAGCAGGGACAAGGAATACCGGAATGATGGAGGAGCTATTGTAGAAAATAAAACCTTTGGCGTCCTTCATCTTAACAAATGAAAGGCTGGGAGTGTTATTTAGAGAGGGCAGTCATTTCCCACTGGAAAAGTGAAACTAAACCCTCCCAATACTATACTTTAAAGGTGGAGCCGGAGCCAGTTATGAAAGGAACTAAGATGTTGTGGCTGCCAGTTATTGCCAACAAATAGATTTTTTTGCCCCACAAGACTTCTTACAGCTCAGTGTTTGTGCCTTGCCGTGACAGAGGAGGGCTGGGTCATGAAGTGGCCACCAAGGGGCCAGAGCCAAGGTCCCATTTCAAGGTAAGTGACCTCTGCAGGACACCAGCCAGGTGATGCCTCACCACTCAGGTATAGCCTTCCAACAAAATGTTCTTTTTTTTTTTCCTAAATTGCATTAATTAGCCAGTCTTGCCTTGCAGGGAACATCAGTTAGTCATTAAAACACAGTGGTAGGAATCTTAAGGTCGGAATCTCTCTTAACTCTTTCAAAGCTTGGTTGTGTTGTTTCCTAATCTTCTGCAGCATTAAAATCAGTATTTTGCTGTCTCTCACAAGGGAGCCCTTAGATAACTGATGGATTATTGAAATCACTTTCTGAAAACTCTCCTGGCACCTATCTGCATCTGTAGATGTCTGAATGCATTTAAAATCTGGCCTCCAAGTCCTCCAGGTTGGTAAAGCACAGCTAGAGAAGTGCTACAGAGGTGCAAAGTATTATCTCAGGTATTAAGTATACACGTTTCCTTGGATACAAGTCAGGCTAAATTATGCTTTTTTCTTTTTTTTTGCTATATGTTAATAGGCTTTTGCAAATTAATTAATGAAGGAATTGGGCATACTAAGAGAATTACTTGAACGATGCCTGAAGGATTACTAGTTTTTTGACTTCATTTGCTTGAAAAATTGAAAGGAGGAAGAAAATGTCAGGCTGTGTGTCTGAGTCTTTATACTGTACAAAACCAAAATAAGCAGAAAAAAGCACCTTTTTTGTTGTACAGAAACAAGGAGAGTCACCAGGGAGCGTTTCAGCATTCCATGTTATTCCTGTTGCTAAGGAAACTTTCCTTCATCTGTGCTCAGCAAGGCATCCTCAATAATTCCTCCACAGAAGGATGGCATTACAGATCCGTGTCAAAACAATCAGCTGATAATCAACCAGAAAACCAGTCACTGCAAAGTTTTACCAGGATAGTTCCTGATTTCTTTTAGGAGCCTGAAGGAACGATAGCAAGCCTGTACAATTACTCTCATCCCAACAGAATTTCTCTCAAGAGGCAAAAGAGAAAGAAACAAGAGTAAAACTAATCATTTGGCTTGGATGTTGTGGTCATTGGCCCACGAGCTTACATCCTGATCACTCTCCACTGTGCTTTCCAAAAGACAAAGTAAAAATCTCCCTCACGAAAAGACCAATAAATGTTCTTTACTTTCATCTCCACTTAAGACACCCTAAAGAGAGCAGGCAATAAAGAACTCATCCACATCTCTGTACTCCGTAGCAGATTTCACCATCTCTGTTACACGTGTTCATTTTCAGTCCACTACACAGCCACCACCGTGGCTTTCAATGCCACTGCTCACAAACCAAGGCCCCATTTGTCATGAGAAAGCAAGGGGAGTTGTCTTTTTATATACATAGTAGGTGAGAGTGTGCCATCTAATTTACATTGTAGGATTTCTTATTCTTTTCCAGCCAAGGTTTACCTGCTCTCATTATGTAAGTCTTGAGGAGCCAGCGAGCAGCTAGTTCTATTTTGCCCTTTAATACAAATCAAATACTCTATAAATACTGTTTTTCCTGGGGGAGTTTGGAATCATGATGCCGTCAGATTTCACGATACAATAAAGGAAGGGGAGCTTTGGTCTCTCTCTCTTCCTCCACACGAAAGGTCTTCTGCTCCAGCAGCGTTTTGGCACCGACACGCCAAGAAACGGGGCTCGTTCGGCGTGCCCCTTCCTGAGACGGCAGCTCCCAGCAATCACTCATTAGGGAGGATTAAACTTTCTGCTTTACCCTGTCCATTTTGTCTAATAGTCACTAACGACCTTACGCTCTGCGCTTTTGTCTAATTGCTTTTTAAAGCCATTTGCACTTTTGCCTAGTGCTAAAATATGCACATTATTGGTCCCAGTAGTGTTCCTCTTGTAGAAAATCTGATACGGAAGGCGGCAGACCAAATTTTCATTTGATGTACTCTTTAGTATGGTAAAAATAAGAAAAAGGAAAGCCTCTGAGACCCTTTCTGTTTCCTGAAGGGAAGCAGTGGCTGCCTTACACTATGCCACTTGTCATATCCACTTAGAATATGCCTCCCTAAACGGAGATGAACCCTGTATGCTTTACCCTCCTGTTCCCGCTCCGTGGCACGTCTCCGCTCTATGACAATCTCTGATCACACTTCCACCGTCTTTAGTAGAAAGTCTATTTCCTGAACAAGGCTTCGTTTCCCACTCTGAAGCCATTTGTTTTGGCACACAATTCCTGCCTGTTCCAGAACTGAGAGGAACACCAGTTTGAGCAGAGCTCAATCAGTTCGTGTCTCCCCTCGATCACACCATGGAACCCAACAGCATTCATGGGAGGAGATGTACAGCTCCAGTGCGTGCAGAACTGCTCTGTCAGCTCCACCTGATGCAACTTCAGAGAAAAGCATACCTTGCCTGTGGCGTACTGCCCAAGAGATTTTTCTCTCATTATCTAAGTGATTTCAAGGTTATGTTCCTATTTGAGCTCCTTTGTTTTCCAGGATCATAAGGTTTTCTGGTGTATGATGAGGAGCTACAGAAAACAGCTTCTCTTTTGCATTACCTATATGAATATTAGCCATTTGTAGACATAGTGATAGTGAAATATATGTGTCTGGACACTGCATTAACATCAACGTATATAGCTTGGTTATAGTTACATCGCACACACACATATGGACAACCAAATTCAGTCCATTCACAGGCCAGTTCCCTCTTTTGATTACTACCATCCTACCATTTTCTTCCTTAGCAACGCACACAGCCTTCAGTAGGAAGTCTGTGTATGGAATTTCAAGCCATAAAATGTTTTTTTTTTCTTGTTCCTTCTTCGTCTCCTGGATGAGAGCCCACAAAACAATCTGAACATCTCTAGCACCAGTGTGTGACCTTCTACACCGGCCTGTTGAACCTGACGACAACTTTACTTCCTCTGGAACCTGCCAAAGCAAGTCTGATGCTGTGGTCTATAAAACTGTAAGCAATTCCCTCTTTCCATCAAATTGAGAACCTCAAAGGGATACCATTTCTTTTCAGATGGCTTAGGTTTTGCTCAGAAGACCTTAGCTTTCATCTTGGCTAGCAGTGAATCTGAAGGAACGGAAAACACTGAAGTATTGCGGTATGTCTGGAATATGAAAGATACATTCTGTTGTTTCTTTGATGTCTCATGAAAGAAAACTGAAAGAATACAAACACAGTGTCATTAAAACACATTACTAATCCAGCAGGGATGGAGAGCCTTGTGCATTATAAATTTTTGCTCAATAAGACTTCAAACTACAATTTGTAATCTATTGAGGAAACTGTCACGAACAATGGGTTTTGAGATAACAATGAATTTTCAACTTTCTTGAGTGAAATACGGATGACAATTTTTTACCACCATTTTGAAATACCTTGGAGTGGCAGTTGCTGGTTAGAGAACAAAAAGCCAAATGGCATGGTTTAGCTATACAGAAAATGGAAGATAATGATGCATGAAATAAATGGAGAAGAATTGAGGAAAATACTGGAAAGTGGAAGTGCAGAAAACAGTCTGACCCACCAGTGAGCCTAGTCCTATTTCTATGGAAATGAGCTCATTACTGCTAATTTTTTTTTTAAGCTCCTGGTTGATTCGTGAAGTGCTTTTTGAATTCCGATAAGGGCTTCATGAATCACTGAAAAAAAAACATTTGAACATAATATCCAGAGTCAAATGATTACCAACTCCCATAGATTAATCAGCTGTCTGAGTACTTTATATAACAGAGCATGCACGAGGAGAGCCAGCTTTTTCCCCTGGTATCATAAGTCTATAATATTTCATTCTGCAAAGAAAAGGGATCATGCTTCTGAAATCTAATTCGGGATGGTTACTCCATCCAAGACCTATATTAAATAGGAAAGACATCTTTGATTTTTTTCCCCTGCTGTTTCCATGTTTGATCTGTTTTAGAAATCAGCATCATGAGAATTGGCCATAGAATTGCTTCTCCTTCCTCAGAAATAGGAGCATCTGTGGTTTTCATACAAACAGCGCTTCCACATTTGTAACCAAGTCAGCATTGGCTGCGGGCGTCCCTAAGCAGGCAAGGGAAATGCCCGAGGGCCAAAACACTGGTTCTTCTTAAGCCTTCAGGACGCTGAAGTAAAAATATCAAATCAAGCAATGGATTTGAACAGCACGTGAGATTTATGTGTTTTAGAAACCCAGCCATTTTTAAGGCGGTCTGTAGACATGGCCAGGGTACACGTCTGAGACAGCGGTATTTTTAACGGAACGATGCTGACTGACTTTACGTGTTACACATACATCATCGGCACTGAACACCTTCTATTAATTCTCTAAACGCTTCAAAAAGAATGCCCTGGGCAAACTCGGTGAGGCTGTTAATTTGCCTTGTACTAATTTTCAAGGTGTGCGTAGGTCACGAGCATCCTCCAGCACGGATCTTGGAACAATGCTCTACCAGAAATTACACAAAATGCATCTAATCCTGTTGCATGTAAGTTCTTCACGTCTCTTTTACAAAACGTTTCACATTCTAGAAATGACTCTATATAGTCATACTTCATACGTGACAAATAGAACAGAAATAACAGTCCTCACCAGCCACGCAGAGGCCATGCTCTCATTCTGTAAACAGGACTCTGCTCTGCTAATTGTAAACAATGGCTTAATCGACATTCACAGTGTTGAGTATTTACATTGGCTTTTAAAAAATATATTATCTAGAGATGGATGGACATACACACACATCATTCTGCTCTTATGACAGACCTCAGAGGATTTTCATTTTAAGACTAAGAGAAGGTTCAAAGATAAATTTCATGACAAATTACATGAGCAATTACACTGGTGTAAATAAGGAAAAAATTTGTTTATATGACTTCACTGAATTGGTGCAGATTTATATTGATTTAATTTTTATAGAATTCAGAAATAATTTTGGAAGAAGGATATAAAGTTATAAAGCATTATACTACTCAGTTAATAATACTATTAATAATGCAAAGACGGTACTTCCATTGCATATATTCCCATACATTCAGGCAGGATGTGAGACGCAAAAAACTGCTTTGTTAAAATACTTCCAAGGTTTTCTTTTTGCATCTTGCTTTTCTCCACTTCTTAGGGCACCAGCAGCATAAAGAAATCAGCATTTGAAGAAAAACAAAGGCAGAGGATTGATGTGGAAAAGGAAAATATCAAAAGTTATTTCTCTTAGCTGTGAAATCTTATGACAAAGTTACAGAGGTGAATGCAACTTTGGAGTGAAAGTTTGTGGGCTCTGCTTATGAAGTGCAAAGGGAAGGTCCAAAAGCCCTCTATCACCGAGACCGTAGACTCAAAGGCTTTTTAATTGCATCATGATTTATGACACTATTGATATCTCATTCATTTCCTCTCTCCCTCAAGGGAAGGCTATGGTGCAGGATGGAAGAACAATTTATTATTTTGGATTATTTCGAAAAAGATAAATAATAACAAAGATGATTTTCTCTTTGTTATTTATTTCCACTTATAGTTGGGAATAACGATACTTCTTCCTATTCAGTTCTTTAAATTCAAGATGAAGAAACTCCTATTCAAACTAAATTAAATTATAATAGTATCATTGCAAATGAACAAAGATCAGTGCTCCCTTGAGCTAGGTGCCAAACAGACCCACACCAACAGGCAGTTGTCACTCCAAAATTGAAAGGACAGGTGAAGCACAGGAAAATGATAAAACCCAGAAGTGTCTTGTTAGTGCTGCCAATCACAAATAGGAAAAAAAATTACTTTTTCTTTATTTTAATTATTTATATGGGGTTATTATAACAGAGAACAAGAGGATGTAAAGACAAAGAGTTCAAAACTGAAATCACTGGGAAGAGAGGGAGAATTTGAGGTAGAAATCCTCTAAGGAAGGCTCCTGGAAGCAGCAGTGACTCAGCACAAGGGAGAATTCCAGAAAAAAAAAAACCCAAAATGAATTGCTGTTACATCTCAAATCAGGCTGTGCTCTCTATGCTCCCTCTGAGGGTTGTGGTTTGCCTGAATTAGCCTCTTTCACAGCTCCAGAGAGACAACCCCAGCTCGAGTCACACTCATCATGGAAACCCACAAAGATTTTAAGAAACTACATGGAATATTGAGTATTTTAAATATTTGTAATTCCATAAGCATATTAAGCATAAAAAAAAAAAAAACTGAGCTCATTGTATTACTTCTTATGGTAAAGATAAAGTACAACTTGCAAAGTTGAGTTAGGATTTTGATTTACAGATTGCACAAATGCTATTTGAGTGACAAAAGATCCCTCTCCTTTCCTTACTAAAGTTCTTTAACAATAAGTTCCTTTATAAAATTTTGTTTTAAGGCTAAGAATTATGTAATGCAGAAAATTCCAGTTATGCAGCTTCATGTGACATACAAGGCTCGCTCATTACTGTGGAAAACAAGATAGGCCAGTTCTGCCAAAGAAATGTCACCAGCAGAAATCTATTTAGTGGAGTCTGACCCAGCCCAATACAGTAACTGGAAGAACAGGATCCAAGCACTCTTTGCACGGCTGTTGCCATTTTTTCTCCAGAAATTTAAGTAGCTGCACCTTATTCTCTCCCTTCCATACATCTTTCTACTAACATTATATATTAGTTTGCCTTTTTCAACAAACAGCCCTTTGATTGGGTGGGATCATACTAGTTTTCTCCCAGTTAAAAAAAAAATAAATACATCATACAGAGATGTGACTGGATCATAATTCTTCGTCCCTTTTTCTCTCCAAGCTAGAACCCGAAGAGGAGGAGAGCTCCCACGGGAACCTGAGCTTTGGCCAAACAAAAGGGTTGTGACACGGGCTCAAACCGATACCGACACTCTCGTTTGGCCCCCAAGGGCAGCACCTCGTTTCCCTGACGGGGGAAGGCAGTTGCTGTAATGCAGGAATCCAAACCCACTCTTTCCCGGTGGCTGTAAGTATTCTCTAGCATCATGGCTTACCGATCAGTACCTAGCTAGCCACATGGCACCAGCTTGGCTTATTTAGGGTGACATTAAGAGATGATGCAGAGTAAGTGGCTTCCTAAGACTCCTTTTCTAGGAGAGCAAGTGTTTCATGGACACTTCATGATTATGCGTATTTAAAGAGACGTGATGCCTGGATAAAGCAATTTTTGTGTTACAATGGCGTTTATGCTATAGCCCATTCGATAGCTCCACCATAACAAGTCTCAGTAAAGAAGCTTTGGTTGCTTCAAAGAATAATTATTTTTAAAAAAGTCCATGCTATATTAACATGCCACAGAAATAAAACAATAGAGCTACTTATTTTCCCCACTGTCAGCCAAGATAATACTACTTATGTGTCCCTAAAGAGCAGCTGCAATGCTCGGCCCATCTGCAATGTTCGAGTCTGCTACATGCTGTACAATAAGCCAGAAACTCTTTATTAAAAGGAATATTAACAAAGATGCCTCAATGGTGTTTTCCTTGTTGTGTGTACGAAGCATATCCTTCTTCCAGATTCCCCTTCCCCCCCCCCCAGGATAGACACATTCATGTTTACAGTTAAAAAATCATATAACAATCCATGGCCAGTCGATATAAAACCACCAGAAAGATGGTATCATTGATCCAAATACACAGCCCTGAGAAAGTCAGTGCCCTGAGTGACTACAAAGACCAAGCAAACCAGCACTCAAGCGGTTTCCCTTTTAATTGTATTGTGCCTTCTCTGTCCTCCTTAGGAACCAAAAAAAATAGAGCATTGTCAGTCTGTGCCCTTTCCTTTTGTGGATTAAAAAGCTCTGCTGTACTGTATTTACACTTCTTAAACAAGCATGCTGAATTAAGAGCATTTACTCAAAACCTTTTTTTCTGTAATACTGATTAACAGTACTTTCATCTAGAAATTTTTAAACACATGTTTTACTTTTCATCATACGAATGTTGACAGACCTCCTTTATCAGTACTTTAATTAACAGCAGGTAAGGGAGGCAAAGTGAGTGTGACACGCTATTACTTCAGCTTGATTTCAAGTCTGCTTGGGAGACTCTCTCTCAACTCAGAGCCGAAATTGTCTTATCTCATACATTCCCAGGATTACTGTTTCATGTAAATGTCATTTTTGCTGTCCAAAACATTAAAAAAAAAAAAACAAACCCACACCAGTGCGATGTAACTACTGTCTCTTTGTGAGAGACATGAGGGAAGCTGTGCGCTTTTGATCAAAGACAAGATCCTGACTTCAAAGTAACACCTCATCTGTAAATATATTACACAGGGCTCTTCGCAGAGAAAGGGGGACTCCTTGATTTCAAATAACCCCAGGCTGATACCGTGGGATTTGCCCGCATTCGCAGAGTTTAATCTTACTCCGCTGAATACTTACAGAAAATTAGACAAAAAGACTTAAAAGACTCCGGGTTCTAGTCTCTTCTTATTTCTATGAGTCTGATAGAACATAGTCCAACACTTCACTGGAAGAACACCCAGATTCATATGGACTGAGAGAAGAATGTGGAAAAATTCAAATTTCAGAAGCGTCAGAGATTTTTAAAACTTAACTCTTCCCTCCAATGATGGAAAGCAGCAGCTATTTGCCTGCAGATGCTCTAGCACTAATTGCAGTGTATCACCATTGGAGATGTTTTCATTATTTCTTTCATTGCTGCAGTCTAAAAAAGCAAAACTGGACTCCAGATTATCTTCAACTGCTTTGAAGATGCTGGGAAAGGGTTTTAAGTTATTTCATAATATACTAATCAGCACAGATCATGGTGCTATCAGATCACACGAATAATATTAACTATTTAAGAGCCAGCTACCGGGTTAATAATTGCATGTGCAAAGAGTCTCGAGTGGGCACAGAGGGGTCAGTTTTACCATCAACTGACGGTAAAACCAGCAGTGCGTGTGTGCAGATACCACTCTCAGCTGCAGGTAGGCAACAGGAAATAGCATAAGACACTGAAATCCTTGACACTTTTTTCTCCAGAAGAAAATAAAAAAAAAAACATAATTCAGTGATCTAGGTATGGTTTATCATATTAATTTCATTACATATTTACAAAAATATCCAGCTGCCTGAAAGAATCGGATTTTGGTTTTCAGAATTCTAAATGTTGAGGTTATTTTAACATGTCCTGTTGTTTTACTAAAACTTCTTATGTCTTCCAAAAGTGGAATTTTCCATTTTCCAAAAATGGAAAATTCCAGTTACCTAAAGTGAATGTTCAGTATGCTGGAGAAATGCAGAAGCTGTTATTTCTAATTAGGGATTAAAACCCCTTGAACACTTAAGAATGTTCCTAGGCTGAAACGAGTCTTTGTTTCTGCCATCCTTACTCCCAAGGTGTGCATCTCCTCAGTTTCAGGAAATGGATTTGCTGCAGTAAATGCATCGCTAAAACAGCTCTGAGTTCCTTCTCTGGATTTCGGACGGAACAGTTCCTCCCAGGTTCCTACACCAATATTTTCACTACCGAGCGAAGCATAATCCTTAGTTGGAAATTTGCAGCAAATTAAGGCAAATTTGTTGCAAATAAGGTGGTTCCCATCCTTCCTCTAGCAGCACTGCTAATCTAAAATAAAACCTTTCTCAACATGAAGATGGAGATCGTGAGGCACCTTTCTCGTTGGAGATCAACAGCCATGGAACAAACCAACACAACGTGGGTAACTCACTCCTCCAACATTTATATAAAACCTGAATCTACAAAGATGTTCTCAATTTACACAAAACCAGACCAGACACTTTCCTGTAAAGACCTGACAGTCGCTGTTTGTGCCATTAGCACAGAACGCGTAACCTTTCATATGCTTGGTTGCATCTTGCCATCTCTACGCTGCTGTCTTGCAGCGAAACTCCCACAACTTCTTGACGGGTGAAAAATTAAACAGTGTACCAGGCATAGAGGGAATTTGCAGTTTGTACAAGCTCAGACTTAACTGAAAGGCTAAAGGCATACCTGGAAACACTTTTAAAATATATAAAATTCATGAATACTTTTCAGTTTGCAGCTGAGACATAAATATGTGTAATGAGCATGTAACAGACATCTTACCTCTCCAGCTCGGATATATATCTGCTGCTTCTCTCTCCCCTGGAACCACAGTGATTTAATGTGCTTTGCTTGGTAAGTCACCCTCCAGCAAAATAAATTTGATTTCTGCTGCAATCAAAAGAATTTAAACAAAATCACCTATCAGCACTCCCTAGGTTCATTTATCCAGACGTCTATCGCAGGCTTTATTTTCAATATAGAGAAATTAAACAAGGTTGGTCTGAGGCGGTCTTCACGATTCTCTATGGATAGGTGTGAAGACTAGTCTTGGAGGGCCACATCTTTCACGTGCGTCATACGTCCTGAGCCCATGGCTCTGTGCAGCTCCCTGTGACTGAGTCACTTCCCCAGGTACGCTCCTTTGCATCTCTGCCTTCCAAATGCAAAGGGCTGGCAAGGAAAGGAAAACCAGGGGACATTCTGTGTCCCGGCCACTCTCCCACCCTGCCCTGCACATACCAGTCAGGAACTGCCAAGCACATCGCGCTCCAAATAAAGAAGGAAAAAGAACTGCAATGTGCTAAGAAGCAAAATCGGCTTTTAAAAGATCTATTTTAATTCCAAGCCTGTGGCTGAAGTTTTAAATAACTGCTCCCGCAAATCTGTAGGCCCAGCCTTGGTGATCACTCAGCAGCAGTGTGGCATCGCAGAGGTGCCAGACATTCTTCATTTCCCTCTCCTTGTAGTATGGCTCACTGCTTCATGCATCACATATAGTGCATGAAAATCATTGCAAAACGCACCATTTTGCTCAACAAAGTAAGTTTTTAACCATCCTGCCCTTTACATGATATTCAAACCATCAAAAGTAACCTCCAGCTACTTAATTTTGTCATACCATCTCTTAAAGAATGAAACCTGAATATTTTGCATGAAGAAAAAAGTGCAAATTGTATTTCTTAACTCAGACACACCAGATCTGCACACTTATTCATCCAGTGTAACTGTCATGTGGCCATGATTTTTCACTAGTTGTTAGTAAAGGAAATTGTCCAGAAACCGCTGAATGCTCGCACAGAAGAGGTCATGACTACTTTTTTCTATCAATACGCTACTGTAATAATTTTTAAAAGAATCAAGGGCATCTCAATGGATATTTAATGAAGAGAACAAGCTTCTTTTTTCATCTATATTACTGAACAAATTATTTATTCCACTTTATTCCCATAGATAATTTTAAGCATCATTTCAAATAAATTTTAGACAAATATGTTGCAAATCTTATCTCCCATTTGAAAATGTACTTTCAAAACTGCCTAAACTTAGCAACTCCTGTCTATTCTATTTGGTAGAACACATCTACCAAAGTTTGGGATCTCTCCTTCGAAGAGATATACCATATTGGAAAAACAAAGTCACTGACTTGATTCCAAAAGGAGTGTTTGAGAATCGGGCTTCCATTGCCCAGGAATTCAATACCAGCCAAATAATTTTCCCCACCTCTCAAACATCTCCTATTCCGTCTCGCTGAAACAATGAAATAAGGATGTACCTGACATGTTCCACAAGAATTCTGCATCTGTTTTCACATAATATTTTACCCCCAATTTGGGTTACAATTTAGCTTAATTGTGCCAAATTATCAGCAGGCCATCTTTTGCTTGAAATCTTTTTTCTCTCCCTACTGTCATTTTTACAGGCAGCTCAGCAGATAATTTTATGCTACTGCAGTCACACAAGGCAGATTCTAATATTGATCTGAATTTTCTCCTTGAATATGATTTGCATTCTTAGCCTGATCTATTTTTTTTTTCTTCTCATAGAACATGATTTACATTCTTATGTCTGGCTGCTTCATTTTAAAGCCATCTTGAAAAAGTCTCCTTCTAATCATCCTTCTAAATTCATATGGGAATAACTCTTTCTACCGATGCTTAGGAGAGGAAAATCTCAAATAAATTGACGCTATTCTTGCAGACTATAATGACTGGAAACTGTATTTGTTGATGGAAATTAGAGACTTTTTTATAGCTTACTAATAATCTAGCTCTGGGACAGCTAATTACTAGCGATTGTCATGTCTGAATACCGAGGAAGTGCATTCAATCTTCCGGCTGGTCTAAATAGGAAAAAAAATAGCAAGATCAGCCAAAGACCATCCTTGTGGCATAGTAGTCTCCAGTATAAAAACTTATTTTGCATAAAGCCAGAGAGATACATTCTCCTCGGATTAAACACAGGTAGGTTGGGGAAAATTAATTTCCCTGTAATCACGGCCTATTTCTTCTTGCCTTCCCACCCATTGCGCATGTGTGGGAGGGCGCGGAGTCATTCCCGTGTATGAAGATGGCCCCGCTCTTTGTGGGCTGTTGGACACCTTCTGGACTTGACTTAAGGCTACCTCCTCTTTCATGAGACAGAATTGCACCATTCAGATGACACAATCCATCGCATCCGACTTTCAAAATTAAGGGGGACCTAATAAAATCAAAGTGCTTAAGTCTCATGAATTTTGCCCAAATTTAAAAGATCATCTGGGACAAGGATCAATTATACTTAAGTTCTCAGTTGTTTTTCCTAAGTTCATTCACTTTGCCATCTCAGTTTCCAAAAGCACCTATTTTAAAAAGCACGGATGTAAACCCGAAAGAGGGGAGATTTAGATTAGATATTGGGAAGAAACTCTTTGCTGTGAGGGTGGCGAGGCCCTGGAATTTCCCAGGCCTTGCACCTGCCCAAAGAGAGCTGAAGCCCAAAGTTAAGAGCTTAGTGACCTTATGCTCCATACACAGAAGAGACGTAGAAAACTTTAGAGGCTGATTCAGAAGAGAGAGATCACTCTCCAGAGAGGCCCAACTCTCTTCTGGAGGCGTCTGTCTCATCCCTGACTGTACAGAGAATGGGAGACGATGAGGCAGGGACCAATCTCTACCTGAGCATTCTTGGTCCCTTGCCAAGTTGGGCCTTTTCATCTCCACCCTATTTTACATCACTATGCTCAGAGGTTTTATATACATAAATTCATATTACTGTTGTTCTGATTATTAATCTACTTCTTTACTGCTTTTATGCTTCTAGCCCTGTATTCTTGCTCACCAAAGTCTTCCTGATCCTTTCTGTTCTTCCAGAGCAGGTTCTTGGTGTTCTTTAAGCTGTGGTGGCCCATTAGGCTGTGCTTTTGTTTCCTGGTATGTGCTATCTCTTAATGGATGGAGGTCATATAGATTTTTTAAATTTTATTTTATATTTTGAGATTTGAGATGCTGGCTTTCCTCATTATTTTAAGGTGTTAAGTAATTACTCTCCTCTTATAGCTATCATAACACAAATAATGGGCTGATTTGCTACAGAGGTCAGTCCTTTGAACAGTGCAGTACAATCAAGGGAACAGAAATGAGGCAAGTCAGCTACCCTGATTTCTCAGTCTAAAGAAACTGCCTATTACTGAGAAGTCTTAATCAGATTAGCAGAGGGACCTAATCCTCTGAAATGCTGATTGCTCCTCGATGCTTCTTTTTTATACTCCATGCTGTCCCATTAGTGTCTTTCACATTCAGCATCCTCCTTTGTCCAGTAACAGCCTCAAGTAATCCCATTCTTCCCTGTCTCCTGGATTTTATCAATGAATAACAGGGCAGAACAGGAACCTAAATATGCACTATTAAAACCAAACAAATCCTACCATAAACAGACAACTTTTGGCATGAATTTGTTATTAATATAAATTTAATGTCATCCAAAGTTATATTTTTATTTGTGCCTGTATCATGTAAGTATTTGTTATTTGGCACTGGTATGAAAGATTCATTTATCAACAGCTTTTATCAGCTATTTCAGTTCCTTCATGCATCTTTGGAAGATGCCTGTGCTTTCTAGAGCTAAAATTTTTGTTCACGAGTAAATTAATATGTCGTTTCATACAAGATTTTTATTAATTTTATATATCTGTATATAAAGATAGATATAAAACACTAAAAGGAAAATTCCAGCAGCTACTTTCTTTAACCTGGCAACATAGAGTTGCTGTTTGTATTGTGTGCATCCGTTTGTTAGGAAAGGCAGGGACTCTGAATGATTTTTAATCCATGCAGTCAGTAGTCTCAAGTGTTAACGTATCTGCATTAGTGGCACACCATGGCTTTGCCGGGAATTAAAATGTCCAAAGCCTTATGGCACTTCTGAAACCATCACCGACACTGAAGCAACAGATCTGACACTTAAGGTTATAATTGCACGAGGGAAAAAAACATAACCTTTTTCAAAAGTAGCGTCATGTAGGAATAATTTCAGAAACAGCTCTTAATTTTTTTATGATGCATGATATGCTTATGGAAGGAAGACAGGGTCTAAGGTCCCAATAACTAAATACTCATTTTCAGGACTCTCTGAAGGCTTTCGAGTGCTCAAAAGCCTGTTCCTCTACAGCTGGTGGGCTGGATATAAGTGTCTATGTATTATACAACATGACTATATTAGCAGCCCAAGGGCAGACTAGAAACTGTCAGCTGAAGGAGTGAATTCTCTTCTTAAGACAAATATGTAAATGCTGTTAATACCAGGAATCTCACAAATACGCCCCAAGAAAAAGGGGTTTACTGGAGAAGGAGGGTGTGAGAGACAAGGCATGGGGTTATCTGTAAAATATGCAGTGATAATTTTGTTCTTGCAAAAAGAGAGGAATTACCAGATTAGAAGATGTTTAACAACCTTCAAAGTAGGCAAGAAAAGAGTATGGGGAGGATGCCTTCAGTATGAAAAATAAATGAGGCTTGACACATGAAGTGGTTAAGACACTGAAAGATAACCTATCTTAATTTGGTAAAAGCTATGAACACAGGGTATATTCCCTAAAATTCTGCTCTAATGGTTGCGAATGTACTTCTGGGAGGTGGTTAGATCTGTCACTTCTTCAAATAATTGGCCTGCTCCTTCCTTACCTTCTCAACGCAGAGCCTGCCTGTTTGCACACATCCATCACAGCACAGCTCCTCCTGGTTCTGCTCCTGAACTTCATCCGTGTGAGCACAGCCTGGGAACGAGAGGATATTGCACAAGAATATCAGTTCAGCTGAGGGCAACCAGGGACTCCGGATGGGCTTGTATGACCAGAGAAAGACAAAGGCAAAGAAACACCTGCCTTTGGATCTGACGGAGCTTTTCTAAAAGCTCCAGAGACGGAAAGGAGGTTGGGGGAGCCATGAGCTGAACCATAAACCTCTGCTAATGAACGCCTTAAAAATATCCCACACACGGCAGAGGTAGGCACAGAGAGTGCAAAGAAATGTTCAAATGTTCTCCAAACAAGCCCCATAATCATGAATACAGAGCAACAGAGAATTTCGTATTTAGACTTATTCAACTTTTCTGAGTCACAAATTAGCACTTTTAAGAGCTTATCTTTTTCCCAATTGACTTTAATCAAGTGTTTCAGAAGCTGGAAAATGTTTTAAGTGAATAGAGCTCTTAAGCAGAGAGCCCAGGGAACAGAATAGCAGCTATTTTGTACTCTCTTTCAATGTTTTTGATTTGCTTTTTTTCTTTGTTGTTGCGTTTTTATGGTTTTCAACACAAGTGAAGCACCACAGCTGTAGGTTTCACAAATGAAAAGAGAGGCACAGGCAGAAAGAGACCCTTGCGGGGACAAGCTTGAGCAAAAATTTAGAATAATTTTCTTGACAGTGTCAAGCTGATGATCTTTTAAGTGTTCCCTTTGCTATGATCTCTAATGCACTTCATGTAGACAAGAGACTGATATTCTCCCAACGACAGAACACCTGTGTTTTCCAAAATACTGTATAAAAACACAGTCACTTTTTAAAATAATATCTTAGTTAAAAAAAAATCAACACACTTTATAATCATGCCTTAAAAGGGCCTTAGCCAAATGAACTATGAACTCGGGCAACCCTACCTAAACTTGAGAAATGGCTTTTGAAGTCATTATGATTTAACAATTAATAGGAAGATTTGTTTGATAGCTAGATGCCGCCAGATAAAAAAGACATTCAGTTCCAATTACCCATTATTTTGACTGTAACAGATTAACAGCATACTTTGAAGCATTTTTATATCCAAACCTCTATTATTGAAAGTGAAAAAATTCAATTCACCAACTTCCCTACATTTAAAAAAGAATACCGAGCTCTCTTTTAATAACAAATGTGCAAATAATCAGGACATCAAGAACTGAAAGGATGAAAGATACAAGTCAAAACCTAGGAATCAGTGATGATCATTTTCTATTTTATCAATTTTAATACTTACACAATATTTTTATGATGGTTTTCAAATATTTCATATTGCCTGCATTGGTATATATTGAGCTAGACAGTAAATGTTCATCCCACTGAAGTGAATGGCAAAAATCTTCTTCTTTCTCAGAGTTATTCTTTATTAATTGGGACTCTTGATCCTGACCCTGTTAATTGTTAACAGCAAAGGGATCGAGAGACCTGGGACTGTGTCTGATCTGAGTTTCAGCTACTGAATGTGCTCTGAATATTTCATTATAAGACTTAATTCTGCACCAAGAGACAACTTGAAATAGCTATTATTTTTCTTACCTCCACTTCCCATTGCATGTTTAATGCTTCTCTCACTCCTTTCTCCAAAAATGCCTCAAATTCACTCCACCTTGGTTTTGAAACTTTTCCAGAAAATTTAGAAGGGACTGGATATTTCTATTGCACATTTCTCTTAAAGTGCAATTATTAGACTAGCATTAAAGTTTTTAAAAACTATGGAGCTTTTAATATTACTAATTGATCTATTTGATGTTTCTACTATGTGCTCTGTATATTTCATGACGTATTTTTCTGGTTTACTGCTTTTAGTTTCCAAGACCATCTCTTACTTTTTTATTTAAAAAGCAGTTTTGTTGATAGGTAATTTGATTGGCTGATTATAGAGCTAGCCTTAATCAACTTTTACTCTAGTTCAACTAGTGAAAGCCAACTTTCCATGGCTCTCAGCAGAAGCTGCGAATTCTTTTTCCCCATACAGATCTTGAGAATGACTTTAGTGAATAAGTACTTGCTTTTGAGGAGAAAGAATATGATCTGTGTATTTGTAGTGAATGTTTTTTCATAAACATACTAAATATGTGGTAATACAAAATTGTCTATATATCAGTGTAGGTTGAAAATAATGTCCTATCCAGCAATTAGTAGAGGATGTGGAATCACAAACACAAGTTTTTCAAAATTTGGAATGCCATTAATGGAAATACATTTTTGATTAACTTGTTATTTGTCACCTCTTTAATTACGTTTATATTTTTCTGAGTCAGTCACAACAGCTGCCCACTTCCTTTGAAAGATAAAAGTTGGGTTTTTTTATAAATTTGTTTGCCTCGGGTTTGAAACCTTATAGAAAACATCAAATATTCCAACACTTGACAATAAAATCAGAAGTGGCAGTTTGGAATGTTTATTCTAAAATAATCAAAAGAATTCTTTGAAGCATACCTCAATAATTATTCAGTACCTTTTACTCTTATAAATATGTTTCTTTGCCTTATAGACGCCATGAAAAACTCTTAAAAGATATTTCAAATGAATAATTCAAACAATGACTGACAATATAATTGTTTCTATTTTTTCATGTTGGCACATTCACTTTATTCCTTCAATTTATAAATCAAGTTATCATTCCCTGTGATATTTATAAAAGTTGAATAAATAAAAGAAACTTTGTAAAGATGTCTTGTCATTTTTTTTTATTATTTTATTATTTTTTTATACTGCATTTCTTAATCTGCTCCCATTATTTTAGTTCTTTAGTTGAGAGCTTCTGGTACCACTTGTATACCGTCTTTGGTGGGATTTTAGCTATACTAAGAAAACACATAAGCACTGGCAATTAAATTGCCTTATCAGTTTTCTGCAGCTTATTAAGTTGTTTTATTGTAAAGGAAGATTAGTGTCTTCAGTAGAAACAGGAAAATACCTAAGCAGGAGTCCATGGATTAAAGCTGTGATATCCTGTACAAACCCACCTTCTGAATGAATTCTTAAAGAGATAGAAGTACATTGAAGTGGGAATGCAAGGAAATGAAATAAAATCACAAGCTGCACAAACAAGAATTAATATACTAACATGGAATTGGAAAATCTTTCAGATGCACGGAAGAATCTCTTAAGGAATGAACTAGGTATTTTGTGAAGCAAAACAGACATAAAAAAAATAATCTTCATAAATCCATGAAAAACAGGACAGTGATAAAGCTACAAAGAGAGATTACAAACTCATCAAGAATAAAAATCTGCTTGGGGCAAGCCCAAAAGATATAAGCAGATATAAGAAGAAAACAAACAACAGAAGCAAAGGAGCACCTCGGAAGATGGGAAATGGAGACCAAGAGACAGAGTTATGGCTTACAAGGACAGAGAGGACTTTGAAGTTATGAGCGTGGCAGCGGCAGCAGAAGCAGCATCTCATCTAAGAAAGGAAATTCGGATGGAGGTGCCTTCATGTCAGCAAAAGCAGCCTCTCCTTTTATCCTCACTTCCCTGCACTGCGTTCATGGCAACGGACCAAATCCCACCCAGAGCAAAGGGTGATTCCCGAGCTGGGGGTGCAGCACACAGCTCCCACAGCCCGCACGACTGCTGCCCTTCCTGACATTACAGCTAGAATCCCATTTTGAGTCTACACCTTCTGGAGCTTCCCACAGCCACCCCCCAGCCCAACACCAGCTCTGAGAAATCTACTGGGTGTGTGAAGAGGAACCAGCTTCACGCAAAGATGTGAAGAACGTAAAACTGAGATTAATATTTGACCACTGATTTCACCAAGTGGAAATCTGAATTAGATCAATATCTAAGTCTATGAGAGAGGCTTTTCACAACAGAGTTTCTAACTCAACTGTCACAACATTCTTACTTGCCTAAAAAAAAAAATAACAAGTCCTTCCCAAGGTACTTTTTCTAAACAAAAGCCTCAGCTTGAAAAAAACAGAGTCTAAGAAATGCCTAACTCATTAACTATTGGGAGGCAAAGTTATACATTTTGGCTGTGAGAAAGTTGAATGAGTAATTGAGTTTCAGCAAATCAATTATGATTAAATCAGGATGAAATTTCAAAGGGAAAAAAACACAAACCACTACTAAAAAAAACTTCTCCTGGGATCAATGCCACCTTCCTCGTTTTCAACCAGGCAGTTCTGTTTAAAAATATTTTGTTCAGAACTCAGACATCTGCTTTACTATGTGTCTGTTTTGCAGGTTTGGTGGAAGAGGGACTGGCAAGGGAGGAGATTTGCTGTTTAAAATTCTGGGCTGCCTCTGTCTTTGTTTTCAAGTTATTAACTTATTTAACTGATTGAGAAAGATATTTTGAAATTTGCTAAGGTCTCACTGTAATTCCAAATAAAACTAAGTATGTGCTTAAGTACTTAATGGAATGAAAGGAACAGTCACTCCACTATTTGCTTTTTTGTTTACTGTAGACTTGTGCTGAAATCAGTTCATGGCTTTCCAAAAAAAATACACAGAAAACTTTGTTAATTCAATTAAGGAGCCGAATGCACACAATAAGGCAAGGCAAAACATCACCCACAAAACACATAACTTTGTTTGTCTTCCTTGCAGCAGCACTGCAAGGTGAAAGGACGTGCAGGCACAGGGTGGCTATCATTTATAGTGCCGCGGCATCCTGGGGAAAAGCCTTTCAGACCCCTGAGCTCTGGGAGAAAGCAAGTTCAGGGGGCAGAAGGTTGCTTAAATTGATCTCTAGCTACTAACACAGGAAAGGAGGAAAGTACTGGAGAAAGGGCAAAGTCAATACAAGTCTGAATCAGAGGGATTTATCCATTGGCAGCCACCTAAGCTGCCACAAAACCTTGCCCGCGAAGGGTATTAATACCCGTGCATATTGCTCTGTTGGGGAGGAACATGTTCCTCTCTTAAAAGCTAAGAACTTCACAGCATTAATATGTTCTGCTGCTCTCATAAATGATGCTTTGTAGCATTGATTCCGTCAACACT
This sequence comes from Gallinago jamesoni, assembly GCA_025769975.1. Lineage (NCBI taxonomy): Eukaryota > Metazoa > Chordata > Aves > Charadriiformes > Scolopacidae > Gallinago > Gallinago jamesoni. The sequence goes on along the minus strand of JAOQGH010000062.1, from coordinate 35,989,115 downwards.
GTTCCTAATCCTGACGTTTTCTGACATTTTCCATTTTGTAAAACAGAGTTTAAAATTTTTAGCTTTGACCTTGACATAATGAACTGATGAAACACAGCAAGGAAATGGTGATAGGATGGTCCTATTTGTTCCAATCTTTTTTTTCTGGTGCTATCAAAACTGCAGATTCCATTATAGTTTTTTATCAAAGGTGCCTGGAAAATGAATATTCTGGGGGGGGTGGGGACAGAGGAATCGCACATACAAATGCTCCATCTTGTACTGGGACAGAAATCCAAATATAAAATAATTCAAGAAGAGTTTCCAAGAGAAAATGCATTCAGGGACAAACGACTGGGTGCGCTTTTTTTCAGCCTGCCCAATTTAACTACCTCCTTGCAATCGAAATGAATATCCAATTTAAGATGCAGAGAGTTTCCTTTGGTGTTATGAATAAAGCAAGCTGTTACGCTGTCTCCTGGATAGGCAAGAGCTTGGTATGTTTAATACTCATTTCCTACTGTTGCTAAGCCAAGTCTCGTCCAAGCTTTGATGTGTTAGAGCAAGTCTTGCCTTGCCAGCAATCGGTGCGATCCAGGGCGAGTCACTGGAGTGCTTCGGCAGAGAACGCTTCTCACCAAAAGATAATAATCCACTGAGGAAGAATTTGGAATAAAAAGTTGAGCTATTAAAATGCACACAGCACTACGGATCGTCTACTCCGCGTGATCCAGGGGCCAGTCAAGCCTGGTGATAAGTCAACAGGCAGAGGCAAAGCAGTTTCCCTTACTGGTAAGAGAGGGATTAAAGGAGAGAAAATCACATCATAAAAAGAGCAGTGACATATAAAACTTTAAATGAAATCATAAAATGCACAGATGTGATACAGACACTCTCGTTTCTGCCTTCTATTAGTTAAAACAAATGTCAGGTTTGTATTGTAAGACCTGTGATCAATCAGATCAACGTAGCTGACAGCATCACTTCAGTCGGCAGTGTCACGTATGTCTCTTCTTTGGACAATTTCAATACTAAAAGGCATAAGAAGCAAGAAGGGGAATGAATGTCTTAATTTGCTGATAATACTGTTTGGTCACCATATCGCTACACATTTTCCTCTTGTTTTTATTCCTTCCTCCTTCTTAGAAGATCACCTCAGAACAGTTTTATGTGCTGAAATTTAAGCTTCTGCTATTTTTTAACATATATCATACTGCCTTCACCCATTACACAGATGGAGGAGAAGAGTCATGGCCAACACCTGAACAGAGCAAACGGGCAGGTAGCAAAGAGTGCCAACAGCTGGAAAAGGAATCAGGGTTACAAATAACCCCCTCCAGAGATGTGTTCCACAAACCCACCATAACCTCCTGACAAATGATCAAGGCTGAGGTTATCTGTAAGGTCCTTTCACAGAGAAATCTATAGAACTGAAAAGCTGAAACAAGGGAAGGATCTCAGGGCCTCTTCAAACAAGCCCAAGGACAAGTCTGCAAAAGGCTGACAGTGCTGGTTTCAACGTTGCTTATCTTCAGCATGATCCATATTGGCAGTTTTAACTTAAATCTACTGCTTTGTCTTCCAAAGAGGGACAAGCGCTTTAAATAAATCTTCCCTTCCTGCACTCTGTGTTAGCACTTCATTTTCTCTAAACCGAGTAAAGAATCCATCCTGATTTAACAGACATCTGGGAGAGACGGGAGTAACCACGCTGGTCAGGAAATCTCCAGGAGGGCTCCAGAACACCTTGTAGCAAGTGTCCTGGGTCAGTAGTTTAGGCTACGCTGAGAACAAAGATAGATTTGTCCATGTTTTAAGTATACTAACCTCTTCCTGTCTTGGTCAAATCTTATTGGAGTCACAGAAAATGACCTGGACTGTACCTTTTGCCTGTCGAAGGCGGCTGCTCTCCTGCACTTCACAAGCCTCTCATTTCTTTCTGGTTGCGTGATGGCAGCCAGTCAGGGAAATCCAAGGACAAGAATTTAAAACAGGAATTTAAACATCTACCTGCATTTTCTCAAGCAGCTCGGATGGGAAAAACAGTTGTTCAGTCATCACATTCCATTTGTGAAAATATAGTATATGGTGCAGTGAAAATCACTGAGAACGATTTCTCTTTAAAATATATTCTAAGTAAAATTCAGTGTCCCACACAGGAAAAGTGTGCAACTATGTCCCAAATAGGAGGCAGACAACCATGTTGTGATGTAAACAGCCACGTCAGTGGGAAAAGGCTCTTTGCTTATTTTTATTTTCCCTCTAAAATTGCAACTGTCATGTAAACTCTTCAGTAAAAAGACCCGAGCTAGTCGCTAAAGTGCTAGTCAGAAATGCCAGGCACTGCAGAAATCAGAATTTTAATTTGAGTTTTGAACAGAACGAAGCCTTAACATAGCTCTCAAGCTATTTAAATATGGAAAAAATTAGCTGAATGAAAGAAAGAAAACAACACAGCTGGTGACTATTTAAAAAGGAAGAGCGAGACTGAGTTTTTGTAAGTTCAAACATGGATGTTCAGAAATAAGTTCTTATAAACTCTGCAAAATCAGATGTTGTACAAATATACAACTGTATATCTATTTATCTCTCCTGATCAAGGCTTTGACAATAATTAATCATAATGAAAGTTTCTCCAAGAAAACTCGAAAATACTTAACTCTGAAAAAGCCAGCAAATGTTTGGTTAAGTTCATATATATATATATATATATATATATATATTTACACACACACATTTGAAAGTAATTTACTGCAAAGTTCTTTTAGAAGCATCGCTTCTTTCCGTACATTATTTATCTTCACCAAATTATTCTGTAGCATCTGGGAAGACTAATTTAGGCAAAGAAAATTTCCAGCTAAAACCAACATCCAACTTTTTTTTACAGTTTTTGGACTCCAGCAACAAAATAGCTACTCAGAGAGTATACCCAGACTGCTCCACGCTGGTGCTGGGCTGACTCCCAGCAGCTGCCCAACACATGTCTCCAAGTTCTTGAGTAGTTTATTTCACCATCAGAACACTAAAGAATGTAAAGTTTTTTTCCTCTACAGGCAAAAGACTTAAGTGGGTCAGGAACAGCATATAAACCGAGCTCCTTACCATCCTGCACAGGCGCAGTTCCACCTCCCTGAAGAAATGTTTCCCTTTCCGTACAGAATCCCAGCGTTGTTCGGCAGAATTCATCTGGGTGACGCATCTAATTTTTAAAAAGAGAGAAAAAATATTAAAAGGAGGGATAATAAACTTGGGAGCTGTGCAGATGAAAAACTCCAAGATGTTCTGGCACTGATGAAACCAGGAGGTGAAGTGACAGTGATGTATCTGTCCCCACAGCCCTCCGAGCTGTCCCTTCTCCCACTACCGCCAAGAGAACGGACAATGCAGCACCTTTTTGCTCTAGTAAAATGTGTAATAGGTCTCTTTGCTTCATATTTTCACAGCTTGTATAGGTAGGCTTATTTTGATGTCAGAGTCTCTTCTGCAAGCCAAATCACTTCTTTTCATGGTGAACTCTCCAGGGCTTCACTTGGGACTTTTGATTAAAAGAACTTATTTTTTAAGTCTGATAGGTTTCTAAAAGTGTTTTGATTTCTTTAATTTTCCACTTACTCCTCACAGATTAGCATGGCCCCACAAAAATCTTTGAGTAGTAAACAGTTGGACTAAGTCCACTCTCCATCAGCTAAAAGATGAGGAATGAAGTAGAAACCAGGCTGTAAAAGTGCAGTCTTCCACTCCCCTTCCCCAACTGGGACCTGGGGTTGCTTTCACTAAAACCCGCGCACACTTTGAATTTCCCCCTGAATTCATTCATTCTTGCCAGTGTTTCTTAAACCTATTCAACAGGTAGAACATTCCAAGATCTCACAGCTTGGAAAGCCCAGGTTCCTGTTTTAGATTCTCATTCCTGCACTATTGAGTCTAATCATTTCCAGTCCCGCTGAACAACTTAATAGGCTGCAAAAACTCGATAAGACAATGTAATTGCCAGCTTTTATGTATATTCTTAAAATAGCTACGTTCCTCATAGAAGTTGTACAGGATATAAGCGCAGAAACAATTAAAGAACTGAAACAATAGAAGCAGATTAGAGAATTATAGCATGCAAAAACCATAAAAAATTCCAAACAAAATGTCTTTATGCCTTGTTCTTGCATAAACAATAATTTCAGATACTGGAACCAATTACTCAAAACCAGAAAAATCTCATTCGCTATGAAGATAATATTTACCAGCACCAGAGGAAAAATAGGTACGAAGAATGTTGTTCAGTTGTTCAGTTCAGGTAACCAAAGGTGCTGAAATGAATGAACTTTCCCTTAAATATTTCAGGTATGCAAGCCAGTGGAAGAAAGTGGTCATTTATTTATTCCAAATATTGGTGTCAACACATCACCAGTTAGAAAGCACATTTTTTACTGTAAGTTATTTCCATTCCCAGTGTTAACAAGACAAGACGCCTCCTGCTTTGTGTTAAAGCCCTGGCCTTCTTGACCTGGTGCTGGGCTTGTGTCTACAGCAGGATGAACAGGACTCATTATTTCAAGTATATCAGACACAGCCTCAAAGAAAATGCACGGCAGCATTCCCACACTCATTTTATACTAGCAATACTATTTGAATAACTTTAGGGCTCACTTGTATACACCCTTTGGCAGATGATCCAAAGCCAAGAAAGGTCAGCTCCCTTAAATAACAATCCAACTGTGAAAACACAGATAGGATCACAGAACTCTAACCTTGAGTACTATCAATAAAGTATATTTTTTTCCATATATCTCTTGATCAAATTTTAATATCTGCTTTGCAACCGAATTCTCAGGAAGCAATAGAGGTTAACTGTTCTATTATGCATCATATTTAAAAGACAGCAAGGTTTTGTTCAGGGCAGACAAAGGGTAAAATAAAAGGATTTGAAGCAAAGTGATTTGAAAGACACTAAATTAATCTTACACTCCAATCAATCCGCAAGTGAAAAGATGCTTGACTCGATCTGTCAGCAAAGTCAGACAGGTATCTGATCAACTCAATGGAAATCCTTTTATGAACTCCAGCTATGATGAATGTTGTACCCTCACTTGAAGGAACGGCAACGCCTCGCGCTCACACACAGGGAGGGAATCTGAAGCCTGAATACCCGACCAAGGCATGCCTTTGTGTCATGAACGGAATCACTCCATTCAGCATTAACCCAACAGCACTGCTCGAGCAAAGGATGAGACCTCTAAAATAATGATCTTGAGAGCCCCCCACGACAGAAAATTTCCAGATTACATGACTAGACAAATTCTGAATATCTGCCCAGTGCAACAAATCTCAGTAACAAGAAAAATCATCAAATTACAATGAGATTTCTGATAAGCATTCCTGCAGACTTCCTGCAGTACAAATTCATGCTGTTGAGATATCTAACATAAAATATTACGCATGCAAGACCAGCAAAGACAAAGCAAGTGGAACTACTTTATAGTCCTATCTTTGCTCACCTGAAAGTCCATACATGTGCTAAAACACACAACCCATTTGGGAATGGAACCTCAGAGAGCTCCAGTGGAAAACACCCATTGGCTCCAGGGCAAGGTTTTGCCTTAGTTAAGAGGAACAATAAGGTTAAAAGCCTGGGAAGAATAATGTTTTGTCGCATGATGTCAATCCCTTGGCTTAGCTTATGTTGGAAATCGGGTGTAGAGGGTATTCTAGGGAAATCTCACCTTCGTTGGATACGAGGAGCTCCTGGAAGCTCACCGAGACACACGAGAGCGCAAGCACCTGCTGTGCTTTTCCTGAAAACTTGTCATTTGCCACATGGAAAAAAGGAGACAGACAGAGGGAGGGGAGTGTTGAGTCCTCGTGTGGGTAGTTGCATGGCTGACATTTAGCGCCAGCAGGCTGACTCTCACTGCTGAAAGCGAGCCAGGAAGGCTCAGAAGAAAGTTTGCACCATCTGAGCAAATAGCGCAAAGAGAGAAAAACTGAAATATTAAGCAGAGCAACACAGCAATTGCTATTTAAATGACAAACAGATACTGAGTTTGGAACAAGGTAACTATGGGAACTTCTTCTCTTTCTCCAAGATGATTACAAATCAAGGCCATAGCCCATTACTCAGTACGTTTATGAGAATTTGTAGAGCAGAATCTGAGTTTGTGTGTTGATTTGGTCCTAAGTGAACCCATCTTGATTTACACCAGCCAGGAGTGGAGCCGTAGCACATTATTAGATTTACAGAGATAAAAGATATATGTCAAGGTGTTAGAAATAAGTGAGTTTATAAAAGTTAAAATGAATAAATAAATCCAATTTCAGAGCAGCTCCTGATCTCTGAAGGGTATTATAACTTATCCACAGTGATTATGATGGCAAGTAATGATAAAATGTCAGCAAACACCGCAGACATATCTGAGACTGCAAAACAAAACTTCTGTAATTTAAATTCTCCCATTCCATTTTGATACTGTCCATTCATGTCTAAACAGGGCTTCTGGGAAACAATGACACATGAAAGACTTCCCCGTCTATCGATGCGGGACACAAAATGAGCCAATATCTTCACGACCAATTTTTCAGGTTCCAGTACTGAAAATTCTATTCCCAGTGCTGGAGGATCATGCTTACTACAAATGACCACTCTGTTCTCCATCACTTCAAATACAGTATCTTTGCATCAAAACCCCACTACTGTTTAGTTTCCAGGCATAATTTACAAAGATTTTCAGTTTAAGTACAGCCCAAATGAGTGACACTTTCATTGGTTTGGTCTAGGCTGACTTACCATGGTAAGGCTTTCCTTGTTTCAGTTATGTGCCTGCTGTTTTAATCATTGCTCATTGTGGACACTGTTCCTGATGTGTGAGCAAAGGTTTCTGAAAAATATCTGAACAGGAAAATCTGACAAAATCTGAGATTTTGAAAGCCATATCATCTTTGGCTGTAAGGATGCTGCTAGATAAAATCTGAAAAGGCAAGAGAGCATTTTTTCAGATCTAGCTGGTGAGAAAACACACACACCTGAGGATTGTAGACATTATAAGAGTAACATGGGGTTCCACTGAATTAAAAAAAAATAAAAATAGGGAAAAATAAATCTTTGATTAATTTAAAGAAAGGCACACATAGACTTTAATAACACATAGCTCTATTGCCTACAGCCAATGTCTTCCCTCCTCCCCCAGATAAATTTGGGCCCCTTTCTTGTTGAATAGTGGCCATTGTCACAAGAATTCTGCATTAATATTCTCAGCATAAAGGCACAACTGTTCTCACAGAGAGCTTGCAGCAGAATAACTCTTATCTGCAAAAGAGAATATCATTATGGGCTCCAATAAAGAAGAAGTAGATGGAAGGATGTTGAAGAAAGAACAGAAAACCACTGCAAGAAGATAAATTATTAACACAGAATTCCATCTAGAAGCACAATTATTTTTTTAAAGTCACATTCTTTTAAGCCATTGGTTTCAAAAGAGAAACAAAGAGGTGCTGAAAGATAAACGATAGTCTAAAAACTACACACAGTGCACTTAGCAAAATAAGGGAAGAGTAAGGAATATAAACAGCGTACAAGAGATACTAAAATCATCAGACTCATCTAAGCCATATTTATTGGCATTAGTTTTTCTTTAAAAAATGTACAATTGCTCTTTTATCATAAGCACTTCACATTAATCCAAGCTGTATCTGGGGAGTTCGTTGTGTATGTGCCAACTTTCATATAAGCGAGACATGGTTATTAGGCTTTTAAATAAAATCTGTGAAACTCAGAAGATGGTCGAGATCATTTGTGCATTTTAATTGAATGACTACTGGAAAAAAAAAAGGTATTTTTATCACATCACATCTTAATAGAGCCTCTGGATTAAATACTAATTAACTTGCCACCAAAGTTTGCTGTTAATCAGTTGCATGTCAGCATACATTCTGAGTGACATTTAAATTATAAAGTATAGTGGGATTATCTCCAGCCTCACAAATTACCTCTTTATAAAAGTCAAAGTAAACATTATTCGCTCACTAGAGGTATCATTAGTCTCCTGTTTACTCTCTGCGTGGTTCTTTGGATTATAGGCTGTCTCAGTCTATAGATATAACACTTAGATCACCTTAGAAAAAAGGAGCTGTGAGTTTTAAGGCTGACCTTCAATGATCCAACCTCCAATGACCAACCTCATTAACAATTGTCTCATTGGGTTTCTCTGTAGCTGGCAGTGTCTCTCCTCAGAAGTCTCCCCAAACTTAGTCTCTCACAGAGCTCTGAAAATTCTGCCAACTCCAGCATCAGGACATTGGCCTTGACTCAGGGTCTTAGAAATAGTCTAAAAATTAGAGGAAATGACAACCCAGCTGGAGACGTACAAGCAGGCGCTCACTTTTCATCTTACCTCTGTAGGAAAAGTGTCCATCAACTAAAGACAACAGCTGAAGGGAGATATATGGAAACAGATGGATTGAGCAATTAAAAGAAATAATTGATATGGTATCACAAATAGTTACTATGGTCTTATATTTAAAAAGTAATAGAAAATCAATTCAATAAATAAGGAAACCCTTTTGTTGAAAGATGAAGAATTGGGACAAGGAAGGAGAGAATTAGTTTTTACCCTTTCTCATGTTTGAACAGTCTATTAGTATTTCATATAAATTATAATTGAGGTGTCATCTCCTTTATGTAATGTAAACCAAGGAAGTCAGCTGTATAAGGGGGACTCTGAATCATCAGGCTGATTTTTTTTTATTAAAAAGCCATTCATTAAGACTCAGGGTATATAGTATATCTCACCGTATATGACAGACACATCCATTAAAGCAGAACTTGAACAGCAGAGATTAAGAAGGTCGTCACAGAAAACTTCTAAATTTGTCACAGCACAGAAGAAATAAAATCATAATTTCTATTGAGATGGACAGATTCGAGGGGCCTCAAATTTCATCTAAAATCTAAAGCAAAGAAATGGAAAAAATCTGGAGGGATGACTCTCAAAACCTTGACAAATCTTTAGTTTTTGGCACAACAAAGAAAAAAATAACGACAGAATATTAGTTCTAAACTATAATTTTGGTCTCATACACACGCTTTCCAATAATCTTGAACTTGGCCACTGATCTCAAACCAACAACTGACTCCAGGTATAGATCTAGGGATTAGTCAAACGCGATCATGGGGCAGAGGAAAATGCCTCAAGATGACAAAAACCCAAACCTCCTGAGCATCCCCATATGTATGACACTGTTAATGTATAAAACTGCACCCAGATGGAGCAGAAATACCAAGTGTGGAGGAGAGCATGCTGTGTGCAGTGTCTTTTCCCTGTCCTGACCAAATCCACATCATCCTTACGCAATCCAGAGACACAGCCACGTGGAATTCGCAGAGGGTTCTTGTGCAGGAGACTCGCCTTTTTGCTCTCTTTTGGCTCTACCATCCCCACTCAGCAGAAAGAAGCAATTGTCATTATACATAGGTGGGAGAGTGAGAGTTACCAAGGAAACGGGCTTAGTTTGACAGAGATTTGGAAACCCAAACCCAGCTGGAGATGGGAAATCTGAGTATCCTCCCCCAGAAAGCATTTGAAAACTAGATGCAATCTGGCAGCAATTAAAACCCGGTTAACTCTTACCTTTTTTCCCTTTGTGAATCCATCTTTCATTCTACTTACCTACTTTTTATTAATTCTCTTCTTTGGCTAAGCGGATCCTAAGAGAATAGTAATGAACACTCCTGAGAGCCAACATCTAAAAAGGACACACAGGTATGGCTTTCTGTTTAGAAGGAGGCTTATTCCTCTGTATTCAGTGAAGAAGTCCAAGTTGTGCCCCTGGGTACACACGTGAGACTCCTCACTTTAAACGAAATTCAATCAACGTAACCAAGACCAGAATTTCTCCTAAGGCTGGAGCTGAGTCCACAGCTCAGTACAGTACACACATGCCATTGATTAC
>JAOQGH010000062.1:35944789-35979100 GCA_025769975.1 Gallinago jamesoni | reverse complement strand
GTAACCAAGACCAGAATTTCTCCTAAGGCTGGAGCTGAGTCCACAGCTCAGTACAGTACACACATGCCATTGATTACTTGGAGAGGTGCTATAAAAATGATTAAAAGCACCAGGACAGATCCTGAGCTGGTGTAAAACAGCCCCATTGATTTACTCCTAGCTGGAGGAGAGCTCATCTCATTTACACAAGCTAAGGATCCGAAGCCATCACATTCGAAGAAGTGGGTAGCGGAAAATGATACTGTGGAGAGGAGATATATCAGTGGAATGTAAATATAACACCAAAACAAGGATGGGGAGGAACCGTTTAGGGTGGTTTGAGGTGAAAAGTCCAAGAGTATTGGCCACGAGCGAGACATGAGAAGATCCACTGCATAGAGAAAAGACGCATTTTAAAGGACGGACTTAAAAGAGACTATGTTCCTCAGAGAAAGGACAAACAGCATTTCCAGATGCTTTCCCTAGAAAGTTACAATTTTACCTTAAGTTGAATTACCCAAGTTTAAAAGTAATCATAGCTGTGTTTCATGTGGGAATCCACGACTGCAATTCCACCTTTGCAGAGGGACAGCACAAAACCACAACATTTTGCATTTATACAGAAATACACACCAGAAAATTAAAGAAACTTTAAGTCCAATAACCTACAATTTTTTTATCATACTGAAATACAAGAAAGACGCTTAAAGTCCCAAGAAAAGTCATTGCCACAAATGAATAATCAGCGCTTCTCATGGCTTAATATTTTTTTTGCCATATTTCAGCACAAAAAGGTGGAGTATGTTCTGTGGGGCTGCCCTGTTGCAATAGCAAGAAATCTTTCCCCCTGAGAAATAAAGATAACATCAAATTTGAATTTTCCATGACACACAGTTTAACCCATCCAGGTGATGACGTGGGGGATGCTCTTCATGTCACTGAGTTCTGCTGGAAGTTCAGACTCTAGATTTATCTAGCCTCCAGTTATCCAAGATAACCAATTTTCCTTTTTAGGAGGATGGGATTTAGAAAGATTATTCATCAGTTTATAAATAATTATGGTTAATAACTATATCTACACAGAGTATTTTTCTACTATATCTTTTTTATTCTACAAACATTACTCAAAAGCCTGAAGAGGCCAAGTATTGGACAAAGTGTGGTTCTTCTGAAACTGCACTGTTCAGTGGGGAGTAAAGGGGAGGCAGAAGAACAGACTTGCCTTCCCAGTGCCCAGCTGAGATTTAGCCCATGAGCCACGCATCGCTGCTGGAGTCCAGGGATGGGCAGAAGGAACTTACAATAGAGAGACCAGAAGCTGTACTGGCACATACAGTAGCAAAGCCTGAACTACGGATTTCTCTTTTCTTCTCGTTTTTGACTCCCTACGACAATGACTGTATTTTATCCTTTGTCTGTTCAAACACTTGCAGGTCACTTGCATCTGCTTAGAGGAGACTATTTAAATAAATGGCCTGTTTTAGTTGACAAGTCTATTATATTTTTGTACAGTGTCAGATGCTGTTTCTCCTACTTCTGTATTTCCTTTCTTGACAGTTATTAGTCTGAGTCATAGAGGTAGTTGAGATTTTTTTCAGATTTCTATAAAGTTATCCATACCTATTCTTGTATAATTAATACATTTCTACAAGCTGGCTTGATAAATATAGAAACCATCTTCTTTATTGTTTTTTTTTTGTTGTTCTTTTGGTTTGGTTTTGGCTTTTTTTCTCAAAAAGGTTTTTTCCTAGTCAGATTCTGCATTTTCTTTATGGGCTTTACTATCAGGAAGAGCATTTTAAGAGGGTTACCTCTCAAGCAGCTGGAAAGGAGGACTGGAAAAATATGGATGCTTTCAAAAAAATATATATATTTCTGTAGAAGCCTATGCCCAGCAGGTTGTACTCGAGCAGACTAAAGCCAGCTTCCATTTATAGCTCTGTAAGCAAATCATATAGAAGTAACTAACTGGCCCTGTTCCTAAATGTCAGACCTATTCCTCCTTCCAGTTCTACGTACGACTTTCACAGAGAGGCCATTGCTCCTGGTTAGAAATTTCTTCCCCTTGGAGATATTTTTTGATTGCATTGAAAAAGAAGCTGTATCGAATTCGGTTTCTGATTGACCCAAAAGGCTTTCTTTTCCTCTTCCTGAAAACCAGCAGAGAGATCTAGTCACAGCATTACTGAAAGTATCCTGCGAGATGTCAATAGGGAGCTTTTGGAGACGGGGACTCGCTGACTATCCCGGGTACTGCTTCCACTTTATCTCAAACTAACGAGCGCTTCGCTCTCCTTATTTAGCTGTGCTTTCTGACAAGACTATAATTTGAAGCTGGAATCTGAGCTATAATTTGATACATCAACTGTAAATTTTCTTGTTTTTCCCTAAGCCAGCCAGTTAATACTATTTACAGTACTGTCATTGCTTGGCATTGCTATACAGTAACACAACACTGTGCTGTGTACTTTGACATGTTTTAAATTAAAATTGAGCAGACAGTCCTTTCCCATAATAAGTTCCACTGTAGTTAATCAGCCACATATTGTTCCTGAAATTTAATTGTTTTAAAACCATGATGTTAATTCAGAGATTTACAGGTGGAGATTGCCAGCTGGCAAGCACTAGATGAGAAATGACATTGACCTTCAAACGTGTATCTGCCTCGACCCTCCGAGAGCTCACCTTTTTCAGATGAAAAAAAAAACAACAAAAGACAAAAAACCCAACTCTTTACTGTGAACAGCTATAAAAATCATACAAAAATGCTTTATTTTACTGTAGCCCCACCTGCTCTGTAGAAGCAGAGAAGAGTTCAAGCCAAAATGGTTGAACCTATGAACCTTCCATCTGCCGCAGCCAGAGCTCCTTCCATCCTTGGATGAAGTACACCAGAGCTACTACTCCATGTAGAGATACACCCTTAGTATGGTGCTGCTAATGAGGGACTGAGGGATGGGATGCCATCAGGTTCCTTTCCACAGGCTACATTTTTCAGCTGCTGACTCTTCTTCCTGAACTGGGAGGATCTCTGTACCTTGTGTTTCTTCAAACATTTTTTTTAGTTTTTCTCAAAGATATAAGATACTTGGGCATGGAATTCTTTCTTCTGCAAAATCAGATGACTAGAAATAACACCTAAAATCCAGCAAAGCCAAGAACCGTGGAAGTTGGTCAAAAGATGAAATATACTCCCTTTCAAGACGGTTCTGATTCCAGATTACAAAATGAGACTTCTTTGGTTGGTTCCCAAAGGTAGACTAAGATGCTTTAGGCCACCTGTTGTCCCAACAGGCTGTGGCATTACTTCTTTCCTTGATAAACCTGACAGACTTCGTGGGTACAGAACCTCACACATAGAAACGGACCATTGCTGGCCCAGACGACATGATTAACATTGGCCTCCTCTTATGTAGTCACAGAAAGTTTGGGAATTGGAGGAGGAATCTCACCTCAAATCAGACACTGGCCATTAAAAGTATCACAAACTGGAAGCTCACAGACTTTCCAAAAAGCCACGAAAGCCAGCATTTCTTACTTAATTTTGAGGTTTGGAGATAGAGACTTAAGAGTTATTAGCATTTGGTTTGAGATTTCTAATAGTGAGGAGATTTGCCTGTAGCATCAGAGCAAAAGGAAGGTATCTTTCTCAGACCAGGTGAAAACTACATGGACTATCATACCAATATAAATTAAATAAATGCATTAAGACCTGAAATTATGTGCTGCTATAGGCCCTTACTTAAATGAACAGAGTCAATTTATTTGTTTCAGTTGGAAATGTACCTACCATTGCAGTATTAAGTGGGAAAAAATTTGTACTCGGGCAGCAGCTTCTAGAACTTACCCACATTCTGGAGTCAGCAACTTGCTTTCAGATTCCCATTCAGTTCCAGTCACTGTATGGTCTTAAGAAAAATATTAATCTTTGGTTTAAATATTTGTTATTATATCATATATCATGCTGGAAATCTAACATTCTTGAAACTGAGAGATGAAATTAGAAACATCTTGAGAAGAGCATTCTTGTTATCAATCATGTCATCTTGAACATGTTTAGAAGCTTGCTGCTGGCGCCAGGAATGGATGTTTTATTCAAAAGAATGTATTTAAAGAAAATGACAGCGCTTTTCAATTCAACTTTTCTAAAACAAGAAATCTTTCAAGTCTTCCAAGCCATGTGGATTTCAACATTCCCGTGATTAAGACTATTTTCAATTATACATGCTTTTTCCATTATTTTTTCATAGCTTTAGGGTAGATTTTCAACACTCTGCATGAAGAATTAGACACACAAATCACTCACAACTATTAATGGAAATTGCACAGACGGTGGAAGAACTGGTACAGAACAAGAAAAACCAACTCAAACCATCAAAAACTTGAGGAAAACCTGTCGTGAACTTTTCAGAGCAGATAGATGGGTCTTTCCTGTTTCTCCTCTTGCCAAACTGCGTGCTTCCAACTTCTAGCCCAGGAAGGGAAAACGTCAGCCATCAGAAAATCAGAAATGGCCAGAGTATGTGTTTCATGTCTCCAGGATTTTCAGAAAGCAGCCTTTCCCTCTAGACAAACAGAGATGGATGGCTCTGTGTTGTCTACAAATGCTGGAGCTTCTGGGTAAGCAACAGTGGGCTCTCCACTGGAGGAAGAGACAAAGAGGATGTTCCCATGTTTCTCCATTGCCATTTGAAAGAACTCCAATTGAACTAGGAGAGAACATGAAACAAACTTGTCTGTTTTCATTTGAGTGGTCATTAGGAAAAGAACTGCGATATTTAAACAATGTTTGTATTCTTTTTCTTCTTTTTTTTTAATCAGTGGAAGCGTAAATGAAATAGCAGAAATTCGCTTCATTGCACTCCTCTGTTGTCTCAGCAATCCACTTCTCTCCAAGAAATGACCTCACTAATCTAATTTCATCAATATAACTTCAAAAATAACTTAATTAAAGCATTCATTAAACCAAACAGATTTCAGTCTAACATTTGTTAGATTTTAATACCAGGAAGTAAGGTGCCATTTTCTTTTAGCTTTTTACGACAGCCGGAGCAGACAGAGAGATTCCAAGAGAGGGATGGCTTGAGAAGATGACACAGAGAATGGCTCAAAGTAAACCCGAGCTCTTTTCTACTGTGCTTTCCCCACACACTTCATTCATTTTAAGTGCAATGAATGGTATTTGATTTTGTTGCATTGCTCGTTTTCTCACAGCATCGAAAAAGGACTTTGAGGAACACTAACCACGTTTGTACGAACTCGGAGTCATCAATCTTGCAACGAGCATCTGGGCCAGCCATTATCCACCAAGATATTTTGAGTTACAATACTGCACTGTGACTCTCTTACCCCACATGAACTCTTCACTGTTGTTTGCAATACCCAGTTTCAAAACTAAGCTCAAATAATTTTGGTTTTGCCCTCAAGCATGTGTATAGTTCAAAAAACATACAAGCTGGAGCTTGTGACCAAAATTACTCCCTTTTTGTATATTCTCAGCCAGCAAAACCTAAAGTACAATTGTTGGGTTTAAGCTGAAGAAATGTATCAGTAAGTAACGCAGAGTGTTCTTCATTATACTGTCACAATTTCCTTGAAAGGAATTTCATCACAGTATGATTTGAACTATCTAGCAGAATAATATTAAAGCAATAAACTATACAAAAGTGTATGTTATGGTACACTGGAAAGATAAGTTGGACATCCCGTAAAGTTATTGCCATGTTCTCCACTTAGTATCACACCACCTACCTGCAACTCCTAACGTTAACTATTCTGCTCTTTAGTCATTTTTACAGCTCGCTGGAAACATAAAGCTGTCTGCTGTCATTGCAGATGGTTCTGCGAGGTAATTTCTTACATAGACAAAGACTAAAATATGTAACTTATATGTATACATAATACCATCACTTTTACAACTCAGAGCCTTTTAGAGTTAAATTAAGATCCTTGCTCAAGAGCTAGTTTCTGAATCAAAGCTAGAACAGCAAAATGGTGAACAAATGGAAAGTCTGCAGCTAGAAGTTATGAATCACACTTTCTTAAAACTGGGAGCGTATGGTCCATGATTTACTTCTCTGAAGCTTTCTGTTCTCTGGAATTTTCTCAACTTCTGCAATGTTACTTATTGGCGCGGTTTATTCTGCAACCACAAAAATAGGGTATTTAAAAACAGTAGAAACCTGTCTACTTTGCAACGCACCTTTACAGCCAAAAGGTATTTGGGACATATTGACCTTTGTCGCTTAGACACTTTGCCAGCACATTGGGGTTCCTCAGTTCTGCTGGGAGAAGCGGAGAGGCCCAGGTGCTGCTGAGGGATCCGGGGTCTCATCCCTCCTGCGGGATGGACCCGAGAAGAGCAAGGGAGCGGGCGGCAGGGACTCACGGCAGCAGCCAAAGCTGGAGGAAAGGCTTGAGCTAAATTTAATTATTTTAGGGAAGCGAAGACCAGTTTGTGACTTCACAAAATGAGATTTGTCTTGCAGCTATAAAAGGTAAATTTAAGACAGGTGTCAAAGACATAGCATTCCTTGCCAAGGAGGAGAAGATTTAGTTAACTCAGGTCATACACAGGGAAAAAAAAAAAGAAAAAACAAAAAAAAAGAAAAATCAAAAACCAAAAAACTTTCAAGCAGTCTGTTTTCATACAAGGTGTTTCTAAATAGCTGACCAGCATTTACTTGGCAGCATTTTTTGGCATATAAAGATATTTACATGAATCACAAATAATTTATGGCTGGAAGTACAGAAAACTCACCAATGCTAAGTGTTCACCTACCTTGCTAAAACCGTAAATGTTTACAAAAACTGGAAAGAAGACATCTGCTAAGCCTAACACATTGGTAGTTTAGTGAAACAGTTTAAAAATTTATACTGGCTGGAATTTTTAGTTGATGTTTTTAGTACGATCTTCGCAGGATTGATTTGTGAGCTTACTTCAGAATTAGGCATATATATATATATATATATCTCATGATATAAGGTCTACTACATACAAAAGTGTTGATAATCACTAAAAAAGAATGCAGACAATATCCTAGCACACACATCTGCTCCCTCCCCTGACACCTCCTGGAACAAGGCTGGCAAAGGAGGTGAGTATCTGCAGCGATCTCTCATCTCTGTGACTCTTCTGGAGCATAAGCTATAGTTACACTGCAAGTGAACTCTTATTGCATCATATAGTCTCAAAATGAACAGTAATCTCTATTTTTACTTGGGAGAAAACAGACCGCGTATCTCATCTGTTCAGCTATATTTTATTCCCAGCTGCTTTTTATGTCCTTGTTTCAGATAAAAAGATATTGGAGTCTTTCAAGTGCCTCCGAGAGCCCATTTCGTCAACTCTTCTGAAAAGAAGGTTTTCAAACCCTGTGAACCGAAGGGCTAACCCGCATTACGGAGGACACGTAGCAGCTTTTAGATCTGGGCACTAGCTCCACACCAACATCTTTCTTAAAAAAAGAATAAAAATTATAACTGAAGCTCATGCCTCCAGATCTTTGAGCCTGTGAGAAGGCGTTAATTAAAACTAAACATAGAAGAATAAAAGTTGGGCCGATAAGCACACACTGGTTTGAACATCCAAGCTGACCCCGAAGGAGGTGAGCTAAGAATCTCCGAAGTATATACCTAAAGCAAGTAGTCAGCTCTGACGAGGCAGCTGGCAAGGATCTGCTCTGGCAGAGGTTTTGAGGAGCAGTCTAACATGAGAGAGGTCTGTGAGAAAGCCCAGATTGCCACCTTCACAGAACTTTTCTTTAGTATCACTAAAATTTTCAACACAAACCATTTTCAATGTCACAGTGCTATCACACGCACCACCGAAAGGCTCTTCCTACTACTATTCATCTGTATTTTAAAATCAGATGTACAAGAACAGATTTATAAAAATCCATTCAGATGCTAAATAAGCAGCCACATTTTTAGAAGTAGTTCAGCTCCCATTCAGCAATGAAGCAAATAGAGCTTCCAGCTCCTATTCCCAACTGAAGTTCAGAAATCTTCATCTGTATGCCTAAGCAGGAGCTAAAAATTACCCAGTATCTAAATATCCAGTTCAAGGACCAATTGTCTGCTCGTATACGACACACGACTCACAATTAATCTCCTTTTTTTCCCCTCTTCCCAATTTCAGCTCTCCCATAACACGTTCCTCTACCAAAGCACTAGCAATTGCCAAGAAGCAGCAACCTTTGCTTTAGAAGAACACAGCCATAATAAATGCTATTTTACCCTGACTCGGGGGAGCTGGGAGCTGCCAGCAAGAAAAGCCACGCGGTATCACGACGCACCCACACAACAGCGGGAAACGTTTAACATTTTCAGTAAGTGACGTTCCAGGACAGCATTAAAAAGGAGACGCTCTTATTCTGTCAGGGTTTTGTTGCTTTACTGAAAGGCCACCATAAGCATCCTGCTTCTGATGTGCAAATACTTCAGCCAGGAACCCTTAAGCGAAGACGAACAGCGTTTCTGAGTGGAAACGGACATTATTCAAGCAAAGGACGTAGGGTGACGAACAGAGTAAGTCCCCAAAGTGCAGCCCCTGAAGCTCTGACCCTCCCAATCCTGGACCATTTGGAAATTTTTAATGTATACACTCTGTGCAGACATAATCTCCACAGGCACTCAGAGCACTGCTTTGCTTAAAAGCTCTCAGAGTCAGTAGAATAAACAGGAAATAAAGATTTGACAGTAGGCTTCCTTCGCAACACAGAAATTCAACATAGGGGTTGGGGGAGAAAAGCCTGTAAGTAGCAAAGGAACAACAGGGGCAGAGATGTCATCCTTCAGCTGCAGAATTGAAAATGAGTCTCTGAATATATGTATCAGTTAAAAGCCACCTCCTTTTGTTCTTTTTTTTTTTTTCTTTTTTAAAAGGAAGAGAAGAGACCATTGGTCAAATTGCAGCCTGAACATTAACAGCCCCAGGATGCTCAGGAGATGGTTAATCATCAGTCCACCACTCAGGAGCAAAACCAACCTTATTAAGAATATCGAATAACAGAAGAATAAAACAGAAGAAAAAAATTATATTTTTCACATGACTGAAAAAACTCCTTTCCCTTAATGAAAGCTATCTTATTAAAAAAACTAGAAATTAAGTATATAAAGATTCCCAGCACCTCCCAGGTGTAAAAAGACCCACTCAGAAATGTACAATATAATCTTTAATTTATGTCTAGAGTATCGTAACAGATGGAGTCCCAGTAGTAAAAAATAAGGATCTTATAATCATTGCCAGCTATTAAACTTGTGCTAATAAATGACATTATGAAGTAACATATTATTCCTAACATTGTACAATGATGGTATTTTACAATAGCTTACATGGAAAAAATTTTGAAAAATCACACCAAGAAGTAACAGGATGATGCAACATTTCAGCAAAAAAAAATTCGCGGCTCTTTTTAAAAATCAGAAAGTTAAAATTTGTGATTACTTTAAAAAAAAAAAGGCTCTGGATGAGCCAAATGTCACTTTTCTTAATATCTCAACCAGCAGCCACCCTCCTCTATTAGTGTGCAAAAAGCACCCTGGGACAAACTAAGGCAGTTATCTTAAACACAACGCAGCTACCCATCAGGTGAAGCCAGGCAGCTCACCAGGCTTTCTGTCTTCATTCACCTACCCCTCTCGCTCTCTCCTTTCTTTAGGACCGGCTGTAGGGCTGCTGACTTACAAACCAGTGCCAGCCCATCACGCCAGGTGACAGCAGTTTCAGCTCCGTTTATTTGGCCTTGGCCCTCCTATTCAAGCACACAGCTGGCTGTAGGTAAGCAATTTGTCTACCATCATTCAAGCTTTAGCAAAAATTTGAGATTTTTCTTCTCCCCTAAAAGTAATTTTCTCAAATATTTCTGTTTTTCTGAATAGCTGAGGTTCAGTGCTTAAAAATATGTGGTTTGAGTGTTCATACAATATTTCTGTATGGTTTTGTTATTGTTTTTCTTCTTAAATCATTTAATGTTAAAGTTGGTTGGATTTTACCATGCATTTTGTAAATACTTTGTGCTTTACAGAAGAGTGATGCTGGTAAGGTAGACTAAAATGAATAAAATCAACCAAGATTTAGTTACAAAGACCACAAAAAAGTATGGAATTATGCAATAAAATCCTATCAACTGCACAAAAAAAAATATGCAAATTTATTCTGATTTGAGGAGGAACCAATCATTTTTCCAGATCCTGACCTCTCTTGCTGCGGCACACCCACAAATAAAACTTGAGGTGAAGGTCCATGACTCATGCAGTGAATTAGAGCTGTGTGCGGGGCCTCCAAAATGCTTAGGACAGGTCCACAATCAGCTGAGCATATGCCTTTAGAAAAATACTACCCACAAGAGTTCAGGAAAGCTGTTGTTACTGCAAGTTCTCGTCATCATGGGACTCATCTAATGACTGCTGAAGTCAATAGAAATGCAGGCCAAGGGCAAGGGATGTTGACTTCATTAAGGCTCCCAGTCAATCTTACAAGTTGCTCCAAAGGTTTTTCTGAGGTCTCTTAAAGCCTTTGTTCAAATAGGTATTTAGTCAATAAATTGGGCTGTCAATTTCCAATCCTTTCGAACAATCACTTCTTTTTCAAAGAATGATACAGCAATTTCTTAAAGGCAATTCATATGTGCTTCTATCACTTGCTACAAGAAGATGAGCCATGAATAAAATTAGTTAACTAGAGTAACGGAAGGTCGACACAACTTTTCCATATTTCTATCTCTAAGGAAAACCTCTTGTAAAAAATGGTATCACATATCTTCCCTTTTCCATCCCACTGGACCAACTTACCAATGATCATAACAAATAATCTGGAAAGATAATAAACCCAAACGGCGTGGGGAATGATCACATGCCCGTTTCACAGTCTAAACTGTACTTCATCAAATAGGATCATCTAGAAATTATGGAATAAATCCTTGAAGAAAATTCTCATTGGAGTAGCAATAGAGTATTTAACACTATGTCATGAAAAAAACAAGAACACATACCAAAAATATTTAAGAAACATACCTAAAACTGAATTCTTGTTATTCTTGGTTATTCAAAGAAAACAACACAATAAAGAAATATATTTATCCTTCAATAAAGCATTTTACTTCTGAGTTACCCATAGTCATGTTGAGCACTTCAAGAAAGAGAAAGGAAGATGGGGTTTAATGATGAGTTTTAATGACCAACACATTGAAAATGAAGAAAATCCTTCCCATGAAGACAAACTGAAAGCCAGCTCATAGCTGGGAGTATTGTGGTGTAAGTCTTGAAATGCAAACGTGAGCCCAAGTGGCATTAGACAACCTTACAGAAATCAGGAATATTAATCCCCAAACCATCTATAGGCTGAATCAGGATGCAATTTAGATGTTCTATCCCTTGTTTTCTGTAGAACGTTACAGGATTAACTTCAGACTTCTTTTTTCCTGGCGAGATATTTCTTGGCATTGTATGAGCACAGATAACACTTTTTAATATTAAAAAAAAAATACTTTCCTCGGTCTACATGCCCACTTATAAATTTGATCTCTTTTATGTTTCTCACAAAACTGTGCCTCTTTTCAGGGCAGCCAAGCTGAGTTCCAGCTTACAAATGTATTTATTGAAAGAAGTACAGGAATAACAACTGTTCTTTTGTCTCTGGGAGAAAAGGCTGCCTAGAGCCAATTATTGTTTATCATTTTATGATCACTGTGTTAAACAAAAAAAAAAAAAGTTTAAGAGTAAGGAGCCAATTTAATATCTTCAAATCCAATCACACTGAAAAGGATCCCTTACTTGTATTTTATGTTGCTCAGCCTAATTGTCAGATTTTATTAATTTTGCATGCTAAGCTAGAAACATTAGGCACAGGTTTCTCCTTGAGAGAGCAGCAAAGCTAAAAACAGCACAAGCACCAGAGGAAACTGTGTTTATAATTGCTCTATTTCTTAGTTGGACTTTGTCAGCTCAACTTGGGTGGCAGAATGACATGGAGAGAAAAAGCTCGCTTTGATTTTGGAAAAGGTTGTTTGCAGGTGTCAAAACAAAGTCTACTAGGAAACCAAGGGAAAAATTAAATGCTGTGAGCCATTATTGCAGGTGTGCTCTACTGAAAATTATCGTCCTTTTGTTTTTGTCTCAGTAAATACGTTGTGCA
This sequence comes from Gallinago jamesoni, assembly GCA_025769975.1. Taxonomy (NCBI): domain Eukaryota; kingdom Metazoa; phylum Chordata; class Aves; order Charadriiformes; family Scolopacidae; genus Gallinago; species Gallinago jamesoni. The sequence goes on along the minus strand of JAOQGH010000062.1, from coordinate 35,966,985 downwards.
GTTGAAGCCAAACGTAGCCTGGAAGGAATTTAAAACACTCTAAGCTTACAGTGAAGTTCAAATTTAAATTTCTTGGTCCAAACTCACAGATTAGAAATTATTCATCCTTCTCACCGAAGCCAGGAATACAGTGCAGGCTGGGAACGAACAGGCACTGAGGATGAACACGCAAGAAGAGGCATTTCTGACACTGCACGGATCTCACTTACAGCATGGAATAAACAGTCACCTGAGAGGCTCCTGCAAGCAATTAGTGTGCGCTGGCAACACACTTCCCCACGCATGAGAGAACACTGCTGCCACATGCCAAGAGGCAAGACAGTGGCTGCCAAAGCCACCCCATGGCCAGCAAAGCACTGGGCTGCCTCACGGTGCCTCAGCAGCTCAGCCAGGTGCCCAACTGGCCAGAGAAGACCACCAGCTTGATGGAGGTGATCCTTCCACTAAGCCCAGTTCAAGTCTTGGCTTAGGCTGGGGACAGAATGACTCTCATGACCTTTTGCTCTAGGACCCTTGTTGACTCAAACGTGGAAACCAGGTGTCTGCAGGGTTTTTCAGAGCATTGGCTGGAAGAGTAATTGCTCCTATGGTCCCACAGCCAGCCTTTGGATTAGGGCAGAGGCTGCCTTTTACTCATCTCTCTTTTATCCAGGGAGAAGAAAAGATCTTCTGGAGCACTTCAAAATCTGTAATCTAGCCTAAAGTTGTGTCCCCTGCAATAACGTGGAGCTAGTGCCTGTCATACAATCAGATTCATATTAATTCAAAAGTATTAAATTAATACTCAGGCATCAATAGAATGCCTTGACGCTGAGTTGGCTCCATAACATCTGGCTGTAGACTGCCATTAAAAAATACACACAGGCTTCTGCACGTGAAGAACAGAAAAAAAGATATACTGAATACACTGAGCAATCATTCCCAACAAGGATTAAATACAAATATACTTCAATAAAATGAAGCAAGAGACCTGAATCCACAGGTTCAGAGTTGAATTAAGTTTTAAGTTCAGGTTGTCTTTCTGTGTTTGCTTAGCTCAAGATATTTAATTCAGTGCAGCACACGTTGACTCTCCAGAGGTGTTCATAACAGCAAATTACTTCAGTTGTCTATAATGCTGAAACTGGAGGAATTGATGTATCACCAGGTGTCCCTAAACTCCCTTCCTAAAGCACACAAAAACTGGCAATCCACTGTCAGCTTCCTCTCCCACAGCCATCGGACTAGCCCGCTTCCATTAAGCCTAAACTGATAGCTTTAAGTACCTCTTTATACCCTTATTTACAAGAATAAAATGGTCAGAAAAAGAGAAAACTTCATTTCTACAACCCACCCCTTCCTTAAACCAGAAAGAAAATCAGAACAATCAAAGCATATTAAGTTTTCTGAACCAGAACACACATGGCAGTGGCCAGCAGCCTGTAGGCTAAACTCCTAAACGAGTGCAGAACCCTACAAGAGCATGTGAAAGAAAGGCACAGCATAGTTTTTGCATATTTTGATTAAAAGTTTTACTTGCTTTTGATATAACAGGACAAAAATCAAGGTAATCCTCATCAGAGCCAGGGTCTTTTACTTCAAAAAGCTACATACTTTTAATTATCTTATTTCCGTGTATTAACTGGCAGTTTTATATCTTATTTTCTACATATCCAGTGATCACTAGAACAGCTGCTAAAGGTTTTACTGCTTGGAACTCTAAACATGCAATTCTTAGTTTAGAAAACCCCTGAAATTGTTAACATTGTAGCTGGAAACTGGTACCACCTCAAAGCCACTTTATGGCAGCCACCATAATTATTGATGTTATTTCTTCAAACACTTTCACTGACATATCAGAAATCCATGTCAATAATCTCAGAAAGCATAATATTCATCAGATTACACCGATACTCCACCATTTCACTATTAAAACTTTTTTGTTTGTACCTGTATTAGAAACACACATTATGCCCCAAGAGAGAGAGAACTTGAGACACCGTTCACTTAGAAAGGATTTTTCTGCCCAGTTCATAGCTTTTTGTCGTGCAGCACACCAAAGAAAATAATCTATGACAATCGAAGCACAGCTACAACAGGTGGACAACCTGTGGCATATTAAAAAGTGTAGTTGAAATAGCTTTAAAATTTATGGCTTAATTATAAAAACACAATTTAAAGCTCATAAGAGGGAAGCAGAGGTAGGCCCTTGGAAGTTACTTTCATTTCAGCAAAATTTACGGCAATTAAGATTGCAGAAATAAGCTATAAAGAAAGTTCAGTAGTACTTTGAGGTCTACATTTATGTCCACTACCCTTTATGTATTTTTTTACTCACAGAGACTGCCATGAAACTGTCACAGCTCTCCAGAGCCTGGCCTCCACCAGGGCTCACTGGTACCCCAGTCACAGCGGAGTCATGGCTGGGCCAGGACCCAGCTGAACCAAAAGGCTCAACCCTTAGGCTTTAAGTTTTTATATGAAATTCTCCAGGAAAGACTACAAAAAACGTCATCATGTATGCCTATTCATGCAACTCCCCAGGACAGACATGAAAGCAGCCAACATCACGCTGCAAGACCGAGTTCCCGCTGGAGCCTACACTCCGACCAGAAAACAAGTCTGAAAACAGACAGTCTTGAATTTTGGGCGCCAGCTGCAACAGGATGTAATACAGACTTCCCATAATACTCAGGCAAATTAAACCACTGCATAGAAAAGTAGATTTCAAACACCCTCACAAATAGAAAGTATTAGAAGTGAAATATCAATAACATTTTCTAAAAAGCAATTGAGCGTCTTGGTTTATGGAGTAGAACCATCTCATGAGTTAGCGAATCCTCTCATCCCTGAGCACGGGACTTCACGGAGGGTTAGATGAAATCCAGGATAATATCTGATGCTGTGCTCCTGAGACATCACAGTGGCACTTCAGGCCAGCAGCACGTTGATGACAGTGCTTATAATGCCACTGAGGGGGCTCAGCAGAGACTAGGACAGGGAGACGCAGAGGGCAGGAACTGATCCAGGAAACATTTTAGGCCGGGGCTCTATAGAGGACAGCATATTGCTTGCAGGAAAAAAGGAAAGAGGAGAACAGCTACTTATTATGTTATCTGGTTGTTACTTTTTTGTTAAGTTTTTATTTGGTTGCAATTTCAGAAATATAATTAACAGTCCCCAGGCAAAGCTGAAGAGGTGGAATACTAATGGAAATTTTAATCTTCAGCATAAGAAATCAAAAACATTTGAATAGCCTACATACACACATATCCATTATTTAACACTTGAGACCAATTCAAATGTAATATTTTCTTACCACCCAGGTCTCCACTTCTTTCTACAGTAAAATAATTGTAACGATTCCATTTCTATGCCCCCCCGTCCCTCTGAGAGACATTATATTGGCGAGTGTCATGTTTGTAGAGGTAAGACAATACTCTTAAACCTCTGGGGCTGGCTTGTGATGGGACAGGTGGGATATTTCTGTGTTAAATTTATTTATTTAGGTTATAGTCCTTACAAGTGAAGTAAAATAATCCTGGAATCCTCATACAAAAGCTGGTGCTGCCTCAGAGAGCTATTTTACTTGCCCTCTTCATTCCGTTCTTCCCAAGGACTGCTCCAAGATTACTACAACACTCAGTGTTTCCCAGCTATGTTTTATCTTGCCTAGCACAGATATTCTGCAAAAACAGTCTTAAATATTCTGGGATCTGACGATGCTGTGAAGGAGTGAGGGAGTCACAGGTAAGGATCAGTTCACGGTGTTGTCCCTTGCTGGACTCCGGTCACACACCGTATTTTGAAGAATACCACAATATCCCACACAAGGCTGTGTCTAAGAAGGGAGCTCTTCTCTTTAAATTTTACAGCTCGTGATGTGCTTTGGGTCTAAACTATGTGAATATAAACACATACATACTTTTGCATATATACTTCATATATTAGCCAGGCACATTTAAACTGCTTGCCCAACAGAAAACTCATCAATTACTGCTGTATAATGCTCATTTGTTAGCTGAGAAAGTACCACTGACCATTTATTCTTCATTTCGGGTTTAAGAGAAGCGTCAAGGGTGACAGTGACACCCATCACAGAACTAAAGGAAGGAGAAGCAGAGAAGATTAAAATAAAAAAAAAAAGGAAAAGAAAAGAAAAATGAAACAGGAAAAATGAAGAAGGATAAAAATAGAATAAAGAAAAGAAATGGGAAGTATAACAACTTCACTGCAGGTGTGAATTGCTGTTCCTTGGTGTTACATCTCAGTAAACAGAATAAATGCTTGGTGGTGTGTGACTGCTTTCCAATCAGCGAGAGCAACGTGCTGTGACTAGTAATGGGTCATCTTTCTATGGGGAAAAAAACAATGACAGCGATTACAGCAGAGCTGAACTGCAAAAAGGATGGTTGGTCCACGCGTTAACTCAGGAAACTCTCTAATTACCCAAGTTAAAATCATCATTACAGTTTAAACTGGGTTTCATAATTGATGTGACTTGTTTGTAAAAAATACTATAGATGCTAATTAACCCTTTGCTCCCACCCTTCAGGGGTAAAAGCACAACCCTTAGCGTTCCCCCAACAGTTTTACTCAGATTGTCATTTACGCCATAATACAATAAAATCTTAGCAGAAACAGTGTGTTTCCAGACAAAGACATGCTAGAGAATCAGAGCTAACGATGTCTGCAGGTGCTCTATACTCTCAGTAACTATGCAATTTTGCAAAAATGGCATTTAAATAGATGAAACTGGCACAAGCACTTACATGCTTAAAAAACCCATAACACGCACTAACAGTACAAACCAGCTACAATAACAAGCTTAGTGCAGAGGGCCTGAATCCGCGGTCCTTGTCCACCACCGATGACTTCCACTGTCAATATTTTTTATTTCTGGTAACAGAATTTTCATTTCCTAGCAGAAGGCCCCTTCTTTTACCATGGGGAGCTGCATCATTGCCCAGAACGGTGAGAGCCGGCTCCTGCTGCCAACAGGGGACAGGAGTTTACAGAAAAGAAAATCAGTTTGGGTATTTGGTTCCCACATGAGCCAGCCCTGAGGACTCCGAAACTTGAGCGGGGCTCAAAGGAGGTGGATGTAAGTTTTACCTGAATATTGAACAGTGATGAGCTGGGCTATCACTAGCCATGTCTGATCTGCTCAGAGAGTCCTCACCCACAATTATATACTAAAGGTAGCGGTTTAATTCCTTCTCTTAAAAGAAGAAATTTTAGTTCCTGCAGAGCCCTGTGTGATATTGAATCAATGTCAAGTGCTCAAGTTCTTTCTCCTACAGAAGTATGACGATGGAAAGAAAGGGAAATTTCCTTCTCATGATCTCACCAAATCCTCTTCTTGTTTTGAGAGTTACAAAACTCAATTTTGTGACTTTAAGTCCTTCCTGTAGACAATACAGCGTAGCCATTCTCCCAAGCCTACAGCAACCTTGGCAATCACTACTCTGCTGGTGTATTAGATACTTCTTATCCTGTATTTCTAAAGGTAGACATAGAATTATGTGAAACCAAATGCCGTTTTTCCATCATGCCAACTTACTGCCTCAGGTCGCCACCTTAGAGAGAGAAATTGGATGTAAATAATGTCACTTATTGTACCAAATAACATTTATACGCGGTAAAATCCTCCCTTCAGATACTAACTGCCTACTCTCTTTTATAGGCTAACACTTAGCAATTAAGCCACTGAACATCTGGGCTTCCGATCGCTCAGTAATCATTTAAATCAGAAAGAGGATCCACTGAATGCATCTCTGGGTCACAGTGTGGAAGATAAGCCCAAAGCAAAATATCTGTGGCACATTTTGAAAACAGCTGATGCCTCTTATTCAAAATTTACTAAAGCAGTGGAGGAAGCTGAGCATCCTGATGATTTATATAGATAAATAACTTAGTGAGATGCAAAGGTTTGCACATCTTTATTACAATAAAACAACACCTGGTGCCCTTTTGTTACCATCTGCATGTTCAAAATAATTTGGTCAGCATTATTGGCTTGGAAGTTAGCCAGAGAGTCAAATTATTCACTAAACGGTGTGTACAAACTGAGGAATTACAAGCAGGTTTTGGAAGATTGCTAACAACAAAACTTTACCACATGTTGCTGTAGCTGACGGCTTCACAGCAGCAGGAACAGAAGGGCTCCGTTTATCTATGGAGTTTAATTAATAACTGCTTCTTGATGGACCTCACCTCCCCAAAATTCCCACAGGAGGGAGAGGACACTGCAGCCAACAGCTGGCCCTTAATAAGATCCGCATGTCCACATTTAAGATTCCTAGTCATTTCAGGAGAAAAAATAAAATAAAATAAAATAAAATAAAATAAAATAAAATAAAATAAAATAAAATAAAATAATACTAATTAAAGCAGCATTTTTTGATGGTTTGCTACAGCCAAATCCCGTTCACAGACCTTTACCATGTGGGCAGACCGATTTGGAAAGGAGGTTACAGAAATGACAGTACACTGAACGGAGGACAAGCGCCGCCCCAAATTCTCATGGAACCTTCTCCAATAATTTTACGTTATGATCAAGCTGGCAGGAACTGAGGGAATCAAACAGCACATCAAGGAGCTCCTCATACTAAACAATTTTTGTGAAAGACGTGTCCTTCTTGTAAATGCATTTCAGTCACTTGTTTATCCAGGCTTCAGTCTTCATCTAACACACAGGCTTTTTAGAACCCGGAATTACACAAAATTCCACCTATTTGGACCAGACAGATAAAATCTAGGCGTTTCTGTTCCTTGGCAACTGTCACCATCGGCAGTTGTGAGCATTCGGAGGCACAACCTCACAAGCCCCTCCACGGGCAGTGGTACCATTCCCCACCTCTCCTTTACGACTGACCATTCCTTAAATGCACCTTCCAGCAATTCACCAGACTGTCATGGAAATCAAATGCAAACCAGTAGGAAGAATCTAGGAAATGTCATTAAAAACAAAATACTTCATTTGTTCTATAAATATTTTACCAATTAGACTGAGGAAAATGAGGACACGCAGAAAGGTGGGGGGGTCACAGGGTCTGCCCCTTTCCCAACCCCACCACAGACAAGCCAGTTTATAGACTACAGAATCTGTAAAATCAACTTATTTTTTGATTTTTTATACGCTATTTTCCATGAATTACTGCCCCATCTGCTTCAAAATGCACTGACCTGAAACATGGAATACAAGTTAGTAGCCTAGAAGCAATGTTTCATGTTCATATAAAAAACAGTGCAGTGAGGCTATTTGAGAGTACAGAAAACCGAAAAATCATCATTTGGGTTTCCTTCAAGTGCTCTTGTAGCAACCACTTCATAATAAGAGGTGCATTTTTCTATTCAAAAGCTAGTACTGGAGTTCGAAACTTAGTGTTGGCTTATCCCCTGAAGTATTTCAACATAAAAGAGACCTAATGCGAAAATTGGCCTCTGTGAATAAAACATAACCAACACAAGTGGTTATTTTTTAATTGCTGAAAATCCTATTGAAAAGGAAAGAATGTTGCAATATCTGCCTTTGAAACATGTCGTAATTTTAGAAATTCTGATGGAATCAGAAATTCGAACACAGTGAACGTTTCCCATAAATGAGCCTTCCTTTATAAATGTAAAAAGGTTATTTACAGTAAAAGTAAACAGTAACAGAAGCAGCCATAACAACAGAATTCTTGGATATCCTGGGGATTGTTTGCTTACACAGAATTATTTTAATGCTCCAACAGGAAGCGAGAAAGGAAGGAAGAAAGAGAGAAATACTTCTTTATTATGAAAGCATGGCTCCACTGCCCAGATGGAGGATGTAATTGAGCAAATCCACAGTTAGCATCATTGTAAGTGGGCTTATTTATACCAGCTGAGGATTGGTACAATAAATAATACATATAAAAGACTCGGAGCCTGTCAGACTATTCAAATTTCATTGAACTTTTTTTTCTTTAGATTTTTAGAGTGGAAACAAAAGAGCCACAGTCTTTGTTGCCATGATGTTCTGCATAGGAAACTTGTCTCTCTTCCAGTAGCTCCACAGGAATTATATGAAAAAAATGCTCAAATCTCTGATCTCCCTTGTTCGTTTTCATGAGAACAGACAATGTTGGGGAAATTTGCCAGAGTTAGCATTTCCTCTTTTTTGTGGTGTTGTTTTGTTTTACCCTTTGAAAGAAGGGGCAGTCTCAGGCAGTGTTGTGTCCAACGCTGTGAAATCACACCGATAACAGGGTTTGTGCGAGGTCCCAGCGCCGCACTCATCCTGCCGTGCACAGCGCCCACCCTTCTCTAATTCTCTAAACCAGATTAAAGTAAATTTACAAACGGGAATTCACACAACGTCAAAGCGCATGATTTAGACAACAGCAGTCTCTGAACAATTCTAAACCCTAATGTGAAATATATATGCTGGGGAAGAACTCTCAAGCAGTTTCAAAACTGCTCAGGAAACGTCACCGATGTAGAAGTAACGCTCGGGAGGTGTGACTGGGTCACGGAGGGACGGAACACACGAATACAGCCTGTACCGGTTCACGTGAGGTTAAACTGAGGTTGGCAAGTCTGGACTCTAGGTTTAGATTAGTGAAAAAAACTGTGAAATCTACATTGAAACTGGAAAGGCTGTTATTTCTAATTCTATTTCAAAATGCCCCACCATTAATCTGTCATACAGCAGTTTTCTCTTTACATCAGAGATACTGTTCAAAACATTTAAAGGTGGTTGTTTTTTTCTAATTGGCCACGTACCACGTTTTTTAAAATAACCTTTGGAAAAATCAAAGTGGTGTTATATTTTCATAGAAACAACAGCAAAATTTGCTGCTGTTTTTTTTTTTTTTCCCTATGGCCACTGACATCTGAAGGTTAACTTCACCAAATTTAGTCACTTGGTTTGTTGACAGGTCTGGCATGGCAGAATCAAAAGCTCGGGTGATTCACTGATGTTTAACATTATCAGAACCAGTCCTGTGTAATAACAGAGAGCACTTTTTATTCCCGTACCAATGACCATGACAACAGCCTGTGGATGAAGATGAACTCAGAATATGAATGAAGACTTTCAAAAATATTTTTATATGAAAGAGTGTTTGTCTTGAAAGCACGGAGGATGTGAAACAACACAGCAAATGCTTCTCAAAAACAACTGCACCTAACACTGGCTTCTACCTTACTGTAAACACCAAATTGCCATTTTCATGCCAAAACTGCACCTGATATTTTCAGCACTGCCAGCACTTCATTGCTATCAGTAGGGTTTCTGGCTCCCAGAAGGATTATTTATGGAGATCTAGATAAAACAGGCCCAGGAATCATAAAATACCCATTTACTCAAGAAAATAAAGATATTACTATACTTACTAGCATAGGTTTACCTGTGTGAGTAGAAGAGGAAGATAAAGATGTGTTTGCAGGATCACAATCCATAAGCACCTACCACCTACTTGCAAACAGTAAAGCTACTGTTGGGTTTTTTCTATTTTAAAATGATAATACAATTCATAAACATATGACTTACATTATAGAACAATGAATCTCCGGTGTCACACTAATTAAAAAGCTAGTATTACATTACTTCCTCAAGGGCTCATTTTATAATTTTTAGGATTATAGCACATTGATTAATTTATACAAGTTTCTAATCCCCTAGTATTTAATGAAGTCTAGGAACTTGGGAACGTGTGTATAATTTAGATTTGTATAATTTTATTACATAGGAGAAAAGTTAAACTGGTCATGTACTACTTCATGTAGAAAAGTGTCTGAGCACACCAGTTCAACCATCAGCCTATTAACCATTTGCAATGAAAACATTTGAGTCTAAATTAATTCTAGGGTTATTAGATTATTTTTCAGCTTGCTAAGGACTCCAACAAGCATCGCTTGTCTTCTGTGCCTGTCAACTGCCTTTTAATTAGCTACTGTGTAACAACTGAGCACAGTGGGAAACTAATATCTGTTCAAGTTATCTTCCATATCATTTAGAGCGCCTTGAAAACGACATTGTCATTATCCTGTACAGCCTCGGAGTTACCCGTTCTGGCACATCCAGTTAAAATAGCACAATGCAAATAGAGGTCCAGAAATGCATTGCAACTGAACACCACCAGAAGTAGCAAAAAGAAATTGCTGAAGACAAAATATTCTACAAAGGTAAAAAGCTGGACTGGGTTTCAGACCAGTGTCTGCTTCATTTTTACAGCCTCCAAAGTGCGGTTCGGTCACCTGGTTGTCAATCTGTTAGACCCACCCACAACTCAGAGGCTCATAAACAAAAAAAACTTAAAGTCCCCAATATACAGTGTAAAAATGTTCAAAAGCTAGTTTAAGGAAACATAATCCTGAATCTAAAACCAAGCCTTATATATACTTCATGAGGGGAAACAAATCAACCAAGCAAACCCAAAAAACCCCTGGACTCTGAATCCTGAAGTCATGTTTCCCCAGACCTTACAGTAGGTCAGGGACAGGCTCCAACTCCTGGTGGTCATCCAGAGAAACAGAACATTTCTCGATGCTTCCAGTGTATTTTCTGGTCAAGTGACGGCTACAGAGAAACATTACAGAATCTCCAGCTCTCTACAAAGTGCAGATACAAAAGAGCAGACTGATAATTTAAGGCACTGAAATAAAATTATCATGGAGGTAGATGGGGGCACACAGTTCTACTTATAAGGGCTCGCCTAGACTCCAAAACCTTATCACTTAGGATGCTCCAAGTAGTAAGAAATAAAGAAGAGGAAACAAAGAACAACAAAAAAAAAAAGAGGGAAAAAAGGGAGCAAACTTGCACAGTCACAGTTACGAGTTGAGCCTGACCAGTGAATCTTCTTAAAGACAAGATTTATGAACAATTACTTAACAACACGTTGCACAAAATTCTTCTTGTTTTTCTCATTTGTTGGTTTTAGAGACCAGGCTTTTCAATATTCTCCTTCTCTTTAATTCAGATTTACTAGATTTAGACAATAATAAGGAACTAAAAGAAAAAAGACAGATGAATGTTGGTTAAGTAATAATTAGGATTGATAAGCACGTTGGGCTGCACTCTGAGAAGCTGGGATTTGCATTCAGTTTCCCATCCCTTTCCTGTCTGGCAGCATCTCAGCGCTCCCTTCACGTCAAGGGGACCAACCAGAGACGGCATCTGTCTTTCTGGGTATCGACAAAGACATTTCCTGTTGTATTTATGGTTTCAAACAAGCGAGATAGCATGATATAAACCACCACTTAGCACCTTGCACCAATACAACTTAGCGATGTTGTTACTCAAGAGAATTCCTAGAGTAAGAAAGGAACAGCCACTGTGGTGGGAGAGGCGGTAAGTTGTCTCCACTATGTGATAAAAGAGGTTCCAAAGCTTGATAATTAACTTGAGTTAGCAGACTATTTAAAGAAAACTCCTTTTTGTTCCTATTTTAGTAAGATCTAACACTGACAGCAATGCTAAAAATTAGACTTTGGTGCTAAAAAGTACTCAGCCATGAAACATTTGTCACCTCTTGCAGAGGAAACACCTTTAGATTATTAAATATCTGGGTTTATTTGGATGCATAGTGTAGTGCTAGGGAGAGAGGTAATTACGCAGCAGGGAGACGTGTCTCTGGGAAGGCAGTGGGAAGAAAAGACCTTATTTATTTCAACCCCCCACAATTACATTCATTTTCTAAATGTTTTTGAAAATCTTACAGGCCTGTCATGTTTCCACCTCAGAAAGAAGAAAATGATTAGGACTGTGAGTAAGACTCGTGCTTTCCTTTGACAGTAAGGTGCACAGTGTAGAGACAATGATAATTTGGGCATCAGTCCTGGGGAGCTCAGACACAGCACAGGAAACAAGGTTCCCCTGTAACAGCTTTTAATTGCTTTTTAGTACTTTTCACTTGCCATATTTATAGAGATTAAAAATTAAATTATCTAGGTATTTTTTCTTGTGCTGCATTTTTCAAATGCAAAATTAAATGCAAATAATTCTTTTTCAAAATAAGATGGAATATTCAAGAATGCTACCTGAGCAATACTGCAAAGCCTTTCATCGCCTACAGACCTTCACAGGGAAGAATCTGTTTCCATGCTGTAATTTAACAAACCAAATAGCAGGACAATCTCCTTGTGGAGTGCACAAGCTCTCTTCTTTAGGTTTCCGTTAAAAATTCCATACGTTCTTTTGTAGCACTATGACCACGATACCTTCAGCATCACTGGAACTCACAATTCTCACTAGGTATCCACCCTTTTGCACCCTCTTATCGTCCAGCCAGGTCCAGTTCATCCCAAATACACAGCCCAGGATCCGCTGCTCATCTTGTCCTAAAAATCTGCACAATGACATGCTCCGTTCCACACCTCCCGTCGCTGCAGGGTCATTTATTGAACTGAGCTGCTCCAAGTCCATCCTGCAGTAACACCAGTAACTAATCCCACGTCGACCAGTTTGACCCAGGCAACCACTTCCCTCAGTGCAGGGGACATGAGAGTCGCTGACAATGTCTTTGCTTTACTGTGTGTTACTTCGGTTTTAACACCGATAGAAAGGGAAGTGATACTGGCTCTGATGTTCAGCCAGGCCTGGATACTTTCTGTCACAAAACTCTGCTTGAGATACTTCTAAGTTACACTTTAATTGCTCTGACTGACATTTTCCATCCAAGGCTGATGTCTGCCTCAGGCTTCTTTTTTTTTTTTTTTAAGTTTCAGCAAAAACGATTCAGCTTTTTTAGAGAATAATTTAGGTGGAAAATATATTGTTCTTAGCATGCTAAATTCTGCCGTTTTATTGAGAAATTCTAGCACCCTCTGCTTTGCAAGAGTGGCCTGATGTTTTACATCAAGTAAAGGTATGAAGGAGCTGGAAGATTCATCCAAATTTAGGTAAGTGAGGAGTTTGGGGAGAATTGCAGATAGCGTGCTTCAAGAAGAGGGAATTGCTAATGCTGCAAATTGAAGCATTGACGAGTCAGGAGCAGCAGAAGCAAGGAATGAGCAGCAGCTTTCCCCTGCACGTAGCCGTTGTGTGATTACACGTCACGGAGCCTGCTATTTCATAACTGAGGAGCACAGGTGACTGAATTAAGGTTGCATATATGGCATTTCCCAAGTTCCAAGTGTTTTGTGTTGGTTGCTTTTTTGCAAACTACCTCATTCTTTTGAACACAGGTTGATTTTGTTTTGTAGTTTGCAATAAAATAGAGCTGAATGCAACATATACTTACTTCAAAATACCAATCTAGCATTCTCTACCTAAACTCCGTTGAAAACACATAAAGGTTTCATGCTAAAAAAAAATCCAAAGCAGACACTTGATCAAACAAGCTATTGTTGGGGTGGATTGCCTGGGAGGGCTTATATAGCTGAGTTTAGTAACATCAGGGATCCTGTCTGAAAGATGTGTTCAGCAGGAGGATCTCTAAATGATTTATGAGCAGCTGAATCAATAAGCAACCAGTGGTGTTGAAAATTTCTTTTGAAGTAAGGTATCCCAGTCTGCTTTTACAATGTCTGTCTGGAGTCCAAAATAAGGAAGCAGGTTGAAGATTAACATCTCAACGGGCTCTCGAGGAGCAGGATTTCCTAAGGAAATCTTTCTTAGTCATTTAACCGCCTTTGCCCCTCAGACAAAGGTTCTGTTAGAAGAAAATTGAAGGAAGTGTCATGGTAGAAGCTATGGGGTCTCTGCAGCACTGGTGGTACAGGACTTTCCAGTCTGCAAAGCACCAGTTACTGCTTGGACAGCTGCAAACAGCATTATTTTCAACAGGAAAATGCCAACAGTGAAATGCTTAGATTTTTGCATCAGGCATAATTTTTTTGTTTAGATTATGAAAAAAAAGAATTTTCAACTAAAAATCCCACTAAAAATATTAGAACCAAGAAAACTTCCTTTCCTGTTTCCCACTTAGAAATGCCACAACCAGGGGCGCTTTGGCTGGCCCTGAGCATGAGGAGCAGGCTGGGAGCCCCTGTCCCCAGAGCCAGGGACTCCTCATGCGCACAGTGGGGTAAGAAGCTCTGAGCAAACTGGTGGAACTCCAAGGCTTTGGGGCTTGCTGCTGAGGAGAAGAAGAAACTTGAGTTAGGGGTCCAAGAGCTGCTGGGTTCACTGTCACAAAGCAACAAACTCAACACGAAGACAAGGCTCTCAAGCAAGATTCCTTACTTAAAACTAGGATCAGCCTCCCAGGCTTCTGGGCTACCAACCTAAGAGCCTGGGGCAACCATTATTACAATCTCATCCGTCAGCTGTAAGTTCTGAGAAAGAGGACAGCAAGATCTATCAATGCGTATTTCCATCCAGGAGGAGGAACCGGAGTCAGAAATTCTGAGTCTTCATGTTCTTCTGCTAAGAACACCCACAAAATCTGCTACCAGAAGCTGTATCGCTCCACTACCACGAGTGACAGAACAGCAGCCGTACAGTTCTCCTAAATGTGTCATATATTCATGGTTTCAACCAATAAACTGTGACAGACATCCTTCTCATCATTTTCTCAGACAAAAAAAACTTGCTGAGTGAAAATTCCTGACCCAACCATAATAATTATGTTCAAAGGCATGAGAAGTGCCAGGTACCTGAACGGACTTTAAAAGTACTGAACTTCACTGACTAACAGCTGCACAGATTACAGATTTTCCATGATATATATTTTTTTTCTAAGGGGGAGATAACACCAGACATCTGGTTGAATTTTAACATTTCTTAGTTGGGACTTGACAAGACAACAGATTCACAGCTAATGAATTCAAAGCTTCATGAATATATAACGGCTCTAGTTCTGCGAGTACGAGCGCTACCTCCAGAGAGCTGAAGCTACAGAGCTGTGATGCTTTGTTTTGTCAGGAAGGGTACCCAGCTATGTCACCATAAAGAATCAGCTCATTTCCTCTGGGATCGCCACTGGTTCACAACAGCTCTATCTCGTTAGGATAAAACACACCGAAACCATAAGCAAATAACATAAGGCTGATTATCTTCCCTTTCAATGAAGTTTCAAATTCCTCCTGACAAATCAGTGATGGATGCGGAGTTTTTAAAAGACCCTGTGGAAAGAACGAAAGCACTCCGAGGATAGGGAGAAAGGAAAAGCTCATCACAGCTCACAGAGGGAAAAAAACCTGGCATGGAAAGAAGGGGTCTCTGACTCGACATCTGACCAAATTATTCCAAATGGCAGAAGGATGACTGAAAACAGAGGATTTTCATGCTGCCAGCAAGTATTTTTGCTTAAAATGTACTAGAATCTGGAAACAATAGGAAATACACCAGAAGAGCTCAAAACGTCATGAATAATGTAGGCATATGTTATAATTAGGCTGCATGAATAGAGCAAAAAGTTACCATAAATATTCACTCTGATATTTATAGACATTTGCTGTGGTCACAGTGCCTCACCTTGCCACGAGCACTCAATAGACTGGCACAAATATTTGTAGAAAATGATTTAGAGCCATGGAAACAAAACTCCATCTGCCTGCGTACGTTCCCTGAACCGTTCGCAGAGTCAGTCATTGTAAAGAATCAGCACAATATCCGAGAGGACACAGACATCTCACTCCTGGTCCTCTGCCACCGACGCCACGCACAGCCGGAGCGTGACCCAGCTCTGCATCGCCACCGTTGGCATCTGTCCTCAGGCAAGTGCCAAAGCTGTTAGGAAATATTCCTAGAAAACTAATTTAAAACAAGTGCAGCAAATGAATAGATGTGGCAAACAGGGATTTTGCTATCTAGCCTGCACAGAAATTACAATCCTCACGTGAGCAGCATGGCAGAGTTCAGGCCCACCAGATCTAAAGGCCTTCTTGACATCCCTCTTCCCCCTTTTAGAACAGGGAGGAGGAGGACAACACCTGTGATATCACTTCTAAATGCCTTTCCTTCAACCGTCCCCACTAAAGCAGAGATCTTTCCCTCTGGACACCAATGGGTTACACAGGGAGTGATGGGAGAACCAGGTATAGATGCCCTCTCCCAAAATGTTTAAGTTGCCTCTGTGTGTACTCACCTCTCGACAACGAAAAAATAAAACAAGAGCCGTCAACAACATTATTTTAGAGGCAATCAGATAGCAAAGCATGAGTAATTACCCCACTAAATCAAGTAATCTCTTTAATCTTAAAAGGAAATTCCAAACCTGCCTCTTAGTAAGCTTTATTTCAATTTCCATACTCAAGTTAGGTGTAAAAAATGTTCGGTTTTATTTTTAAGAAATGCATAGCAGCACTGAACTCTGAAGACCGTGTCTTGTTGGGTGTGAAGAAATTATTTAAGACAAATTATAGTGCTGTCACACTCATACCTCATAGTTTAAAATAAATCTTGTCATCTAATTATACAAGAGCTTGAGTTTGTTTAACAAATTTCTCAGAGGTATTTATGTGGCACTACATTTCCCTTCGCCTTTGATTATAGCCTATCATTTCAGTCTTCCCCCTCTACAGCGTTCCGCGTTTCATGGTGGTGTTTAACAGGTTGCATTTATCACATCTCTTCAGCTGGGCTAAAGCAGATAAAACCGTGAAGTCTCGGTACAGTTCCTGGCAATTCACAATTAAAGAATTATTTAAAAACAAAAGCACCCCAAAAAGGCATTTCTGATCCCAAACTAAGAACTTCAACAATCAGAAACTGGGTCTCTGAAAACAGTTTTGACGTCTCACCCACAGCTCTACTGAGAAAATTAAGGGAAAAGGAAAATGCCCCTTGTGTTTTAATCCCCACGCTATGTTCTCAAAATGTCAGGACAAAATTGATTAGAATCAGCCTAGTTATGATAATTATTTCAAGAAATTACAGTCTGCAAAAGAATCTGTCTCTTCCCTTCTTGCATCCTGCTGAAGTCAGACAGGAGTTCAGGAGTGGTCTTTAGTGAGGCAACAAGAAGAGGGGCCAAGAGCTGTCATCAGCAAAAACGAAGTTAAGCACAGCTCCCTAGGAAGGGCTTAACCAGCTGGATGTTACATTATTGAAAGAATCTCATTGACCAAAACATTAAAGACAAGTCTGAAAAATACACTAACCGGCCTCCATGGGAAACGTGAAGCTCTCCAGAAAGCTGGCAAGGCTCTAAGGAACCGGGCTTGATCTTGACGGATGACATCTCTTCTCACAGACGTTATTTACTGTAAGCCAAGAATAATATTTATGGCTTAATCACCTGATCATCATAATCTGGTTTCTTAGTGACTCATAACAGCAAGTGCTCGTGAAGGTATGATTACACATCCAGAACTGGAAGGCTGAATAAGACCATCTTAAATCAGGTTGATTAGAGTTTTCCAGTCCATATATTGCCAAGTCACAGGATAGGTATGTTCTAGTTCTCTGACCAATACAACATTACCTATCTCTTGAGATCATACTCTCCCCCACTGGTGGTTCTGGAGATAGTGTATTATAGCTTGGCTCATGTGCTTGCTAATTAAAGTTACCTTATAAAAGGCCTCAGTGTTAAGCGGTGGTTGACATTAACAAGCTGTTAAATTAAATTTTGATGCAGTTTTGAGGCCTTCCCTCAAAACTCAAATGCAAATGTGCCCATTTCAGTAAGCAATTAGGACCATTTGAGCTCCTATGGAGGGGAACAGCAATTTTAAAAGGGCAATTGTATTTGCTTATTTTTTTTCCTCAGTATTTTCTGCTTCTTTTCTCTCCAGTGGAAGAACTGCAGCCGCTTCATCGCTTCTTTCAGACAACTATGACACATTCCTATTATTGGATATATTCAGCAGGTATCGCAGTCATGATATCATTGCACTCAACAATATAATTGCTGAATTTTGTAGTTTATTTCATCAGGAATACACTGACTGTAGTCTTTTCGCTATGAGCTGAAGGCCTCCATTACTGAAATTTAAACCAAAAACTGAAAAAGAAGAGAAGGTATCTCAGCCCCTCCTGTTTAGTCTCCAATTTAATATACCCATCAAAATCAGATTCTGATGGACATATTCACTCTTGCTATTACACAGGATCTAATTCAAGATCTTATCTTAAAATACCTCCTTTATTCCAACACTACTTCAGAATCTGAAGTAACTGCAAATTTTACTTAACAAAGTAATTATTAGAACCAGATCTTAGCAAGAAAAAAGAGCAAATAAAACAATAAGCAGCAAGCCTTACCCTACTACTTTAGGAGCTTTGAGCCAAAATAATAAACAAAGAAAAAGAATGTGTATTTTCAATAATCAATCATGCCTCAGTAAATTCCTTTAGTTTTTAAAGAAGAAATTCCACTGAAGTCCATCTCCATCTTCTGAAGGAGCAAGAACCCAGCTAATGACTTTATTTCAGAACAAGAAAGATTTGCCTTTCCACTTTCTGTTCCGTGCCCCTCCAAGAGACTTTCTTGTTGTTGTTGGCGGTGATGAAAGAAGCTATTTGCTTGTGACAAGAACAAGAAAATCTTACTGATGAAAAGCGAGGCAGCTTTTTTGTTTGTTTCTCGATTAAATCAATAAAACCCAAAATGTGCCAGTTTCACTTTCCATTTTGAAACGCATTGGACAGCTGCAGGGCAGAGTGTTATTCCTTCATTATTCTCTCTATTAGTCTTCAAATAATGCTATTTGGGATCAATGATCACCTCAGACATGCTAATATAAACACAATTTGTTTCCATAATAATTGGCGCGCTGGTATTTAGTGCATTATAAACGGCTGTATAAATTAATCACAGATTCATGCACTGGCTATGTGCACTGCAATTTGTCTTCACAGAGTTACTACTGTCAGATCAAGTTTTTATCTATTCTTAATTTTAAGCATTTAATTACATTAGTATTCACACTATAAAACATACAAAGAGGTCTCAATTATCATTGCCCTTCATGAGATGAATTAATTTAAGTCATAAATCCACTTTCCTGCAGAAAGGAAGATCCAAAGAACAACTGTTTAGCTCATGGACTACGGGGTGTTTTCTCTCTGTCTAAATGAAATATCCTCACTGTGCTCTTACCAGAGTGCACAAAACGCCCATTTGTCACTGCGCTTTTCCTTTGCTTTGAGTCAGAGGAATGACCCTTCATCTATTAGTTTATTTAAATGTCACTGAACCTTTTTGGGGATTCTGCCCCATAAGTAACAGTACATATCCTGTAAATCAAACCTGGCAAAACATCGCTGGCCTTCACGTTTTGCTTGATTACCCTTTAAAAGAAACCTTTTCTCAAATTATTGCCCTCTGTGTTTCAGCACATTTCACTTCCAGAAGCTGTAACCCTCACGGAAAATAGTAAAGGCAACAACAGAAAGAATTTGGCATTAGCGAATTTTACAAACGGATCTTTGACCCCAAAGTGTCAGACTGACGGAGTCGCAGCCCGGACCAGACTCTGCACTTTGTCCTTGCCCCAATGGCTGTTCCCTTCCTGTATCCACTGCACGTCCTCTTCACAAACGCACCTTCACCGGCTGGTTCTTGAGCATCTCAGGATGTCTCCTCCTGTAAAAACGCCTGGTGGCCTTCCTGGGCAGGCCTTGGGGTCTCCTACTCCTCATTCTTCCGCATCAGCCCAGGCTTTGGAGATGCTGACTTTCCTAAAGTGCCTGATGGAATTATGGCTAAGATAAGGAAGGGATAAAAATAAGAGCTTCCTTCTCTCGTGAAACAAAGAAGAAGGGATGGCTTCCTAATGGTAAGAGGGAAAGCTGTGCAAGACCAAAGAGAATTGGTGAACAGGATGGAGGAAAGGCTTAGGGAAAGCAAAGAAAGGGTAGAGTCTGGAGCTCGCGATATGGCAGCAGAACTTCACATATTGGCAGGGAAGCCTAGAGACCATATTGGCAGACAGTGGATGAGACAGGAAAGAGGATACAAAAGGATTAATAATTCAAAGCTGGCTTAGAGTGGCTTAGTCTCCATGCTCAAGATACAGACAGACATAGTGAACACAGGTGGCTCAAAAGAAAGCCTTCCATCCAGGTCACAGAAGTGCACTCATCAGATACCACACAAATGTAGAACAAGTATTTCCTCTTGACTTCCTTGTGTGGCTCACAAAGAGGATTATCCAAGGAACAGGAAGGTTTGTTCACCAACAGGCTTGTTCTCCACCACAGACACCCAGCCAATACTCCAACACATGGCTAAGAAAGAGGAGAGAGCAAAATTACGGCCACGCAGTTAGAAATCCTGCTCTTTGAAGGGTGGTTCCATGGTTGCCAGGGAGGGCACTGCAGAGCCAGGCCCTTGGATGAGAAGTGCGACAGCTTTTCTCCCTGCCTTAGCAGGAGTAAGAAAATAATGTTCAGCAAGCTCTGTGCTCACCACGCACGAGATGTCTTCTCAGTACCATGTGGTTGATCCAGACTCCTTCATATGAAATGCATTTAAAAGAGAATTTCACTGATTGCCTTAGAACTTCCCAACTTTGAAGTCACACCCACTCTGTTTCTTCCAAAATGCCTCCATTTTGCCTATACCCCGCTGAGTACTATTAACAAGTTTGCCATTAAGCAAGGGGATTAATTTCTGCCCCAAAAAGGAGACGCTGATCTAAATTTACATGTAGTCAAGGAAGAGGGAATGATGTAACCCTGATTCTTCTTCCGTAAGCCAAACCCATGTTCTGCAGGCCAAAGGACTCGCTCGCTCTCCACTGAGAGTGCATAAGAAAACAAGACTCCTTTAGGTGTCTACAGTAAAGTGCTAAGAATCTCCAAGCTCAGTACCAAACCCACTAAAATTTCAGAGGTAGTTCCTGAATTACTGCAGTAGTCACTATAGTCATGGCTTTGCTGTTGGTCTCCAAGGATTTTCAACCTAAGCAAGAAGAAATTCAAGCAATAACAACAACAACAAAACCAGCTCACAGACTAGCCAAGAAATATGTCTCAAACGATCTAATTTTTTTAACTGCGCTATCTCCCCATTTGCCATTGTTCAGATGTCCCAGCCAGCCGTAAGAATGATATAAAGAAAAAGTATCCTTTGGCTATAAACTCCATCCATAGTTAAACCCTGAAAAGAAAATACGTATACTAATTTTCTCATGATTAAGTCACTAATTATATTGAAAAAACTGCAACACATTGATTTTTATTTTTTTCTTTTGCCCTGGGGGGGGAAAGTTTGTATATAATTATCAGTTTCCTAACTCTTTACTTGCCCTTTTGTTTTAATAATGAAAGAAACTCTTTCATCTGTCTGCAAAACAGTATCGCAATGAGACAGGCTGGAGGAGATACGAAAGCCAGGGATGGTTCAGGGCTCTGGAGAAAACAAACACTGTCTATTCCTAACCTCTTGCTGACCTATCGCTGGCCTTAGACAAACAAGTTAAACATTCAATTAGAGGAAAAGAAATGAACGTGCTGTTTATTAATTTGGAAGAGAAAATGCAATGCTTTGCATATTAATTCTCCTAATATGCCATGCAGCATCTGAACTCCTGTTAGATAAATCGCATCCAGTTGCAGCTACTCAGTCCTGAGAGGCAACTGGGTAGCAAAATGCGTTACACACAGGTCTCTGCGCATTTGCACTACATACAGGAAACTTGGAATTTATGATTTCTCAATCTCAATACGTCTGGAACCTTGTTTATTTATCAGAGATTGAAGCTGCCAAACTCCTTGATACCTATTCATTTTAACTTGTTTTCCACCCTGTATCTATCTCCCCGTACTCCCTCATTCCCTGCTCTTTGATCTTTAACTTCTATCTCTCTTCTGATTCACGTCTGTATTTACAACTACCATCTTATAACACCATTACAAAAAAGCCTCTTCAGCTCAACTGCCTGTTGAGCTGCCCATCAAACCGCTCTCCTGCCCCCGGTCACTGCCTCGTGTCACTTGCTTCACATCTCTACCGGGCCACCTCCTCCCACTGCAAAGGCCATCAGTGCTACTCATGTCCCCATCCTTCCGGTCCCTCAGGACAGGCTGGTATCCTGGCAGGGGTGACACGGACCGGACGGGTTAGTGGATGTACAACCTGGCTGGATCACCGGCCTCAAAGCACAGAAGTCACTGGTTTGGAGCCCAGCTGGTCCTCAGTGGTATTCCACAGTGGTATGATACTGCTCAGCATCTTCATCTGGAGCATAGGGCTGAGCGCATCCCCCGCCAGTTTGTGAGTGGGACCGAACTAGAGGAAGAGGGCAATATAAAATCATAGAATGGTTTGGGTTGGAAGGGACCTTAAGGCCCATCCAGTCCCACCCTCTGCCCTGGGCAGGGACACCTCTCACCAGAGCAGGCTGCTCCA
>JAOQGH010000062.1:35795371-35944689 GCA_025769975.1 Gallinago jamesoni | reverse complement strand
CAGGGATGGGGCAGCCACAGCTTCTCCGGGCAACCTGGGCCAGGCTCTCACCACCCTCACAGCAAAGAATTTCTTCCTAATATCTAATCTAAATTTCCCATCTTCCAGCCTAAAACACTATTCCCTGTCCTATGGCTCCACTCCCTGCTCAAGAGTCCCTCCCCAGCTTTCCTGGAGCTCCCTTAGGGACTGGAAGGCTGCTACATGCTGGAGGGCAGGGCTGCTGGGCAGAGGGTCCTCAACAAGGCGTGTGAATGGGCTGAAAAGCACCTTGAAAGATTAACAAAGGCAAGTGCAAAGTTTGCCCTCTTCTCCTCCCCACAGCAAGACTAGAAATACAATCTCAAAGCATTCTATGCTAAAAAAAAACACCCTACATGAAATTTTCACTCCTAAGTGTGGAACAGACTAAAACTTCTGTACCTGCCATTAAGTTCCTTGGCATTCTAGCAGCAGTTTCACTACTGCTCAATAAAATATGGATATTGCTGATTTGTTATTCTATTGCCTGACCTTGAGAATATCTGATCACCACCCATCCACACAGCCTGTACAGAAATCCTCTCCCAATCTGTTGTGCACTATTGAAGTTAAGAAGTTACAGCTCACCCTGGTTAATCAGATGTAAGAAAGAATGGGACCCAGAAATCTAAACTCGACATAATTCATTCCTAGAGACAAAGAGGTCAAGTGTGCATTACACTTGAGAGCTTATACAGCTTTTCTGGGTATTTATTCAATACTGTTAGTCTGAAGCTTCAATAGGCAGGCAGCAACTTCCCACTTCAATGATATGCCAGGAACTGCAGGCACTTCTGCAATCACTCCACAATTTACACTGGACAAAAGACAGTTTTAACGCAAACAACTCTGTCCCACAGATGGAATTCCAAGTATCTGTCAGCATGAAAGGGAAGCCGAATGAACAATACACGTTTCTTCCTTTGGCCTCCAAGTGGAATTAAAAAATGATCTAGTTAAAATGTATCTGTCTTGTCTAGTTGGTAGCTGGCATTTGAAATATCCCACTTGTTTTCACACAACCAAGGCGTACTGCAGGTAGACAAGTCTTGGGGCCCATTTCACAACACGTTCTTAGTTTTAAATGTTCCAAAAGAGGTCAAGACCCATACTCGCAAATGGTAAACTAAAGTCAGACTGCTTCTGTTAGTCTTTGGATGAAATCCAGTGCCACATTCCATCAGCAAAGGGAGGAAGTATAGAAATCTGACTCCAAGAAGCTGAATGCATTCATGGATCGACGTGAACATTTTTCACAGCAAATGTGGAATCTTTTTACAATGACAGATTAATAATAAAATGTTGTTTGTTCTTTCCTGTTGTATATAGATGTTCTCTCTACTTGTGACCATGCATATTTCACTGCATCACCCTTTTACCAATACTGGGCTATTCTTGAAAGGATCTGCTCTTCTTAACCATAAGTTGTTGCGAAGCCCAAGCTTTTTTTTGTCAGACTTTTTAACTGCAGAGCAGCATTTTCCCAGACTCCCAGTTGCATGTTTCTTTGTAACGTTTTGCAATGCAGCCATTTATTTCATTGCTGTGTTGCTAATTCCCATTTCCCTTAGGAGGAAGGTCTGAGGACCTTTTCCTGGAAAATAGATCGTATTAGCTAAATTTGTATTTTTCTCCAGAAGACAAAAGAAGTGCTGCAGGTGGTTCAGTGTATATGGTTAACGTTAAGACCATTTTTCTTATGAAGTTCTATTGTTGCAGAGAACCTGAGTGGTCTTGCCTTAAATTTAGAGACAATGCAGAAACCTGCTGGTGTACTCAGGACTGTAACGGTATCCATTAGCTCGCAAGGAGGTTTCTGGGGAGCCTGTAACAAAGGGCAGAAACACGGAGCTTCAGGAGATCCAAATCTGGAACATTTCAACTTGACATTTCATTTGTTTGTGTAAATCACTGTGGAGGACGGTTGAGCACTCAAGTTAATCTAAGTGTGGCTTTATCACATTCTGAAATCATGAGTAAGAGTAATCAAATTGTCTAAATAATGTGAAGCAGTCTTATTTGGTGCTCTCCAAAAGTAATTGCAGTGCCTAGTTGGTAATTTTCTCAATGCAGTAACCTCACAAGCAACAGAACTCCTTTTTTCATTATAAAAGCATACATGAAAGGATAACAATAGGTATTTTAAAACCAAATCTATTTGCAGGAATATATGCTGTTTATGTTAACACCTCTCATTTTTCAGAACATTGCCTATACAGAACAATTTGGAAGAAACAGTTATGTTACATTTCAAAAACGTAGGTCATATTTGCTTTCTGTTTTGCTTTTCATTAGGTTTTGGGGGTTTCATTCCCACACTGTTTAAGTGTTTAAGGCTAATTCTGGGTAGAAGAACAAGAAAGATTTTGAGTGAGTAGGACTCACTATGTGGAAATATCTGCTTGATACTGACGTCTATAGTACAGGAACTATTAGAAAGAGTTTTCAGCGTATCCTATTTACACTCGGGCACATTCTCTGGGAATCTAACCCTGGGAGCCACTGAAAACATTGGGAAGGACAAAAGGAAGGAAAATTGACCCGTGCAGCTGTGCCAGGGCCACTAGGCACTGGGCTAGCTGGGCTAGAGAGGGTGCCAAAGATGACAGCCCACATTCAAGCACTAAAACACGGGGATGGGATTATTGACAGAGTATTTTATCACTACCTCTTATCTTGCACAGACAGAATTACAGTTTGGGAAAATAAGGGGAAAGGGGAAAGATGAAACTACTTTTGCCTTATGGCAAAATTGACTTTAGTGAAAATATATTTTTGTCTATGTGACACACAAAAAATAAGGAATAAATAGAAAGTTGAGGTTTTCACAGTTTGGTTGTAGATGAAACACATCTCATACAGCCATGAAAATATACTGGAATAAGTGCCACCGGGAAAATTAATAACAGGAACAAGTGATCGCATGAGCACTGGAACTAGTGAACCCTATTTTTATAGATTTAAATTGTGTCCTTGGATTCTCTGGTGTTTAATAAAGCAGAAGCTTTGCTTGCTTGTCTGAAGCCCTGCCTGATGGCATTGAACAGGCTTCTCCACCGTTCCCTGCCTACATTCATCTTTGGAACTTGCTATTTTGTCGAATCTTATTATCTTATTAAATTTAGTTTAAGTTAGCCAACTGGATAGACAGCCTTCCCTTCCTTGCCCCATACTCAGGGTGAGACTTTGTAAGACTTGATTCCTTAAGAGGCAACACTAAAAAATTCCCATTCAACCACAACTGAGAGGACCTTCCATAACCATCTGCTCAAGTCATCCCCCTTCAAATCCTGCTTTAACATTCTTCTTTTCTGCGATGCTGACAAAGAACCCGATGATGATTAGTTTGTTAGTGTCCTGGGACCATTGCTTATCTCGCGCACCAAAAGTGCCTCATTTTTTCCTGTAGTTTTCAGTTTGTCTGTCTGTCCACTGCCTCATCTTGCTTGGATTTAGACTGCAAAACGCTTTGATACAGACATCACCTTTTACACCATTTGTTTCTGCAAGAACAAAACTATCCATGTCTGCAACCAAGATACCAGAGCACTATATTCTTTCAATTAATTGACAATAATTATATTAATAAAATGACAGTTGAGCAGGATACTTGTCAGAATCATAGAGTACTCATCACACTGACCTGCTATCACTGATAAGGGACTGCCAGTTGTTCTAATGCACAGAATGTGATATTATTCATATGACAAACGAATCTGTCAAATGGCTTTGCCAGCCTGCCCAAATTCTGAGTGTTTATCCAAAGCAAACCCCTGCTTGAAGTTGGCAGCCTCATTATTTTTCATATTAATGTGTGTACCAACTTGAGGGTTACTACTAAACTATTCTAGGCCTCCCTCTACAGATGGATTGATGATTGTACTTTGATTTATGGCTTATCACCAGGCCATTATTCACAAGGCCTTGATAACTCATTTATATCGGTCAGCATGTGCATTTGACTTGACAGAATCATTATCCACATTATCACCAGAACTCACACGTGGACCTCTGCCGTTGCTCTGGAATTGATATTAGATTTGAAATCACTGAACACTCTTCCACCCATTCCCCCTCAGAGCCATGTACGGCTCACATTGCACTGCAGACACAGAGCATCTAATGGCCAGCGTGTTCTCTTTTACACATCCCATCTAGGAGAACCACTAACTTTTTATGTCTGTTCTATGGTACCTGAATGGAAAAGCCCAAGCCTTGCCATTACTCAGCTCTGCTATCTTTATTTGAAGTGAATTTAAAGTTCTACTGCACATCTAGAGCAAATTGTACTTTTGCATTATTTTATGCAGACCACCACATGCAATGAAGTCATACTTGGTCAGACCTTTCCAAACCAGAATAAATCCTTCATTCCTAAACCCCAAATGTCTTACAATCCAGAAACAATGGATACTCATAAACACTTATGAACACTCATAAACACTTCAAAAAGTTATATATGAAACGGAGAGGGAGCAGAAGAGGATGAAGGCTGTTCCTCTTCTGCTGTTTGAGGGATTGCCTTACTGCTTTAGACCACAGCAAAGAACCAGGCATTATAAATGGGGCTCCTAAGCGTAAATATTTCATGTCAATGCACTTCAGCAGCAGCCTAGTAAAGGTAATGTTATCCATACACAGTTAGCAGCAAGAAATAACTGGACAGAATTATTTCCCTTTCAGCTATTATTCACATTCTGTTATCAATGTTATTCAGTGCTGAAACAGAAATACAAACAGTCAGTAAAGATTTGAGAGATCATGTGAGAAATTACCTTCAGCTGACCAGCTAACTCTAAAGCTCATTTGCACAACCAGAACGGTCACTTTTCTATTGCTTCAGTCCCTCCTCCCGCTGCCTCTCTCAGTGATACAAAAAATGAGAAGTGAGAGAGTGCCAAGTTCATTATTTGTAATTCTGAATGTCACAAGATCATTTCCAAAATTCAGATTATCACATCATCACTTCAGCTTCTAGAAACTCATTTATTTCTGACCTGCTTTGCATTTCTGACCTGTTTTGCTATTTATGTAAAAAAGATGAATGCTGTTACCTCGGCTGCCACTGCTTCTGTGTATCTGTGCATAATATACATTTCAGTTTGAATTTATTATCATAAGCCCTAGGATTATAAAGATTTTGTTTCATGTGACAAGTTTTGCACCCATGTATTTTTATTTATTGTGCAAGTTAAACTATACAGGGACTTAACTAACTATACATATATTTCCATGAAATAACCATGGCAACTGAACATGCATCCATCTCTTGAATATCATCTCCCACTAGATCTTCTTTAGCAAACTCTAACGTCACCACGACATTTTCAGTGTGCAAATAAACTATGTATCATGTCACTATATATTCTTAAAGTTTTAAGACAGCAAAATGTAAAAGCTAGTTTCAAATTGCAATCATACAGGTATCTAAGCAGTCATTCCAATCCGTTTAAGAATCAGGACTTCATCATGGTAACAGCTCAGTCTGAAGTAAAGATACATGAAAATTACAGCAGTGGGATTTGTAGAATGTCTGTGCTCCTATTTAGCAGTGCAAACCAAAACTGCCAGACATGCTCTATACTTGCTAAGAGATAGTCTTGCCAGACATTATAAAACATAAAAAGGTAATACATCAGACATTGTTTTCTTCTCTTATCGAGAGAAATTACCAACTTAGATTGAATATGTCTTACTCTTCTAATCATTTTACCAGTGGCTGCTCAGAGAGTCCATCTAAACCTATTAAGATTCAAATGATGTATTCATTGCAGGGTGCTTGAGCAGCAACCCGAATTAGCCATGCAAGGCAAAACCTCAGCTTGGTTTTGAAAAATTGTAATAATGGAAATAATTGTGTTTTTCTAATAACGTTGATGTAAACAATCCTGACTACACCTGACCAAAGTAACTCTTTTTGCTTTTGCTTTTTTGGGACATTCAAGACAGGCTCAGAAACAAAACCCCTCATAATAACAATAAAAATTCCAACACTACCCTTATAAGAACCTGTTTTTTACAAGAATTTAACAAGGGCTTGTTATTGTTATTTTCCTTTTCTGTTACTGTTGTATTAAACTCTCTTTATCTCAACCCACAAGTTTTTTTTTTTCCCCTCCTTTTCTCCCTCTTTTCCCTGCCCATCTTGGGGAAGGGGAAGAACTGCGTGAGCGGCTGCGTGGTCCTGGCTGCAGCCTGGGGTTAAACCATGGCCCAAGGTCATGCCCCTGTATCTGGCAAAACCAGACAAGAATTATTTCCCAGCAGGTTGAGCCATCAGGATGAAAATGCCATGTTTTGAACAAGGCTGATACCTAATCTTTATCACTGTATTGATCGAACAGGGCTGTGAGATTTACCCACGTTCCGTTTAGTTGCCTGACAGACGAAACAGAAGAGGGAAAATCTATGTCAATCAAATAACATTTGTTATCAAAAAATTCATCTAAAATTAAAAAGGAAAACAATATTTTGGTTGTCTAGAAAAGTCCATTTTTAGGAACTAACAGGAAATAAAATGCCAGAATTGTCAAGTTAGTAGTCTTTCTTAGTCCCCAGCTAAGCAGTTCACACCCTCAGGATATAGACTCAGGGCCAGTTTCTGTGACAGGGAGATCTGCTGAAGAACTGGGATATGTGATAAAACTGGGGGAGTGGGGAAAAAACTGTCTTTTCCCATTTGTGTTTCAGCCTGAAGCCTCCCTATCACCTTAGCACTGTGTCAGTCTTTGAGAAACAGCCAGCTAGACTGGTTGGGTAATTAGCTGAAAAGACAGAGGCTAAAGGTCAATTAGCCTAGGAGGCAGAGGATAATTGCACGCTTGTCTTTGGGAGACCAGCTGGGAAAAGCTAGAGCCAACGGCCAGTCAGAAGTGCTCCTCCAAAGTTTGAGAGTGGATTTAGCATGAGGAGGAGGAAGAAAGGAGTGGGAGTTATTGCTGGGTTTGTTTTTTTCTTACTTGTAGAGTTAAGTTACACTGGGAGTTGAAAAAAAGCATGAGTCATCTTGAAGGATTATTTTAAAATGAGACAGATTCACAGCTCAAACCAATCTTACAACAATTCCTTTCTCTGCCCGAGGAAACTGAACCCTGAATGCCTGAGGAGAGCCTCCACCTTCACAAAAGTGTTCTAATCATCATTTTTGCTAGTTTAAGGGATTATAATCTTTACATTTTTTCTTAGGCAATCAAACATTTACTAGAGCAGAAACTACAGATTATTCCACTTCTTAGGTGAGAACTCTTACTTTATACCCACCAGAATCATTCTCTGGATCCTGACAAACCCAAGTGGACCATGCAAATTACACCAGGTTGTACTTGAGGAAGAATTAGCTGAAACACCAAGGGGATGGGAAGCCGGTCCCAGAACTCTGCTTGTTCATTTAAAGTGAAATTGATACAGTGAAAGCATTTCAGCAGCTGAGCTGGAGAGCACTGAAAGCCGATATCCTGTACAGTCTAGTGGGTTAAGCAATAAACACTGCAGAGCCCTAAATGCTGACTTGTCGGATTCTTCCGTTAATCTTGACTCCAACATCTTTTCCCAGCTGAATTTATTTGGCAGGCCCACGTAGTCTCAAGCTAAACAATACTTTATTTTTCTAGGAATTTGCTATTCAATGCACTTAAACTTATTCTGCCCCCCTGTATTCCATAGACTACTTTTCTGCAGTTTCTAAATGTTTAACTTGCCTGTCAGGCCTCAGACGTCAGCAGAACGATGGAGTGGTTCCCACCAGAACACTCTCTTCTCTTGAGGATAACCCTGTCTGCACACCCAGCGAAGGGGGCATTATCAGATGAGGGTGCCTGCTTCATTTTCTGGAGGTTTGTTTTGGAAGGCTTCACCTCCGTGGTTTTGCACCAAAACAGGGTCTCTCTGTTGGCATCACCAGCACCATTCCTTTCCCTGTTAAAGAAGTAGAAGATATTTTAATAGCGCATCTTGGTAACCAGGATTTCCCCCTGTACTGTATAAAGAATAGATTATATCTGCAGCTATTGTAGATAAAAATCAATGAGTGTCCACCTCTTCAGTTTTGTTTACTGAAAGTTTTGAACAGTTCAACGTTAAATGCAGTCACAGAATGGCTGAGGCTGGAAGGGACGTCTGGAGTTAACAGTAAGGAAGAAACGTACGGTAAGACCTTCCAGGTTTCCCCTTCCCTTCTTCTACTGTATGATTAGCAAAGTTCAGTGCCTCCAAACTGGTATGGAGGTGTTTAATGTCAGAGCTTAATAATACAGCATACATTAAAAGTATAAATACAACATTTTTGCAGCTTAGAAAAAATATTTGCCCAAGACAAGTTAAAACTATGTAGCCGTATCATCCAGTGTTTTGCTGGATATAAAATGACCCTTTAAAGCCTTCTGACATTCTCCTCGAAGCTGAGGATTGAGGCTATGACCTTTTCAAAGCCTTCCAAAGAGCTTCACAATCAACCAACTATTATAGAGAAAGTTTCATTAGAAGCCAAAGACTTCTTTGATAAACGTGCCCCCTCTCATGAAAAACGGGCAAAATGAGTTCTTGCCACTTGAAGAACGAACAGTTGTTGCTGCTGAATTCAGGAGACTTGTTTTGCTATTTGAATCTAACCTCCAACACAGCAAATTCTGATTAAATGCAAGGGCGGGGGGGCGATTATCATAATAGGCTTGGGGCGGCTGTGGAGTGTCCATCCCTGGAATTACTAAAACAGGACTGGAGGAGCCCCAGCAGCCTTTTCTGGCCAGATCCCCTTGTAGTAAGAGTTGAACTTGGTGACCTCTAGAGGTCCCTACCAACCTAAATCAAACCACCATCCTTCTTCCTCTTCATTTGCAACACCAGGAAGGGAAAAGTCTGCTTATAGCTGGTGAGTCGCTAAGGATGACTGAACGGCAGTAAAGGAATCTGACGAAAATTGAACAGGATAGGACAGGACAGGCCTGGACAGATCTGAAATCTGGAACTTGACATCACAGATGTCATCTGTCAAAAAAGGAAGGCTTTCACCCAAGTGGAAACAGAAGAGGGTGATGTGGCTACTACTATGTCCTAGTAGAGATACAGCAGTAAGGCCACCAGCCTCTGGAGTACTGGGTAGCTCTGACTATATGCTCTCACTCCCAATGTACCATTCCTGGTTTGCCAGTACTTACATCATTTTTTAATTGCTATTCACATAAGACCAGGAATAAACTGGTACCACACTGGAGGCAAAAGGGAACACAGGAAGGAAACTGAGACCAAATCTCTATACAATGGGCTTGTTGCAGTGATGTTTACAGGCATCTGCTGCTCAGGACCATCCTGAAGGCATGAATTCATCTGTTCTAAATACACAACAGATAGTTGCTCACGTCTACAGTGGAACTACGTCTTGTGGTTATTCAAAAGGAAAAGGAATTACCACATATTGCCAGTTAAGCAAATGAACACAGTCATTCTCCTACAGATAGGGATTTAAACTTCCTCCCTATGTTTATCCTTAGTATTGGCTAAAGCAGTGGCCAAAACAAGAGCCCTGCAATGGGCAGAAAGAAATTCAGGTCATTCGAAACAAGAGCTGTTGAAGGCCTCAAGCACTGAATCTACAAAGTAGCTTCAATGCTTTAGAAAGCATTCCTGTGGGCTGCTTGCTTAAATATCAAAATAAACAGCTTCTCAAGAAGAAATGAAACAATCTATTTTGTAAAAGACAGCATTCAGTAAATAAACTTATGCAAGAACACAGCAAACAATCTGGAAGATCATGACATAAATACCAGTTCTTTTTCTGTTTATTTTCTCTTGCTTTCTGAGATCTCTCTTCCTTTCCTGAAGACTTTTTTTTTCCATTCTTTAGTATGCAACAGACAAAGCCTTAGATCCCTAGGCTTTAACGGAAAAGCCACAGTCTCATTTTTCTATTAACAGTATCATTTTTGTTTTTGTCAGCCCTTCGGTCCTGAAGGTGCCAGACCAGAGCCATTCATTTTTGCAGTGCCATTAGTGGTGGCACTGAGCAGCCCACCGGGCACTGCGGTGGCACTCTAATGGCATTCTGCAGGTGCACTGCTGGGGCTGCCATCAGGGGCAATGCCATTTCAGAAACCCCTTCTTTTATTCTCTACAGCTTTGTCAATCGAAGCTGTCCATTCTGCGCCACAATCCTGAGTGCCGATCTGCCTGGCTTGTCACGAACCCGGCCAGCAGTCCCCTCAGTGACATTTCCTATGCTAGCATCCTAGAGAGGCTTCTCCTCCTTGCCTCACACATGGGCTGCCAACCCACATTCCTTTTCCTCGTGCAGAATATGTACCTAAAGTTTTTCCTTCATCATTTTTTAAGAAGACGTGCTTTTACCAATAGGACGCTGTCATTACTGGTACTATCGATCTGTCTCCAGGTGTAATTTCCCCAGGTAGGACACATTTTCCAGCTGGAATATGGCACATTATAAAGCTGCTTCTTGCACATCAGAGGTCCCTGTGTTGATGGTGGAAATGCATTCCTACAGTGCTGCTCCCACTGACAGAAACAGCATAGATTCAGGATAATACACATTCCATTTTTTTTATTGGCATTGCTAATTGTGAAAGGGAGTTGATTAAGCAGACAGTTTTGCTCTCTGTGTTAGTTCAACCCTTAATAAATCTAGTGAGAGTGGCAAAGCAAGCACCAATTCACGCACATTATAATCATTTCCCAACCACTGTCTTCTATAAAGAGAATTGCGGCTACTCAAGGGAACAGCCAGTCATGGTAATTTTTGTTCAATGAAATGACTATGGAAAATTCAGCTACAGATGCTCATTTTCACTCTGTGAACTGGCTACATCAGTCGTCGTGGCTGGTGCCCATGGCCAGGGCAGGCAGGGGCAGTGGGCTCTCAGCTCTGCTCAGATTTACTGCTCACAAAGGGCTTGGAAGATTGGCCACTTCTCAGCAGAAAAATACCCGTCCTATGAACGTCTTAGGGGTCTAACCAAAGAATAGCATTGAAAAAGAAAACAAATAAGAAAACATTTCTATGAAGAAAGAATTTAAACACAGAGAGGGATTCTGTGTTTATTAATAGGCCTTGTTTTATCTCCCTGTTTCAATAATCTCCTTTACATGTTTCAAAAATACTCTTTTAAGAAAGATTGTAAGATGGGACTGCTCCTAGAGAGCAAATTACGAATCTTAGTAGGGTAAAACCTGAGACAAGCAGAAGGGGTTCCATCAGAGGAAAAACATGGTGCTCAGCAGGACTGCACAAGGTCTGTGTACAAAAGTGCACAACCTCCCTCAAGCACATCCAGCAGCCTCCTGTGACCCAAACTAAAAAAAAAAGAGTAGGTTCAACTTCTGAAGAAGGTTGTTTGAATCACTGAATCCCTGTTCCCAGGTTCACGATCAATGGGGACTAACAAGAATGACTCAGGTAGTGTCAGGGAGGTTACGAAGCCTAGGGGTGACTCCTTGCTGGTAAACCAACTGTGAGGGGACAGAAATAGTTTATGGCTCCTTTTCTCACTCACGCACAGAGCCCGTCGAGACACTCTGTCTCTCTCCACGGTGCTTTGTCATCTGTCAAGAGCAGGGAGGCTCCAGGAGTCTTTCCCTCTTGCCCAGCAATGGATGAAATGGGCTGGTGGCAGAGCAAAAGCAGGGTGAGGACCTCCGAAACGTTTTCTAAGGTCTTTGGGACTGGTTGGATCCTGGCAGGGCCACCCTTCAGACCCGCTCCGATGCTTTTGCTTTGTTTGTGTCATCATTGGAACCAGATTGTACTGTGGTAGGGAAGGAAGAAGAGTAAGAATCTGTGATTCTGTGAACCTTTCAAAAGGTTTTTAACAGTCCAACATTCGTTCTTCTTTTCTTTTTCCCCTCCAGAGTTTAGTAGTATGACAAGAAATTTCTGCAAAGTAGAGAAATGTGGAAGATTCAGGCAAAGTATCCATTTTTTTCTTTTTAAACTTATGAAAGTTGTATAAAAAAGGAGAGTGGTACATAACTCTTTGAGCTACTGGCTGGCACCGAAACCTGGGGCATTGATCCCTAAATCCCAGACTCTGACTGCCACAGAGAGCAACACAGAGGGTACCGAGAACCTCCCTTCTCCTCAGTTTCCAGTACCCCAAACCAGCTCCTTCACAGATGCACGCGTATCTCTGTATTGCAGTCTGCACTTTAAATACACCCTAAAGGCAAATTTAATCTCTTTGATTTAGCTTTCCCTCAATAATTTAGTCACACACATCCTTACACAGCACATCCACTCACTCACACACATAAACAAACAAATGAAGGAATGAAAACCTATGAATTAATCAAGCTATTTCCCTGAAGACTCTGAAAGAAGAAAGCAAGAGAAATTGTAAATGATATTTCTATTTGGGAGGCAGCTGGATTTTATCACGATGGGGCCATCCAAACATATAAATATCTGAGACGAGAAGGAAGAAGATGAAATGAAATGGATGGAAACATTTGTGCTGTCAGTAAGATGAAAGAATAAAGTTGTGGGTGCAACAGCAAACGATTCTTTAAATTAGACCCATATCCTCAGCATCATATTTAATATCCTTTCCACTAACCTGCCCAGAAACTATTCCTGCTGGTCTCAAACTTGAATCCAAGCTTCTTTTTTCTACAGCAACAGTGCTCCAATGCATAATAAATGTCTTGCGCCCCACAGTTAACTAATGTGGCTGACAGCAGCCTAAGGTGAAGCTAGAGCTTGCATTTCATTTGTTATTTGACAGCGCTGCCCACTTGAACATTGATACATCTATTCACTGACCATTTAAATGGTTATATATATTTTAATTATAAGCCCGTGGCTTCAAATTGTATTTATAAAAAAGACATTCATTTCTATTCTATAGACGAGCAATTTAGTCCCAGAATGAAGCTCCAGGCGGTTACTGCGTTTAAGCACAATAGGATTCTGATTCTTTAACTCAGACCTGTCTCATTTTATCAATATTCTCTAAATGGTTATTTTCTGCCCCCTACACTTTTAAATTACAGGTACACAATAGATGTTTAAAATAAGCAAACAGGAGACTGAACTTGTTTTTCTAGTAAAGCATTTCCCGAAGAAAGAACAGTAATCACTTCAAATTATTCCCAGGAAGTTAAACTAAAAAAAGAATTTAAAAGAAGAAAATAAAATGTTCCCTGAGAAATTTTCCAGCCTGCAAAATTCACAAAAATACCTCAGAAAACTTGATTTGAGGAGAAAAAAAAAAATTCCCAAAGAATTACAGCAGTTTTGTAAGTGCGGGTGAGTATGAAATAGACAATTTATGGCATATGGCATCTGCTTTGGAGCTGGAAAAAAACCCTTTTCTGACCAAGGCAATTACAGAGTTTTGTAGCAACAGGAACAGGCAGTTCATCAAAAAGGCAGATTTCTCTTTGTAGGTAGAAGACACGATTTCAAAACTGGCATCCAGATGGGGCATAAATTTGAGGAGCCAACATTGTGATGTCCACCAACCCACTGTCTGATGTAGAAATCCATTTACAAATGCTGTATTCAATTCCTGCCTGCAGAAAACCCCCAGACATTTGGAGTTTACCACCATTTACAAATAGAACCTCAAATATTTAGTCTAAGATTAGTTACTTGTTTATTGTTAAACAAACAAGAGGCAAATGACCTTAACAGTTCCATTCATTTTACTCTGCCTCTACCGGAGTACAGAAGCAAGCAAAGGTTAGAGTGCTCTGTGTCTCAATGTTTAAAAGTTTGATTATAGAAATCAGACAAAATACTAACAATCATGAGGTAAGTTCAAACCTTTAAAAAGATAACGTTCACTTATCTCTTTATTGTGCCTGCCTCTCTTTATCTCTTCACAGTCCTGTCCCTCTATGATCTGCAGAGGTGATCTTTTCACCCTGTTAAATCATCCTTATCAAGTCTCCTGAATGCAATAACCTCTTTGGCACATTACCTATCTTTTAGGATTTGTATTTAATATATTGTGTTATTCTTTCTTTTTTTTTTTTTTTCTTTCCCTAGCAGGTCACTCCAGAGCTGAGAATTGTTGGATTACTGATTGATTTCTCAATTACTTTGTGCTATGGGTTGTTTTCATCTGTGTGACTCTCTCTGTTGCAATGAACACAAAACATTCAAAAAGTAAAAGGAGAGGGGAAAAAAAAAAATCACTTTCTCTCTCTCACACGCACAAACATATAGACATGGTTTATTTAATTAAGCACACATTCTTGCGGACTGGAAAAACTTCAGCTCCCTAGATATTTCTTATAAAACAGAAGAGAATTCTGCACATACCAGGCTCATAATCAGACAAATGACCTTAAATCCTCTCTCTGTCCATCCCTCATTTTGTTACAGGATTGTAGGGTAAGTTTTGGCCACTATCTGTGGAATTATCTACCAAACCCTGACAATAAGCTGGATTTGTAAGAAGTATAAACATGATGCTAAGAACTGTAGGGGTGGTAGATTACACCATTGAAAAGTGAAACCTCCTGTACTGGAGTGCTGTGATTTTCTGTGTGTCGTTATCAGGAAAATACTCCCCATTTTCATTAATGCTCTATCCACTCTACAAATCTTCTCTTCCTTGATTTCATGCGGGATTATAAAAAAAGACAAACCTACGGTCATCCTGGGACCGGTACGGGAGGACTCCAGGAGAGTCGGAGGAGATGCCCAGCACCTCGTTACTCAGCGCGGTTCATTATAAGCAGAGCAGAGGAGGGACGTGAGAGAGTGAAGGTCAGTGTGACTTCCCCTGACAAACACAGGGATCGATACCTGGCTGGGTGAGATGAAAAGTTGGTCCTCTACTAGAAGCCAAGATTTCAGTCCGCAATCTAGTTACGCAAAATTGCTATTGAATCTTCCCAGCAGGAATGTTTTCTTGTTATTTTTAAATGCTTAATTGGTGGTTATAACATCAAAAACATCAAAGTGGGTTCTATTTGGCTTCTTACGCAGGTCAAAAATAGGTACTGGCTTTTAATAAAAAATTCCTTTTCACCAGAAACTTGACTGTACTTTCAAACTATTAGCATGAAACAGCTTAAATGAGCAATACAGAAACAGCTGAGCAATCTATCTAGCTACACTTCCATATATAGAGATGTAAATACAGGCAGTTCTTCATCTAAATGTACCTTTATCTTTCAAACTCTTACTCCCACACCCAATTTGAAGAGGGGAATGAGACCTAGTGACTGTCCTTCCAAGATTGCTGGATAAAATGGGTAAATAAGAGAACTGACAAAGCTGGGGCAGAGAGCTGGTTGACAGTCCCCATGCCATCCTCTGAAACTTGGCTTCTCTAGTGCTTTCTTTCCACTCCCAGCCATATCTCTTCTAAGCCTGGTTAGAAGGTCCTGCTTGCCCACCTACCAACCCCTCTTCTTTACAGTACCCCCCTCCTCAGCCACCCGGTGTGTGACCATGGATCTGCTCACCAACCCTGGGGCATTTTTACCTGTTTTCTGATGAAACAACACCTCTACCCTTCTCTTCTGTACAAGACTGATTTTGGACTATAGTATTATTTTAAAGACTTAATTGTCAGTTGAGCATCTGTCTTTACAATAGCACTATTGGGATAGTGCCTAATTTGTTTCCAGTTAAAAAAAGACACTTAATAATAATAAAACACTGCACAACATACCCTAATACAGTATGATGGCACGGGCTTTTGGTGAGTGAATGAAAGCTGTTCTTTCCAGAGCAGACTCACCACGATTTGCGGGTGTGAAACCCTCCACTGGGGGGAACCACTTCTTGTGAATGTCAATTTATGCTGGCCAGGAGAGCTGTGCTTTTACACCGCTATTATTCCTACTGTTACTGACATCTACAAAAATCCTACAGTAAATTTAGCTGTAGAGAATTAAGGATCATTTTAATACAAGGCCTGCTTTGTTGTTGATGGTTCAAAGAAAGAAGTTCACTGAAAAATCAGCTATACAAAATCACTGCTATAAAAGCATTTTTGTTACTCTCTCTAGCTCCCAAATTTAAGGAAGTTTGAAAAAACAAAACAAACAAACAAAAAAACGAAACAAAAACAAAACCCAAGGAGTGTTAATTAAGAAAATCAGAATTTTGGGGAAAAAAAAAAAATCACACATTTGGGTGGAAAAGAACATGTACACTGGGAATAAAAAAAATACTGTTAACACTTGAATTATTTTGCTGTGGTAAATTTGTTCACTCCTACAGGGAAAATGGGGCCTCTACACCTGAAGATAATGACGGGCACAAGCTCTGAGCCTACAGAGGAGCACTCCAGAACACCCCAGCCATCCAGGGGTTGGCACTCCAGCACTCCAGAACACCCCAGCCATCCAGGCCCACGTCCAGGAGCAGGACTTGACTTAATACAGCCCATCGGAAGGCACTTGCCAGCTGGGACGCAGCAACTTTCATTCAGCGAGGCACTAGTCCTGGCTGATCCATCACCCACTCACCAGGGACAATACCCAACTGGTTTGGAAGCCTCCACAACTGTAAGTTATTTTGTATAGATTTACTTAGTCTATGCCTTCAAGAGATTTTGCCCCTCGTAATGGCACCAGAATGAACGTGGTATCTGAGCTCTTGGGGGCTTTGTCTGCCCCCACCTACGGGATACAAAAGCAGGAGAGAGACCAAAGCTCACACACTTGAACCATATGAATAGTGCTATTGACTTCAATAAATACACTGGTATGAAAAGAAATACTAAGAGTTTGGCTCAGTATGTGGAATTTCCAGCCAATATATCAGGTTTTCCTGTTCTTTTAAAATAAAAAAGCACTTTGGGATTCTTTAGCATTTATGATAATATAAGCAAAGGCTCAACAGCTCACCAGAAGAAATGAATTCTTTATCTTTACATCCACAATGCTATAACTAGCACTTTTTAAATTCATAGACAAGCTTCCTATGTGATTAATTAATAGCATAAAGAAATAAAATTTTGGTATTTTTACCATTTTTGTGTCATGATCTACAGTGAACTGTAGGGTGGTAATACAAGAATAATTTAGAGATAAATTAGCATAATAATTAGAAGCCTAGAAGTCTTTATAGTGTTTTTAATATTTATGCTTGATAAATATTGCTCTATTTGTCAGTTTATGCAGTATAAAGTGAAACTTAATGTAAGAAGGTTATTAGCATAAAATTAGCATAATGAGTAAAAAGCAAAACACAAAGGTAATCAAAAATAACAGAGGTTGTTTCCTCTTGCCTCTCTCAAAGGACATACTTTACACCCAAAAAATCTGTGTTATGGAAAACAAATTTCATTTAAATTAATTATGAGGTTCCATTATAGCTGTGAAAAATGGATATCTTTTAACAGTTCTTCCAGAAACTGCTTTTTTTGTCTCTTTCAAACTTCTTCCACACAGTCTAGCCACTCAAAGAATGAGATCATTTTGGTCGCACTGCTTAGGAAAAATTAATTTTAAAAACAGGATATTTGCCCAACGCAGTGAGACCATTTAGCTCTGAGTCAGGGACGACATGAACATGTCACATGAAACCAAAGGGACAGACCACAGATGGACACCTTTAGACACTAACGAAAAATGGCAAACAGCAACAGGCAAATGACAGTGTTATTGAGCCATTATTCCTTGGGAATAAAGATGCAGTGATGCTTCTTTCTGATATTAGAAGCTGAAACAACAGCAAATGTCTACCCAGAATATCCATCGATACTCAGAATTAAGGCCTGAGAAGGGAAGGGCATCTCTTGGATGGGTTTTGAGAAGAAGATGTGTTTATCTGTGAGAAACAAAAGGGCAGAAGCTGTGAGCTCAGGCATCTTTAGGCCCACACATTTAATTCCCCAAGGGATACTGGTTGCTTGAACCTCTTCCAGTGTCTCCCCTACACCCTCTGTTCCCCAGTCCTGCTCGAGTCACAACCCAGGGTGTAGCTCACGGGCATCACTGCAGAAGCTCCATGCTACTCGGAGACTTCTCAAAGAGTTCTGGCAATCGCTCCCCGTTTTTGATGCCTTGTGAAAAAAACTGGTCCAAACACATGCTTGTGTAAATTGCTGTTCTAGGAATGAGTTCTCATTGTGTGCACATGAAAAGACCACAAATTGCACAGCAAGAAAGCCATGTTTGAACACTCAATGACTTCACCCCCCACAACTGGGTCCTCCCTCGTGCTTAAAAAGAGCAACCAGCCTAAGCCCTCACCTGCAGCTGGAAAGCCTGCAGACTTCTCTGACCCTCTCCTCAGTCTCCACTGATGAGGATAAACCTATAACAAGCTGAATTTGCCCGCACATTATGGGTTTTTTCCTAACTGGAAAAAATTATCACATTCTTGACATTTCTGCTGTAGTTGGTACAAAGAGTCCAGGTCCTAAAGTCACTCACAAAGCCAGATCTCCTTGGCAACATATAGAGTAAAACGCAGCTTGGAATTATTGCTTTTTTTTTTCCTAATACTATTATTTTTATGGTACCCACTGTAGTATTAGTCATCAGAAGGCAATTCTTGGTTTACGCTGAGAATTTATGATCCTTTTCACCCACCAGTATTTGTAAGATACACTAATTACAAATGTAAGGATTTGGGGAAGAGATCTGGAAATAATAGAAATAAGCCTTTTAACAGGCACAGTAATTATGCAGACACAACAGATGCTAATAACAATTTTCATTTCTGTGGGAAAATGATTAAGGTTTAAAAGTACAATAACAAAGAGGCGGAAGAAGAGTACAAGGGGGCGTAGATGACATGAGACAATGTATGTGTGATCACAATTGGTAATTTAAAAAGAACTTTCACACTGGTATAATCTCAAACCCATCTCCTCAACAGCAATCTGCCTTTCATGCTATTCTTCTACTCCCGGTTACCTCGGTTTTTACCACTTCTGGTTTCTGTCATGGGCAAAATGTCAGACCGAGTATAAAACCAGAGTCTCAAGTATCTGCTTATTAGTAATTCTCCCAGAACCTTTCTGAATACTTTAAATATTTGTCTCCAGCATCCTGGTAAACTCCAGTAATTGCATATTGAATTTTTTTAACAGCTTCATAGGGGCAGGGTGCTGTTTTTCACCTAGTGTCCCAAACCACTCTGTGCCACGTGATAAATTCCAGCGAGAAGTGGTTATATATCACTCACGTAGACTCCTATGAAAATACACATACACACACAGACAGCCAAGTCTTCAAATTACCACCAAGCTCAGTGTTTGATATAATGAGCAGTGGAATTAAAGTTCCACTGGTGTTAGTGCTAGACTTCCTGTTAAGTCCAAAAAATTGTTCATTAGGATAATTAAAGTTCTGGGCCATCTCACCCATCAATCACTCTTTCTTCTGAGCACTTAACAGTTATTGCTGAATAGATTCTGAAATACCCCATTAACTCGGCACAGGTTTGCCAGAAATTATAGGTGCTTTGAGATCACTAGGAATGAAAGGTAGCCTATAAATCAAAGGCGTTGTCATCATTTGATGCTCCTAAAGTCTGCACTGAAGTTACCTTCATCATTAAGGGTTGGTACCACAGCCACTTCCATTGGAAGTGGGGATTACAATTTATTTCCAAGACCAAAAAGGGAGGTGAAGTGGCTGGTGAGGTGATGAATCTGACATTACAGCAGAAATCCTGGCAAGGGATCCCAGAGACAGAAGTATTTATGGACCTGTCCTTCAGAGCAAAGCAGAGAGTAATAAACCTGTTAAAGAAATTTTCAAATCAAAGCATTTCTTCCCCAAATATCCACACACAAAAAAACAGCTTCACAAGTTCCATCACGCTGTGGAAGACAGATTTGTCCTCTACGTGTACAATACTTTTTGACAACGATGGACACTGCCTCTTCATACTATAAGCCACAGAAGCCATTGAAAGAAAAAAGATTCAGTCCACGCTGAATTTCAGTGTGCTGGGGGGTTGTCAATTATTTCATGGAACGGTGGGTTTGAAGGCATGACAGCCTACAAGAGTTAGCTTTAGAATAGGCACCGCCAGCCATACGGCAACGGTAGTTTTGAATTAAGCATGAACTAGCCTCTTGATCATTTTTTTCAGTTTCTTAGGTGAAATCTGCAACTAAAGGGAATTCCTCCCATCCCAGCTGCCCTGGTAATGCAGACAAGGTTCTCGAGCACGAAGTGGATTTGAATAGAGATGCACAAGCAACGCCACAATCCGGATGTCACCTCACAGTAAAATTTCACAACAATTTAAGGAGTGCTGTGTTCGGTCATACCTGCCGGTGGGCTAACCCTGGGAGGGCAGATCAGCTCCCCGAAAGCTCTCTTATTGCAACTTTCCCACCATCTAGTGGCTGAAGAGTTACAGATCATAAAAACTCTTTAACAGTCCTGTACCTCATGGAGATATTTTTTTGTGTGTGTTTTAGTAAGGTTCCTTGTTTTTTAAGGAAAGGATCAAACAAGGCTACTTTACATCTGCCATTTCTGCTTCAGCATTTAAGTTTTTTTATTCCTAACATAACATTTACAGAAGACAGGACCCCAGAATAAACCCTTGCAGTGGTATTTGCCAGCAAAGAAAAATAACATCTTACTCCCAATGGGGTATCAGCCTCACCAACTTATGATACTTTAATTTAAGAAACTGGTACGTAAAGTCACTGCCAACTGTTACACTCAACAAAGAGAGGATGAACATCACAGCGGGCAGATCACATTAGAAATCCCCGTTTGCCAGATCTCTGGGAGACGTCACCACCTGCCGGGCCCTCCCCTCCTCTATTCCAGACTCTGGAACAACACTTGGACACACAGAGCTAAGCTGGAAGCTGTGCTTTTCCACACTGTTTCCTGTTAACGTATCCAGAGATATTAATGGAATTATGAGTTCAATCATTGCTCAGTACTCTGAGAAATCTGTTCTAGAGATGTCAAAAAGGCCTCTTTTAACTTATGGCAAATGCTCTCTTTATACATACATACATACATATATATATATATATCTACCCTTCAAACAAATGCCCTAAATCTGTTCTGTGAGCGTACACAAAGACTAGATATTAGCATTTCTGGTATGTACTGAGATTAATTTGGAAAATGTTTACAGAAAGCAATGAAAAATAATAAGACACTGATCTAGCTTTCTGTTCTCTGGCAACCACGTGAACTGTTTGGTCATAATCTCTTCCGTGACAGATTTTTGCAGCAGTTTTAAAAAGTACAAAAAAACCCCAGTGTTGTTTTTCAAAAATGTTTCAGTAGTTTGTAATGTAAGCAACAACCAGTCTCGGTAAATATCCCCCCCTTTTTTTTTTGTATTTCCAAGTAAACAGCATCACACTATTAGCTCTCAGCTGCATCCTTGTGGTGGAGGCGGTAATGTGAGGAGGATGCATCTTTCATGGGCCATGTCATCTAGAAAGGCCAACCCCACCCATGTGCTCACCCCAAGAAGGTGCTGAATGTCTGAGAATGCTTCAGAAGTGCCAGCAGTATTACAAATAAATGCATGCTGTCCATGTTAGAAAAACACCTTTAAATTGGTTTGAAGTCTTCTAATTTAATTCTCCTTATAGGATAAGTAACACAGGGTCCTTCTTCTCTACTTGAACATAGAGGAGTATTTAAGAGTACACACCAAAAGCAGTTCTTCAGCATTTGAGCTCCTACAGACTGCCTCAGTAGAAGTCACACCACCATTTCCTATGGTCAAACCTAGTATTAAAAAACTAATTATCTATTTGTCTCTTCCTCCTCCAAGTTTTTCACAAGTCTATAATTCAACTTGTCTGTTTTGCCAATGGAATCACTTGTACTTTTAATTTTCTATTTTGTAATTCTCAAAATATCTGTCTCTACCCTTACATTCAATTGAATGTACTTGGATTCCCAGCTTCTCCTGCCCTTCTTTCCATCTGTGACACTTCCATTTACTTTAATCTATATTTTCTTTCACTGCAATGCTCTATGCTAATGCTTTTTTGGCAGTGGTTTTGATGTAAACCCCAGTCTAGAAGTGAGAATTGTGTAAGGAAACACATTCACTTTCTAACAGACAAGGGAAGGGAAGAACAGCCAAAGACAGTCCATGATTTAGGGAGATGAGGGACACGTTGAGCACTATTTTGATTTAATTGCAATAAAAGACTTTAAGCATTCTCCTCCAACAGCTATGGGGGTGTGAGGAAATGGAATATCAGAATTATTACCAATTAAATATTATAGACAACAGACATAAGGCATTCTCCAGAATCTAATCTAGAACTATCAGATACCAAAAATTCACACATGGCATCACGGTGAGTATTCCCTCCAAAGAAACTTCTAACCTGGGAAGCTGCCTTGCGTCCCACCGCCCCGTTTCCACTCCCTCTCCAGGCTTTGAAATTAGCAAATGCTCGTTAGGAACCACTTTTGTAACTCATGTTCTTGTCAGCAGACAAGATATTATGCAGCAGCATTTCCTGATTTTAAGTAATGAATAAAGAAGCCAGCAAGTTGTTACAGATAGTTCA
The DNA here is from genome assembly GCA_025769975.1 of Gallinago jamesoni. NCBI lineage: Eukaryota > Metazoa > Chordata > Aves > Charadriiformes > Scolopacidae > Gallinago > Gallinago jamesoni. Next base: position 35,922,226 of record JAOQGH010000062.1, on the reverse strand, counting down.
TAAACAAAAAAGTGTCAGAGCTCATTTAATAAATTATTCATTCTGAATTATTTGGTTAAATCTAATATACAGTGCCTATACATATGGGAGGGAAAGAGAGAACATTAACAGCTTTTAACCATATTTTAGAAATGTTCATGTCAATTGTATATAATTTTCAAGGTTAATGGCTTTTTGATACATAATAATGGAACTCCCAGTTATTGTACATATCCTAGTTGCAAAACCTGTTTCATTTGCATAATCATAAATTGCAGTTGAGCAATCCTCAGCATGTGGTTATTCATTTGATGAAAATGTAAATTTCAATTTTATTTTTTTTCAATTGCATACACACTGCATTTACTGAATATGAGAAAAAGCATTTTAATTTAACCAATGAATCCAGCTCATTACAACCTACTAAGAATGTTGAGTAGCCCAGAATTTTGTAACAAAATGCAATTTTAAGCAATAATTTACAATTAACTTATCTTTTCATTTTATGTTTTAACACCTATTAAAACTTATCATGTTTATTTTTATGCAAATAAATTCCCTTTAGAATATAAGATTGCTCCGCCATTTTCAATACAAAATTAGTGTAGTAACATTCAAAGGAAAGGCATTTAATTAAAAAAAATAATTAAAAGGGAGACATTTAAAGCTAACATTGAGTGAAATCTCTAGGAAAAAAAAAAAATTGGTTTCTTGTGCTTGGGACCTAAAAGAGACTCTGATGTTAAAAGGAATACTCAGATCAACTGAGCTGCTTCCACGAGCTGAGACTCCAGGCCTGGCTGTGTTGGAAGGGTACCTAAATATATGTCTTTTTCACCTGTACTCTGGATATATTACACAGAGGTGTTCCCGAGAGACAACGGCCATAAACTCTCCAGTAGGTCTTGCATACAAACCTGGCTCGAGAGCCTTAAATTACCTCTTGTAAAGTCAAGAAACTTTGGTGAGGGAGAGAAAGCTGGAGGAAAATGAAACTTGTGTGCTGCCTCCTTCAGTCACGTTCCCAGTCTCCATTACTGGTATTAGTGTTCACGGCTGTGATTGAGCTGGCGGAGTCACTCTCATCGTTTAGTTAATGAGAGCTCACTCTTCATCAGAGCCTGGGTATTTCCAAGCTACAGACGAGAGCAACAGGTGGAGACTGGGATCCTCAAAGGGACCGTTTAGTTGACTGAAATTAATTTGCTCTGACATTATAACTACTACTTCTAATTAAGCCAAGTTCATGATCTTTTTAGAAGAGAAGTAAAGCTTTGAAAGATGAACAAGCCCAAACATTTTGAGATAATATAAGTAAAATTTCTACTGAAGCAACTTTGGACTTAATTAAAAATGTATCTGATAATCACAGTAATGGGCCTTATTTTAATAAATAATTTTTATTGCATAGCTTGCAAAGATTAACCTGGATTCCATTTCTCTTCAGAGGTAAAACAAGTATAAGTAATTAAACTTTACACATTGGTAAAAGCTAGCATTAGAATTCCATGCTTGCTTTGCTTCCTCCAAAAACCAAGTGTATTCCTGGGCACTGTTTACTGCTTTCTTCTGACTTCAGCAGACCTCTAGAAACAGCCCTACAGCAGCCAGAGCCATGTAGATATTCTCCTCCTTTTCACATAGAAATCCCAACTGGATGGAAAAAGATTCGGGACACTTGTCCATGTCTTGATGTCACAGACCTCAGTCAGGCAAATCTGGAACATCTAGAAATACCAGAGGTGTTTAGCACACACACAGTCCCACTCAATGGTGACAGGGGTCAGTCGGTGCATGTGCTGGAAAATCTGAAAAACTCAAGACTTAGTGTAACATGGCATATGTATAAAGTTTTCTGGGCCCACATGATCTGCTGTGAACATGCTCCATCTGTGACCCACACATATGTCCAACATAACAGAAAGGTGCTGGACCTCCTACAGAAGCTTTGCAAACCAAAGGTCATCACAAAACTCTGACATCACGAGGCAACCAGAGCCTTTGTTATATCTGGTCTGATAGTGTCTGGTATGAATGAGCCGAGACATTTGGATCAGAGCGTGTGCTACAAGCCAATCCTCGTAACGACACCGAGGGTCCCTGCCAATTGCTAAAAGAGCTGGCTTGGGCGAATGAAAAACATTCAAAAAAGGAGAGTGAAATATGTACTTTGCTATGCCTTTGCTCCAAAACTGAGGATATTCACAGTCATAAAACCTTGTGGGAGCTTGTAGTTTCCTTTGGGCAACTCATTACTGAATTTCATTTTCCTGACCTACCTCATGAAATTCTGAGGTGTATTTCTGGCAAAACCAATAGATTTTGATGACTGCTGTACAATACAAATATTGCTTACATATATTTTACTGGTAGAAAAAGTATTTTCTTTTTTCTTAGATGTGATAGTTCTAAGCAGAATGCAATGAATTTAGAAAGACAAAGTCATCACTCAACTTGTCTACAGTACCTTTAGAGATGGGTGTTTATATATATATAAAGACAATTATATTTAGAATCCCAGAATGGTATGGGTTGGAAGGGACCTTAAAGCCCCTCTAGTGCCCTGGGCAGGGACACCTCCCACCACACCAGGTTATTCCAAGCCCCCTCCACCCTGGCCTTGAACCCCTCCAGGGATGGGGCAGCCACAGCTTCTCTGGGCAGCCTGGGCCAGGCTCTCACCACTCTCACCGCAAAGAATTTCTTCCCGACATCTCATCTAAATCTCCCCTCTTTCAGCTACACCTCGTCCTATGGCTCCCCTCCCTGATCAAGTGTCCCTCCCCATCTCTCCTATATACCTTTAGGTACCAAAAGGCTGCATATTTACAGGAGTGAAAATACTAAACTGCTCTGGAGTATGGCAAGTTCCTTTATTTTCTATTCACCAAAAGTAAACGGAGAAAAGATACTAGATACGCAACAGGAAAATTTCTAGAGAGAGGAATCCCTCCTAGAAAAAGAGAGAGGAAAACAGCTGGGCCAGCTGGCACCTCTCTCAAATGCCCTGGCACGGCACCCACGCCAGCTAATTCTCGTGGCCCTGGCTGAGGTCTTTGCTGGGCACCCTCCAGGCTGCTGGGCTAAGCCCCACATCAACACCGTCCCCGGCTCCCAAAGCCAGGGCACGCTTTTGGATGCCCTCCCCCTGCAGAAGAGGAGCTTCGTCAGGAATTTAACACCTCGAGACCGATTTGGCAGCAGCCCCACAGTAAGCAGGTAAACTGAGTGGCACCTGAACCCAGAGTGATTTACTATGGACTTCACACCGCATTACCCTGGAGAGAGCTGAATTGCTGAATTGCACAGAAAACAGCAAGGTGAAACAAAAAGTATAGTTCATAAAACCTACTAACTCATCACGCTGGAGGACAGCACGATTTGGCACACCAAATTAAGAGCTCTGAGTTCAGCTCCTTATGTTCTAATTCTAAGCATCTTCTTGTTTGATTAAGACAACTCAATTACTTTGTATTTGTCCCAGTTTTTCCTGTGTATGAAATGACAATCTTATGATTCTGGATAAAATGGCAAAACATAAAAACATGGATTAAAGAGCAAATGAGAACTATAAGAAAAATAATGTAATGTTGATGTCAATGCCAAAAATGAAACAAACAAAAATATTCTCTTGGTGTTTCCATGCGTAGCTTCAACTATCACCAGGGGATTAAAGAACATACTGTAGGAGTGATTCAACCAGTGGTTCAATAACTTAATTGAGCAAACATGTTTAATGCTTAAGTTTTTCCATCCCATGGAATAAATATGCATTTCCAAGGCAGCAAAGCCTCCCCTGTGCTGTTATTTCCACCCCCTCCTGCTGGCCCATATCCTCCGCACCGTGCCCTGAAGCCACTGGTTTTGCTCCATATGTCACTGGGTTTAAGCCATCCTATTTGCTTGCACGGCGCTATTTGCATCAAATCTGTTTTTCAATATACTGCAGGATAATGACATAAAAAACCCCAAACAAACCCCTGACCATTAATTGCTGCATTTCTGACAGTCCTGAGGAGGAAATTCAGTGTGTGCAGCGATAGCTCCAAGCTGAGAGCTACCTAATGAAACAAAATGTAATTGCTTGAATGAAAATGGGGCAGCATTCTCATGTAAAACCACCGTGAAATGCTTCAGCATTTATATACATAATACACCCACAGCAAAGTTTTGTCTTTGTACTTTCAAATGACCAGGGTTCCTATTTAATTATGTACATAAATAATGGATAGCATTCCTTTTCTTGTACTCCATTGCTGTTATTTCTTTGTTTGTTTATAAATTATTTGCCAGGTTCATTCTGGAAAGGATGGTCCCTCCTCCAGGAAGTTCAGAAACTAAGACAGACATAAATAGAAAAACCGAGGGAAACTCTAGTCCAGCTTTATTATTTTGAGTCCAAATCTAAGAGAAAAAGAGAAGCAGGGTATAAAATTTGTTCCAAATTGAAAGGCTGTACCTCAGCTGGTACAAAACATAGCTATGCCAACTGACCACATCCAACTGATGATACAGCCCTGAATTTTCCTACATCCAATCAAGTGCTGTCAGCAAAGTCATTTCACTAAAAGAAAAAAAACAAACCACAGTACCATCACCCCAAAACCCCCATAAGTAGTAAATTACTAATGAAATAAAAATGAATACTAAATGCCATATAGTGTATCACCTATACATTTTTGTCTCGAGCATAGAGCCAGACACGGATTCTGCCGTTAAGAGCAGCTCTAACCTCCTCCCCACACAGCTCTGCAAACCTTCTAGGCTGATACTGTCCCTGTTAACTGTCTGGAAATACCACAGATATAAATTCACTGTTTCTTTCTGCTCTACTCAGAAATAAATCAAAAAGCTTGTTTAAAATAAGAAATTAAATTACCAAAACAAGCCTACTTTTTAAATTTAATAAAGAGTATTCCATTGGTTATTACCTCAAAGAATCTTTATGCCACGAGACTACGATGGCAGGACGCTCACAATTCAGCGTTAGTTACAAGGCAAGTGGCGCAATTATTCAAATGTGACCTATTTTTATCTTAGAGGCAGTTTTTCAATTTTGAGTTCTGCCTTTATTGAAATGAGAATGAACTTTTTATAAGATTTAAAGATAACGTGCTAGGTAGGACCATGGAGACAAACACGTTCCCTCCAGCAGCTCTGGTTTCTTGCTATAACAACACATAAAACACAGGTAACCTTTGCAGGCAAACCTATGGTGTTTGGGGAACCTGGGCTTCCTTGTACGCCAGTATCTCTCATCGCTGAAGGAAGATAATACAGTGGGTCTGGTTATGTAGCCCAGAAGCTTCAACCAGATTTAAAAAAAAAAAAAAAAAGGTAATAAAAGATGCAACTGGCAGACTAATTTTAATGAAGTTGTTTCACCTTTACCCTAATGTAAAAATGTGAGACTCTTGAATAACCATCTGGATTTACATACTGTGAGTCAGAATATAATTACGTGACCTATTCACAGCTTCAGTACCTAATCAATTGCAACATTCTCATGAATCACACACTTCAAGCCATCCCCATCTCAGCTGCAGAAGCAGCTTTGCTGTGTAGCACGGACAACAGAGGGCAGCCAAGGTAAACGTCGCATTTGGGTCAGGACCGCAGGAGAACCTTTCACAGTCTGACTCAGTCCAAAATCTTCATGAATAAGGCACTTAAACTCATCATTTTAACAGTGGGGCATAAACAGTACTTGGATTCTTTAGTGCCTTCCCCCCACATAAGGATTCCAAGGCACCTTTATGTGAAAATCCATTTGTTTCTCATGCATTATAAACAAAAGAACCCTTTTAAGAGACTTGGACCTTCTCAAGATCAAGTATAAGAAGCAACGACTCTCATATTTGAGAAATACAAAATCTATAGGGATGTATGCAAGATGATTTAGGTTTTCTAAGTTAATTGGGAAAACTCATCATTCAAGACATTCCGAGTTAAAACAGAAGCAGGTATTAAGAGTCTATGAGAAAAAAAGGCCAAATCAATGCATTTGTAACAAATATTTTTGAGAGCTCATTTCAGAGACCCGGTTTCAGAACTGTTCTGCTCCAAAACCAGTAAAACTTCCAGTCAAAGAAATATGACTGAACAGAAATTTATGCAAGGATCATTTGACAGGCATTAAAATAAGTTTATGGACAGGTTCATAATACTTGCCAAAGGCAGCAAAGTTATATATTCCGAGAGGTAAAAAGCTGGCTTCTGGCCCCAGCTGAAGTCACATGTTCCAATTCCCTTAACTAAAGGGACAAGTACAGAGACTTCCAGAAAAAGCAGGTATTTTTGTATCTAAATTCAGAACCTGTGAGAGGGCTCTGACTCATGATAGAGACTAGTTCTCTAGCTGCTCATGCTTGGCCTTGAGACACACACTTTTCTCACATTTTTTGGAATTTATGGGCAAAAATAAAATTACGTGTACTAAGTTACAGAATCTCCTGGGTTTTTTGAGAGACATTTGAAACTACTCTAAAACATTCCCTTAGGTTCTGATGCTTAACTTCTATAGATGGGTAGTAGTCCTAGGCTCCACACTAGACTGTCTCTATCTTAAATCCCGTTACTGAACTCCCCAAAGACCGATGTACGTTCTCAGCATGGACGTGTACAGACCACAATTCTCTACGGACAGCTCTGAAACTTTGTTAAGTTTTCCTATTTCCATCTGAACCAGTCTGTATTAAAAAAAAAAAAGAAGTTGCCCCTGAAGCCAATGACAGTCAAAATGCCCAAGTAAAGACAAGGATTTGGATGTTAGCAGTGTATTGTTAGAAAGAAAGAAACAGAGCAAACTAAAGAAACCTCAAGTTTCTAATTAGCAAGGCTATAAGGCCGCTGCAAGAAAACAACCAAATGCAGGGTCTGTAAAATAACACCATGTTCTTTCCAGCACTTTGTATTCTCAATGGGCCTGATCCAATCCTTATTCAGAAAACATTTCACAGACTTCAGGCACGTTGCTATGCAGTGATCTGCGATCTGTTTCATTAATCCAGAAAAATTCTAACTAGCAACACAACACCCTTTGATAATCCCAAAGCACAACAACGAAGAAGAATGTTTACTACTATCTAGCGAGCCATACATAATACAGCTCATCATCAAACTTCCTTCCTGAAACAGTAGTAAAAGAAATCTGCAATATCCCTTGAATATTCCACAAATATCAGAGCTCTAAGTACAGAGAGAGAACAGAGTCAAATTAGACGGTGTGCCACTAAAATAACACATGTACCCAAGAAGGATTACAAAACAAGGCAACCAAAAAGCTCAAGTGTATTTTTATACTCAGTGCATAACGATTTTGAGTCCAAATAAGTGCCCTTTGTGTGCTGCAGGAAGGCCCAGCCTCCTGGCACAGGAGAACAACTGTAGGTGCAACAGAAACATCACAGACACGCGCACAGAGAGAGCAGAGCTTTGGTGCTTGCTCCTCTGGCACCAGTCGGCGTGTATCATACCCCAGGGGGTACAAATCACCTCCCTGAAACACAGAACTATTCCTCGGGCAGAGAGACTAGTATTGCGTATGGGTATGAGCTATTGTCCTATGTAACTTATATTAATATTTCAATATAAAGACTGTTTCTGCTCTATAGCACTGAGCAAGACAATTAAAGCACAGACTAATTATGACTGGCAGGCTGATTTAAATAAAAACTGGTTTCAAATAAGTTTATTGTAACAATAGCCTTTTGGACAGTTAGCAATGTACCATCTATCTTTACAATTGTTCCTTTATAGTATTTTTTCTGAACTATCTCTGGAAATCCTTTGACGCTAAATTGTATTATACCATCTTCCCTTAGACTCAAATGTACTTCAGGCACCGAAAAAAAACCTGTCCTATGGAACGTGGCAAACTCTTCCCTATAGTGCATGTCTTTTCCTTCTAACTTTGTTCATCAGCATAAAGGTAACTTCTAAATCTGTCTCAATTATTTTTCATACACCGTAGTGAATGTGAACTTAAATAGCGCTGTACCTTGGCAGCATGGAGAAATGCACACGTGGAGGTGGAGCAGCCCCTCTGAAGGAGCAGGATGTGAGTTTTGGAAAGAGCCTGCTCTGCTGGTGTCCAGCATGTGTCACCAATCCCCAGGGCATTAAGGCAAGCAAACACAGGAACAGTTCTCTGCAAGTCAGTCAACAAACAGAGCCTGAGTTTTGTAACCTGTGAACTAGAAAAACACTGCGAGCAAGTGCAGACACAGCTGAGCCCATGCACTCTAACATCAGTCAATCATCTCTACTTGGGACAGTAACACCAGACACGGTGACTTCAGATACGTAATATGCAAGGAGACAGAAATCTACTTTAGCTTAGGCCCCTGCCTTGCAGTGATCTTAGCCCAAACCAGAAAACTATGAAAGCAATTTCATAATTTCATAATGGTATTATTTCTTTGAAGCTACAATTGCATTTGAGTCTTCTGTGCTCACCTCTCACCTTAGAGGTGCTCACCTTAAAGCATTTACATCTCAAATGCTCTAAGAAACAAATCTGCCAAGTAAACATCTGCAGAGACTGCAAATTTGGAGTAAGTACTGGAGCACTTGCAAAAATGAGTTTGTAATTCAGAAAGACCAGATATTAATGATGGAAATAAAATCAGAAATTTTATAGTCACCAAGCTACGGAACACCAATCACATGACTTTGAAGTTCAATCAAAAGAGACAGTACAATTCAATTTAGGTAAACCAAGCACTTATAATTGATTTCTTCTGCCTTTAATTTGCAGATACAGATTAAGATTTGTTAGTTGACATGATTCAGAGAGAAATAAAAAGTATATATTGGTTGCTGACAAGTTATAAGGAGAAAAAAAAATGCTGAAAGAGAGTAACATAAACCCATCACTTGAATTACAGATTTGCTCTAGAACCTCTCCTGGGAGGCATTTCTGGGTACACAGAAAGTACAGTTTGTTTAATGAAATGAGATGTGCTAGAATACAGAACCTTGTATTCATAAACCCTGTCCTTTCTCGCTATGTCTTAGTGGTCGGACACATCTTCTAGACTCACATGTTATAGTTAGCACAACATGTAGCTTTATTAAAGTTATTTCTGGCTCTGGTGTTTTTCAAACATACACAATACAAATATTTTCTGCAAGATCTAGTTCTGAATGATTAAATCAGGTGCCTCCAAATGCTGACAAATACTGAGGAAGAGTCAATAAAACAGAATGACTTCAGGCTCACCCATCTTCTGTAATCATTGTTTTCCTATTACTGCTGAAAGATGCCTTTTTGTCAATCCATGGAAGAATGGACTCGCTCCATAACCACCAGGCATCAAAGCGACGTTGGGATCCGTAATTCCTTGCACCAGAGGAAGGACACAGAGCGGAGTTTCTACACTCCAAGAGAAACATTTCTGACCTAATGCATTGGCGAGTTAGCTATTGGACTCATGAAGCTACCAGCAGGGCTTCCCGAGCGGCAGTTAAATACCTCTGAGCTGCTTTTAACATGGATCCTGTTAAAGTGGCCACATGGATTTTTATCAAAATGCTAGAACACTCCAAGTTCTTCCGTATAAATGGACTCCAGACCTTTGCAGTGTTAGCTAATCTGGTTACCGTAACCGAATTCATTGCTACCTGTGCTTTTTTTCTTTCTAAAAGTATAGATTTCTGTCTGAAATAGAAAGCCTGCTCCATGCAATATCACACTGACCACAGAGAGCTCTCTATAAAACCCAAAAGAAAGCTACTTTTACAAGGTCCTCCTAAGCAGAGACTAAGTTTTGGAAAACACTGCAGTTAAAAGGCAGCACATATGCTTATGAATTAGGCATTTCCCCCCCTTTATTCTTTATCGTTAATGACATTTACATTAATGAAGGCTGAGTAGAGGAAAGAGGTGTCCCTTCTATTCATTGTTCCTCATCTGAAGTTTTAATTATAGCTTCACACCTCCACAACTGATTACTATGAGGCAGTGATGACTGCAAACCCAGCAGAGAAGCAAGAGGGATCACTGCATACAAATATTCCGTTACCCTGCAGGATCCTAAAAATTTTTGATTTAACAAGCAAGGACAGAGGAAAAGTACATATGCCAAGTAACCTGAATTTAAGAAGTTTTCCAGGAAATTGAAATGCCCTTAGAGGGGAAAAAGGTTTTGATTAGGAGATGTATAGCATTGCGAAGATGCTGGATATGCAATGTTTCTCAAACCAGATTCATCAAAGTACTCTGCAAACTATTTTCTTTTGAGAAATTCTCAGAAACTCTGACAAACTGCACTGCAGGCACGGCACACTAACTCACTAACACTGTAATTAGCTGCTTTATAACACAGTGTGACTACATTCCTCAGCTGTGAGATAATGAAATAAAACATTTCTAATATTGCTCTTGCAAATATTAATATCAAAAGTCGACCTATTAGCTTTCAAGAGAGCAGAGATTTAGCCTGGCATGGAAGCACTGTGAAAAAAAAAAAAAAAAAAAGGAAAACTCATTTCTTTTTGGCAGCAAAGAAGAGAGGTCACAGCATGAGAAGGTAAAACATACCTGAGGAATGCAAATTTTTTGGATACAATCTGATAATCACTTCTGTCAACAGCAGCCCATCTTTCTTCACCCCTCTGTCCAGCCCTGCACCCCTTGTGCTGCACACCCAAGGTTAAAGCTCTGCCCCTGCTTTTCAGGTCAGGCAGCCTGAGACCCACTGCAGCTCCTTGCCGTGGGCCAGGTAGGGCAGGGACCAGCAGCGCTGGGCTGAGGAGCTGGAGGATGAGCAGAACCAGAGTGCTGCCCTGGGTACCGGCGATGCTGCACCCTCCACCAAGCTGTGGCCCACCACAGGCACAAGTCCCTCCCCAGCTTGCACCACTTTGGACAAGAGTAGACAGAGGATATGCTCCCAACCGGGCGAGGGAAGAAGATACTGCTATGGCTGAGGCACTGGGCTGAGACTCAGAATATCCAAATTGAAGTTCTCTGGTCTACCGTAGACCTTCTGGTCCATCTTAGGTCTGCCAAGCATTCTCTCCATCTCCCATTTATCCATGGGACAAGGGACTCAGAGCATCGGAGTATTTTCAGCCTCAGAGGCTCCTTCACTCCCCCTGGGCAATGTCTCACGCAGCAGGGCCTCCATATACCACTGTCACGGAATAACAATAAGGATCTTTTTCAAACAGCACTCACACGTACGTGCAGCTTGGGTGAACGCGACGGACATCTATACACCAGCAAGGATTAGAAATTAAAGGAGTAGGAGAGACAAACTATCTGCTAGCAGCTGATAATACTGCAGGGGAACAGCAGGAATAAAACACTGCAGAAGAGTTGTCAACTTCCCTCTCTTCCTCGGTGGTGGGATTAGTGGAAAAGGTTAGACTATACATTATCCAAGAGTCATTCTAATGATGTATCACTCAGAGGTTTTCATAAAATTAATCTCTCAATAATAAGACATAATACAGGTTTCATGCATACTAGGTAATTAAACAGCTTGATGAATAGATGAAAGAGTGAATGTTCTGGATCCTTAAACAAATCACAGCTTTAAATTTCATTAATTTTAAATTTACTCCAAGACCTAATTTAAAATTGGCAAAGCTTCCCTACCACCGAAACCAGAAATCATTAAATAAAACTGAATTGGATTATTTATTGTTGTCTCAGGCCAATAAAATACATCAACTTACAATATCGGGACAACAAAAATATGACAAAACCTCAACAATATTAAAAATAGTTTGAAAAATTCACTGGAGCTCTTGGTTGAAAATTTAAACAAGCTAATCAATTTACAGATACTTTCTCGGCTTTTCATTTTCTATCCTGTGCCTAGGGCTACCACACTGGAAGGTTTGTAATAATTTAACCATCATCTGCTAGAGTTTCAAGGGAGGGGAAGGCAAAGAAAGTGATTCTATCTAGTTTTTAGGCAAAGAACACCATGGAAGGCAGTTGCTAAAGTCTGCAGAGGGTGTCAGTGTGTGCAGCACTCCGAAATACCACGCCCCAAGTAAAAGAGACACTGCTTAGAGCACTTCTTTAAGGTTTCAAATTGTAATCAGAGTAAAATCTGTACGATGCAAATAGGGAAAACTACAAGAGAACAATAATGACCCATGACTGGGAAAAGAGTGACTTAAAACATCTCTTCTACTATGAAATCAGGAAAAAAACCCACTCCACAGGTGAGTACAAAGTCATCTCAGAACACAGAGTGGCGATGAACCGTCTGGGGCGGATCTGGTGGTTTGGTGCCTCGGGCAGCCGTGCTGGTTTAACAGCCCCAAAGATGCCATCTCGGCTCCCTCAGCACCCGGCCCATCCCAGGCTCCAGCCCCGCTGCCACCAGCAGCTCACCAAGTCAGCCAACAACTTCTTTCCTTTGCCGAGTTCGTTGTCTGGTGGGTTAGTGAGCAGAGAGGCAGCAGCAGGCTTGGCACCATCCGCTCCCCGGCTCTGTTAACCTTCCCCCCATCCTGCCACACACACACAACCCCTCGGACACCGCGTTTTACTCTCACTGAAGGCATATTCTTGAATTAAGATCTGGTTCCAAAGCAATTAAGCGCTCTCCTGTTTTTCAGAACTACAGGAGTGATTAAACTCTGCCCTGGTGCTTTTTGGAATTCAAGCCCAATCATCTTCATTATGTCTGTTCCTTTTGAGATTAGTTGGCGATGTTTCTCCCGCAGATGCCTGAAGAGAAACACTCTACAAATGTGTGCATTTAACCCAAGAGGGGGATGACGCAATCTGCCCCTATGCTGGAGTCCTGTACGAGATGCCTTTCCAGATTCTCTGCACTGCTCTCTAGGTCTATTTTCTTTATTTGTTTTATTAGTCTTAGACATTAGCTTTTCATATCTTTGCTTTTCTTCAGTAGGTCACCAATGAAAGTGAACAATTTTCTCGGTCTTTTCCTTACTCTTTTATGTAAACCCATATAATAAGATTATCTTTAACCGTTGACATAACTCTCACTCACGCAAATGCAGCAGATGAAGGAAGAAGTGGCCCCTGCTGGCAAATACCCAGCTTATAGACTTCCTATTGTTTTGCTAATAATTAGAAGCTGGAATTATCAGTTTGCTGGAGCTGCAGTGAAAAAAATCCTTTTGCATGTCATCACCGATAGCATTTTTTATCCAATGACAATTCTCACACCCACTAAACACCTTCTCTAAACCTTAAGACTAAAGGAGCTTAGCCAGGAAACGTTGGCACATCATTATGCTTTGATGAACACCACTATCTGAACACAGTGCCCAGTCCAGCAGCTCCCAGTCTTGAAGTGGTCTTGACCAGAGCAATTTTACATCCTAGAACCCGAATAAAGCAGATTGACTTCCTAACATAAAGAATAATTCCAAACAACCATCCAGACCGCCAAAGGGATCAAGAGACACTGAAAAAAAACACTGAAAAAACAAACAGACTGAGAATCTGTGATGCTCATGAGATGCATAAGTGACTTCTTGCTGACCCAGCAGAAGCTGCAGGTCCTCTAAGAGCACTCCGAGAAAGATATGTGGGAATTACGACACCACCAAAAAAAAGTGAGTGAAGATGGATTGAAATATATGGTCTGCAGATCTTCAATTATGATACTGAAAGCAGAATTCTTTTATGATTTTCATACCTGAAACACTTTAATTGGAGCTTTAAACAAGTGCTCCCTAGAGACCCAGGCTATTAACATGCTAAAAATCCAAAAATAAAACCCAATCTTCTTAGAGGTAGCGTCCAAATCTGCATAAAGAAGAATCAGTGTGTACACCAATCTTTCTCCATCACCAGAAGAGAAGCATTACTTGGACCACTACTGCAATGTCTCTCCCATGTTCACATCTGACACCAAATTACAGGGTCAGGGTTATCAAGGGTATCTCAGAGTGACAGAAGGGAACAGCCCGCTACTCGTAAGATACCATGAAATGCTATTGTTACATCTATTACGTGTCCTGTGCTGAAATAGATGGAGTTAACCACATGTATTTTCATAAAGGCCATTATTCTTGTTCAAAGAACGTATTATTTTATCAAAGGAACTGAATTCTGAAAAACCCTGCATCTTTAACTGGCTGAAGAAATCCAATTCTACGTTTTTACCCCCTCTGACCCAGTCAATGAAACTGCATGTACAACCCAGCAGCAGGTCAGGACTGTACCCAGATTACTGCTGGTTGGCTTAGACTGAACCCAGACAACAACACGGTAATAACAGTAGATTGAAATAAGCAGCTGAAAAGATTTTATCTATCTTTTGATGGAAGAGTACATCTTCTTCCCTTACCTCCATTCAGAGGCTATATTAGACCCTCACAGCTGTCCCTCAGTGCCCCAGGAGTACTTCTACTGAAGATTGATTTTTATCCATCTGCGTTTGATGAGAAAGGAAAGACCTTTGCTTTCCAATAATGAGACCTGTATCATGCCTTTTACTTTCGCAGACAGGACTTCTGTTGGAAACTTTAGCTCTGGATTATCACTTAAATAGCATGCACCAACGCTGCTGCTTGAGTTTGCTTTCTAGAAGTTTCTAAGTTGCATTTAAAGGGTTACATTGATTTTTAAAGGTCTCAGCCTGGCTGAGATGGCACCTATTTTGCTATGAAACAAGTTAGCAGTCACAGTCAAGAGAGTCACATAATATAGTTAATCTCTTTTCTCAAGCTGTTGTTAAATTGTTAGCCAGCATGTGGTAGTCACATGTGGATGCTTATTATTCTACCAACAAATACTGTATTTCATTCTGGTTTGCCTGGCACGAACAGCTCATAGCGTATTCTTTGTCACTTAATTTCCTGTGTATTTTGTGAACACTTACGAAAGCTCAGCAGGGTGCACTAGAGAAACCTAAAGAAAGAACATGGGACATTAATCAAATTACTGTATTAGATGCTATTACATGTCTTCAAGTTGGAACTAGTATGTACAGATTTTTACAGAAAAAAATCTCAGAAGAGATCAAAATAACTTATTAGGTCAATTCATCCTTTTTGATGCCCTTGCTGATCGTGCAGGAAGCTACAGGCTGTGGAAGGGAACGAGATAGAGGCTATGTCCAGGTGTCAGGGGGAAAGGAAGGGCAGGGAAGCACCACTGTAGCACCCTCCCTCCTCTGGTCCCTGCAGGCAAGCTAGACCTGTGCCCCCCGGGAGCTGGTGGTGGCAGCACCGATGTGGTATGTCCTCCTCACAGACACCATTGAGGTGGTATCTCTCCCAGGGCTACAGAATCTGTCCCTCCTTTTCCTCTGTTGCTTCTTCCATTTCATCTCTCTGTGAGATCAGCAAGTGTAGAGCTTGGGTGAGCTTCTCCAAGCAGAACAAGGATCAGCAAAGCACTTCCAGTTACCATGGTATGAATCAGACTTTCTTCAAGAGCCTTCTCAGACCGCTAGCAAAACAGGGACAGTGTCGGAGGGAACACAGCAACAGCCCCTTCTAGCCCAGCAAAAGAAGAAAAATGCATCTGAAAAACTCCTCTGCTGAGAAAAATGATTTAGTAGATGTTATATCTTTTGACAAATAAATTAGGCAGCTTCAAAGTTTACAATTAAATTAGGATGCAGCCAATTATTCTCTATTTGCAGGCTGTTTTAATTTCTTCACCTCAGGAGGTCTTGAAAAGTTTTATGCTCACTGAAAACTATTCAATGCTTTTATGCATTGAATCCTAGCTTTCTGCTTTGCATTTCTGTACCAGTACCTCTGCAAACATACCAGGACTTTCCCGAAATTAAGATGAAGTAGAACACTGCTAGTGCAGAGAGGTACAAGAAAAGCACATAGAAAAATGAAAGATCTGAAGTAAGTCGTCTTAATATATTGCAAATATAAATTCTATGTAAATGGCTTTTTGCTTGCACTGCTGTTTCCTAGAGTTCAACACTGCACTTGTCTACTGGCTGAAATTACTTACAATCAGGAAATTAAAAAAAACCCTATAGGTAATTACCAATGTTTTGGAAAAGAATTGTACCCCAGTTTCTCTCTCTATTCACCCAGCTACATAACTGAACAGAGTTCATCAGACAATCTCTAATGCCTATGGAAAGCACAGGACAAAGAAAATAGTGGAAAAGAGGTGAAGAAGATGCTTTAAAATAGAGAATATTAATCAAAGAAGAGACGACAGCAGCAGAAGATCAGAAAGAGACATGTTGGATTTCCAAGATACCAAAGGACAATGTAAGGCTAAAGTACCAGAGCCCCAGCACACGCCTTGAAAATGCCCCGATTTTCAGAAGTAATAAATACCTATTGACATGTTGACATCTTGACATCACCTCCACACCCCCGCCTGAAAGTCACAGCTCTTACCAAGGAGAATAAAACAAAGGCTTTTAGGGGATGCTGCATTTTAAAATCTTGGCCTAAAATCCAATGAAAGAAATGTATAATCATCGTCTCTAACCTGAGAGCCTGCAAGGTCAGAGTCCACGTGCGTGACTCTCCATATTTCATGAGAAGGAATACATCTACTGAAGTATCTGTAGTTCAGCCCTGCCTTTCTGGTTGAGGGAAGAGGTTTTTTCCATGGGCTGGGCCTTCATCTCCAGCTTCTCTCCTCCTCTGCTGGGCTGTACCAGGATTGTGGGGAAAGCCAGAGGGAATTGTTCCCTTGCACGGGTCAAAAGCAAAGAATTGCACCAGCTGAATGCATTTGGCAAAAGGTGTGAAGAGCAATGTTAGCAAGTAATTGTTTTTATCAATTATCTAAATTAAAGGCAGGGGTATCTGTAAACCACCTGGAGCAGGAGAGTTTATCCAAAAAACATCAATGAGGAATCTGTAACTTTCAATTCAGTCACTGAAGGAATTGGCAATGAATAATTTCAACTGACAAGTATAGCGCTTTCTGTCAACAAGTTATTTGTAAACAGGCTATAAATTTCATTCATTTGTTCATTATTTGTGCTCCTTTAACAATTACCTTGTGCAAATAAATTTAAACTTACAACTAGTTGCTAAGAATGCCTGTTGTTTATTACATGTTACTGCAGTGACATATCTCACTTTCTAATCAGGTTGAACTTTTGAGTAAGTTCAGCCTCCCAAAATTCAGCTTTCCAAACTGTTCCTTCTGCATTGACTGCATTGCTATTTATAGAGACAAATGCTTATGAATCTGAGCCAGAAAAAAATATTATTGAGAATAGATTGTTATAATATAACATAACATATAATTAAATTATAACTGTTTTCTGAATTTACTCGGTATGTAAAACGTCCAAGGTTAGGTTTTTACGTGACATAAAATTGAGTATTGCTGTCCAATGCAGAAAAAACTTACAGCTTTGAGGGAAAAAGCTTGTTTTTCTCAAAGAGTGTGACTCTTATTTGTGGTTACTTCAGATAGAAAAAAAATATGTTTTGTTTCAATAATATAACATCATAAAATCAAAATTCTAGATAATTACTTTCACAATTTTTGTGGGTTTTCATCCATAATACCAATACAGAGAAACAAAAAAACAATTCCTGAATTCAGATCACGTGCTTGACAGAAGTATTTTACTGCTCATAATGCTGAGTTAAATCGGCTACGGTCACTTGTGCCCAAAGAATGCCGCAGTCACAGTTTATGTGCAATCTATGACGACTTTGCTATTATCAGACAGCTGGTTTTTTACAACATAGACTCTAAAGGAGAGCGATGAGCAATGTCCATCATACTTTAGTTCATTTGAGTTCATCCCACTATTTCCACAGTAGCTCTTTCTCCTACTGTTGTAGAAGTTTCTCTTGGAGTATAACAAGAAAATGTGTATACACTGTCATCTTCTCTAGTCCTAAAGTTCTGACTACTTACGAATAATCTTGGTTAGAATTATTGCCAAACCCACTGAATTGTTGTAGGATCAGCTACGACATCTACAGCTCCAGATGGACTAGGAACTGCTACCAAGATTCAAACACAGTTTAATAAAATGAGTGGAAAATAAAGGAGACCCCACATGACATGACGGGAGGCAATGATAGCAAGTACTGAAAAGGCAACACAAGGTCTGACACTTATAGCCCAGCAAGAGTCTGGTAGTATATATACTCCCATTGATTCAAGGAATCTTTTGACTTTATCAAACCCACACATACCAGCCTTCCAAGTGTGGCCAAACAAAACGAAAAGGCTTTGGTGCCCTGTGCTCACCGTATTTCCTGACAAGTGAAAATGCAGGACGAACAAACTGCAAAGACCATCAGCGACCAGGATTGTGTTCTGTTGACTCGTTTCTGTCAAACACAGGGTGGTTTCTCTACACATCATTAGACCAGTTCAAAGATCCTTTTCTCTGTATGATGTCAGTAACAGGAAGAACAAAAAGCAAAACCGGTGATAGTAAAATGCACGATGGCAGTGAAGCTGGAATATCAGCCACCTGGAATATCAGGGGTCTGCAAAGATGAAGTGGATACAGAACACCGCTTTCAGAGCACATAGTTAAGAAATGTTCCGTATCTGCATTTGAAACAAACATTAAGTTGCAACCCGCTGCCACTCTGCATGACCTGTGCCAACCCACCTAAGGCTGAAGTCTACTTTTCCCAACTGCCATCAACACCAGAGGGTGCAATGCCTTTTGGCAAATATTTAATTTGCATTTTCCTTTTTGTAACACTTTGCCTTTCCAAGCTGGAGTCCAGATGAGTCACAAGTTGTTTCCAGTCAAGGCACTGGAAACTACACTCCACCTAAGGCCACGGTCTCTAACTTGTACAGATGCCCTGGAATCATAACAAAGACCATTGATACACCCTTTTGAGTATATCGTATTTATTTTTTGTAGGTTCCTTACCGCATAAATAGACAAATGTTTAGTTTCTCAACTTGAAAGCCTGCAGATGATGAACTTTTCTTTGTTGCTGTACAACATAAAGTCAGCCTCACACGAGAGTGCACTGCGATGATCATTACAACAAAGGTAAGGTGATCATTCCTTCATGGCTGTAACTGCTCTCATGCAGTTATTTACAACAGCAATCCCTTCCTTGTCAATGTTCTACCAGAAAAAAGAATCTAGACTGGATTTTGCAATGGAGCTGAAGTAAATTATACACCCAGATTTTCCTGAAGTTGGCAGAGGCCCTTCCCCATGCTCATTTGTAAATCCCAGCACTATCAGTCATGTCTACAAAAGCTATCCGGAGAAGAAAAATGAGATAAGCCATAAAAAGAGCACCTGAGGAAAGGAAACATAACTAAATCTGCTTAGGCTCAGCTCCCAAGCAGATACTACAAAGGGCCTAAGGTATTTATGGAAGGTAGAAGACAGGTCACAGAAGCATTAGGTAAGGGACCAACAAAGGGAAAGTCATGGTCTGTGGATTTGTTTATTTTTAAGTTGTTACATAAAAATTATAATAGTTTCTATTTCACTGCAATATTCTGAAAGAAATTACACGGGTTACACACCCTGATCATCTACCAGAACATATTGTTGCAGTCAGAAAGGAAACTACCTTCTGGCCTTTGGCCAGTTGTAATGATCACAGAACCTAAGGGGGAAAAACCCAACCCCAAAACTGCCAAAGACACACAGAAAGCACCCAAAGTCTTATTTTTAAGCAGAAATTATGAACTTTGAAAGGTTAAAATGATTCTTTCTGGTCTACTGTACTACAAGAACCTGAGGGACCTTTTCTCACAGTTTATGATGCCTGATCAACTGATATAGTCAAGTCATTGGGTACTTATGTTTATGTTGTGCATAAAAACGTCTTCCTTAAATGTATCCCAAAACAAGTATCTTAACATAGCACTTCTAAAATAAATATTCTGTTGTTCTGAATGCAAAGAATTTATTTCTGTAGTCTCATTGTCACGTAATGGACAAAGAGTTTATTATCCTAGACTCTAGGGCCCTCAGAGAATGCACCTTCCACACTGCTCTTAACCTTTTTCAAAAGAAATACAATTGCACTTGTAAAGTACTGCATTATGTGGCAGCAGTGAATGAAACCATAATTCTGTTTACTAGATATTACTTAGGCTGTGGAAACAAGAGAATTGTGATTTCTAGAGGGACTATGAGGATCACAAACCAGGCATTTACCTGGACATTTTTATTACATTTTCTTTTATTAGTCTTTATCAAATCAAAGCTGCAGATAGGAAAGTAAGATAATGTTTTCACATCTTCTCTCAACACTAAATGTTATGATTAGACAATACATTATGAGACATGTTGATACACACTTGCCCATTGGGATATAATATATAAGGTATATAGTCAGAGCTATAGATAATAAGCTGTTAACCTCATGAGAAGTTTTGCTAAAATGACTCAGATTTTCATGTGTGTGTGCATGGTGAATGCAAACAATCAATTTTTGCCATTAAAAGTAAAGTTTTCAGCTTTTTATTTCAAGAACTCTGCCAGCCTTATGCTTTGGAGCAGAAAAATTATATTTGGCTTAAAATTCCGTGACAAATATGATTTTCACCTGTCTATACTTGACAAAATTATACTAATTGTAATATTTTAACGGTTCTTCAGCTGGCTCATCCTGAATGAGTTGGTATTGATGAGAGCACACGGTGCTGGGTACCAAATCCTCCATCTGACCAAACGGCGCAGTACAGAAAGAAAGACGACGGTGTTAAGAGGGCAAAGACAAAGTTCTAGCAGCAGCTGGAGGAAGGGAGGAGGTACAGATGCTACAGCGCTGTAATACATGAAAACGGATGGGTAAACAGACCATCTCCCACACAGTGCAAATGACAGCCTGGCATCTCCATGCATCTCGGGGCACAGTGGAGACCCTCAGCTCTGCCAGGTACAGTTGTTAAAGATGGAGATCATCCAACTAATAATGAGGTGTCCTGAGATTAACGATGAGCTGAATGACAAGACACTCATTCATTTAAGAGCTGGGGAGAAGCAGAGCTGGACATATGTCACCTCTGAATGATCAGCTGCATTACCGGGACTTATGTTTCACTGCAATTCCAACCTTTTGCTACACTGGTACCTGGCAGCCTTTGTTGAAGAATTTATTTGTTGTATAATTAAGATGCACTTACTTCAACCGCAGATAATGTTTTGTTTTGCCTTTTTATTATGAACTTGTCAAAAGGAGAGATATGATAATAATAAAATGACAAAATAACATGTTAATTGTTGAAATAAATGGGATGTATAATACATCAGGTAATGGTAATTAATTATATGACTGATATAAATAATGTCAGTTTTTCATTACTACTCTCAAACACTCACAATTATCCATACTTAAAGTATTGGTAATCATACAAATAGGCTTAATAATTATAGTAACAATGGATTCTAGCACTACCAAAAGTAAACAGGCAAACTCTAAACCTAGAACAGACTTCTAGGAGGCAAATTATTTCCGAGTCAGACAGGCAGATATTAAAGTTAAAGCCACATATTTTTCTGCCTGTTTACATTTGTAGCATAGTAACTGGGGAAGTTTTTAATCAAGTATTAAAAGTAGTCAATAGTTTTAATAATAAGTATTTGGAAATAATAAAATGAACAGACTATTAAAACTAGTCAATAGTTGTAACAGTGTGTTCATTTTATTATTTCCAAGGTTCACCACACAGCTTCATTCTTTATTTGATCTAACTCTGAACTTTCCCTTAAGCTCCTATCTTAAATATGAAAACTTGAGATACTCAGATACGCTATTTAGTATAATATGAAAATTTAAAGTACTCTAATTATTATATTTTACCATACTATCCAATTCAATCCTCCCTATTATCTTTAAGGCTTTGCTTTTACTGATGAGATATATCGTACTACCTACAGCTTATTTTCAAGATTAACTATGGCAGCACAGTATACTTAATTTTTAATTGTATTTCTGCTGCTGAAGTATGGATTGGTGTTTAAGATGTGTACTTTGTCTTTTTTAAATATTCTTTTATTTTATCATTTGAATACAGATAATAAAGTTCTTTGAACTAAATGGTTATTAAAAAAGATCATTTTGCAATACAAACAGATCCTGTTCCTAAACCTCTGACAGGCAAAATTCGTGTGGAAAGACAAGAGTGGAACCAAAAGCTCTATTTTTAAATGCCCCAAATACCACATGCCAGAACAGACTATAAACAAAGTCGTAGCAAAAATTTACATAATTCAGTAGAATAGCCCCTTGCTAGGAAGATGAAATAATTACTGCCAAAGTATTTAACACTTCATAATTGCATACCTATAACATATGCCACTTCAGTAATGGTCTCATCTGATAATTAAAAAGTAACAGCAACTTTATGTTTTTCATTGCAGTTGGCTTGACAGGAGGGGGGGAGGTTATAAGCAAACTGCTTAAGTCAGGCATTGTTCCTTTCCAAATATGTATGCAAATTTATGCACCAGGGAGCAAGATTGAGTGTCCAGTGCCAGGCTTTCAGTTTTGGCATCTATGTCTTCACTGCTCCTGTTTGAAAAAATCCTGTATAAAATATTAAATTCTCTGAAAACATCGTTTTAATTACTCTTGAAAGACTTACCCAGCTATTAAATGATCCAGGGTTAACTGAAGGGCTACTGCTATAAAACCATTTAAACAGGCCATGGTGATTTTATCAAATTTCACAGCTGTTCCTGCAGCAAATGCAGTTTCTCAGAACACAAGATTTCTAGTTAATCTGTTAACAGTAATTTTGGAGAAAATCTGCATCAAAGGAGAAATTGTTACACAGGAACAGCCTGACTGGACTGGACCCTCAGTCAGCCCAGTCCAGAAACCTGTCTCCAGGACGAGCCAGCACCAGATGTTCCCATGAAAATAAATATATAAATACGTAACACACAATTGGAATTCGGCCTACAAAAGGTCGCTCTGCTTAATCACTAAGACAGGAGGCTTGCTTTTTCTCCAATGTACTTTTATTAGCATCGCACCATGCAGAGTTCTTGTTATTCATATAGAAATAACCACTCTTTGAATCCAAGTTTCTTGTCTCAAACAGTGATGGAATCTATAGTTTGATAGTATGGTTTGAGGATATAGCCTCCTTTTTTCATTCAAGATTTTTCATATTTCTATTCGATCGTTCTTTTATTAGGTGATAATTTCTCTGAATCCCTGATTATTTTATAGGCTTTTATCTCACTCCCCTTTTTCTTCATCCTTGTACAGTGATCAGTCTCACTCACTCCAATTTCTCTCCCCATGAGGGACTGTTCCTATGTCTGATCTGATTCTCCACACCCATAACTTCCCACCGAGGGAAGCCATACACCATTTCCTCAGGTAACCCATGCCAAGAGAATGATAAAGATACTACCATTGATTTTAGCGTTAGAACCGCAGTTCAGCTAAACCACTGTTTAGCTGCATCTCAGATGCTGCATTTATGCTGTTTTAGGGACCAGACCCAGAGGAGAGCATGGATCTTCCAGACAAACTGTGTGGAATTGGCTTGTGTCCACCCTCCTCTGGGGTGGTCTGACCAAACTCATTTTGCACGGTGCTCGGCTGAGGCATCCTTCCAGTCTAAGACAATGACCTCAGTCCCGTAGCCATGAGATAGAACAATAACAACTATTATTATTTTTGCTTTTTCAGTTCAGTGTACTCAAGATAAAGGCAGCAGTTTGGCTAAAGCTCCCAAGACCTTTATTTTCCTAGCATGCTGTCAGGAAGTGTGCCAGGAATGAAGGATGTTGGATGGAAGGCCTGCTGAAATCCTAGTGATGAATTACCTTGGTCAGAAGGAGGCAAAGCTTTTTCAGCTAATGCCCACGTGCCTGAAGTATGACTCTGGATCCAAAAACGCTGTGATAAGTGTGTGGGTTTCATCCTGAAGTTTTGTCTTATTCCAGAAGGAGGCCTATTCACAATGTGGAAATGATCCCCCACAGAAAATAGGGAGCAATCAAATCAAGGTAGAGATAAACCATAGGATTCCCAATCCTTAAACGTAACGCCAACACCAAATGCAATTACACTGGGACGACTGGTCTATTGATAACAAAAGAAAATAATAAACAGCACCATGTCAACATCTGTCAGCTTTCTAGGTCTGCAGACCTGGCAGAAATTAGCAGTGAAGCTGGTTCATGGAGTTTATATTCCCAGGTCCCGTATCTCACCCCAACTATAATAAAAAAACACAGGTTGAATTGCCACACTAAAAGAGCAAACAAAGCAATAGACCACACTGACCCTATTCCTGCCTCCGCAGGCCTACAGAACTCAGAAATAAATTGAGCTTGCAAAGCTTTTATACTTTCAAACACTAATTGTAACTCCCTGTCTAACTTCAGCTCTATTGACCGTTTGTCCTCCATCTATCTGCAAAAGCCTTAGGATCCTGCAATAAATGGGGCTCCTGAAACTACCACAGAAATAGGTAACATAAAGCAGTCTTTACTGGATTATTCTGGGTCCCTAAAAGGGAGAGAGTAGGTGTCTATGCTTGATGTTCTGCTTTATGTTCTCTCTTAGAGGGAGAATGGCTATAAATTTCAGCTAATTCACATAATTTCAAATAATTCTGCATACAACTGTATATAAAAGCTCTTTCTGAGTTAAAAAGGTCTCTGGAATGCTACTCAGAGCATAAATTTTTCCTTTATATACGTGCTTCAGGAAGTCAGGACAAATTTGGAGAGAGTGAGAAAAATTGCAAACTTCCATAATTTTTTCTTATAATTTATGGGAACTAATAGGATTATCCTTCATATTACAGCTGCAAAGCTTAAAACAGCTCGTATTCAAGAGCTGGATTGTCCTCCTCACAAAAATTCAATCTACAAAAGCCACCCAACCCATGAAAAGTCCTCTAGCTTGATCCTGTGTTAGCTTAAGCATAGCATCTCTTCCTCTTGATACCTTCCTAGATCACGATGGTCCATTACGGAGTTCCCTTTGCTCTTACCTAAGCCAAATATTTTTGACCACAAACAAATCTGAAGTGCAGACCTAGAGCTCAGGCTAGTAAGCATTTACATTTGTGTTAATATTCACCCCACTGATGTTGGGAAACTTTGCAGATAAGTGACAAACATGTAAGGTAGGAAAGTAGTGTAAGACATCCTTCTGATGTCTGCCTTCTGGAATACGAAACCAGGCACTGATATTTTTTTTTCCCCTTTATGCTGCTTGTGTTTTGTCACTTCCTATTGCACAACCATACATTTAGCAAACTTTCAAATAAGCTCCACAGGTCAGCAATTAGACTAGTGCATGCAACGAGCCGTGCAACAAGGTTTGTAGATGAAGAAACACAACTAAAGACCTTCTGGTTTGCCTGAACTGCAGTGAGAAAGGTACCCTGCATTTCCTGATTGCTTACGGACAAACCACCTAAGCAAGGGGACTTCTGATGAGCAGAGTAATTGCCTGGGTAATTATGATTCTGGTTACCCAGACCTTACCCATGTTCTGCTAAGTAAGTCTCTGCCTTTTTCAGAGAAGCTGCTGCCTGGTCTCCTGTGAACCTGAAAGGTTACGTCTGAACTCGTAAGTGGCGATTACAGCAGGCATGATGTCAAAAACTTCTGTCAAATTACTGTATAAACTGGATGTTTCAGATTCCTGAGCTGTCAGTTTTCTATACTGCTTGCTCCAAACTGTT
This sequence comes from Gallinago jamesoni, assembly GCA_025769975.1. Taxonomy (NCBI): domain Eukaryota; kingdom Metazoa; phylum Chordata; class Aves; order Charadriiformes; family Scolopacidae; genus Gallinago; species Gallinago jamesoni. The sequence goes on along the minus strand of JAOQGH010000062.1, from coordinate 35,896,683 downwards.
GAATATCTCTTCTAGTCGTGCATGATAATGCCAAAAGCCACTCTGACAAAAAAATACATTTTGAACAAAGGCTAAACAACATAAACGCTTTTACTTTACAGATGGCAGTCAGAACTCAGCAGATGGTGAAAGAAATCCCACAGGATGTTCTCTCCCTTCTCGCCCCCCCTCCCCATATACATGAGTGCATGTGTGTGCACACAAAACAGCAAAGTGTCCTGACGAAATACTCCAAAGGCTTTCACAGAATAAGTATCTATCCTCTGAACAGTATCTCACCACCCATTTCTAGAACAGAAGAGATCCAGCCAGGGCTGGGTACCAGAGAGGGAATCAGGAAGCACGTTCCTGTTCGTGGGTTGGCCACTAACCTGTGTTATGTCTTTGGACAGACATTTCTTTGTTCCATTTTCTTTCCCTCCCATGCTCTGTCCTCTTTATTTTTATTCTAAGATCCTTAGGGAGGGGACTTTTTCTGTCTCTGACTGTTAAGCCTTAAAACAGCTTGTACCACCCTGGTGCACTTCAATCCAGCTTCTGTTTCACAGAAAGCATTAGAGACAGCACACCCCATAATATTTTCTGCATGTCACAGAACTGAATATAAAGCTCTCCATGAAATGGAGATATGCCTGATGGAGGGAAAAATACGGGCAAGGACAAACCATGAAGAATATACAATCATCTTTTTGCATCAGGTATTTTTAAAAGGCCGAGGATAAATTAAAGCAGCAGAGAGCCACGCTGACAAGCAAGATTGTTTCCAGTTCTCTTGGCCATGGGGTAATTCCTGCACAACACTGCAATGTTCCATGTAGTCAGGTACCAGGTTGCATTTGCATCTTGAGATTTTTTCTGTATTACATTTACCTGTACTTCTAATGCAAATGCATCCCAAATTGCTACATATGAACTATTTACATTTACCCCCCAATAAACCCTACCCACCGTAGAAATGTCACTCTGTAGGAAGCCCCAGCAGCTCAGTGGTACGTAGCAGCACCAGGCACCAGTTCAGAGCAAAGAACTCCATGCTCACCTGGAAGCGCAGGCAGGAATTCCAGTAGGCAGCATTGGAAAACCCAGGCCAGAGTTCAGTTTTGGTATTTTCCTGGATTTGGTATTTTGGCCTGGATTTTTCAGCTAGCCTTTTACTTCTGAAAGAAAACCCCAGGCACCTTTAATGCACACAAATCATCAGAAATTCTCTTTTACTTGTAGTACACAAGAATCCCCCCCCATAAAGCAGCGTATCATTGCATGTCACAGTATTGTTTAGTATTTACACAACCGTACCACGCTGATCCACCACACCAGCCCTACGCTCCATAACACTAAATTCCCTGGCAGCTTACTCTCCTGGAACAAACTGACTCATTTGAACTTGTCGTTATGGTCACACTGCAACTCCATGTTGCTTCTGCACAAGACCCCAGACAGCACTCATCTCTAAAGCTCTGCACTTCCTCCAAAAATATAAAGCACTCACATAAAATGCCTCTCCCTCATTTAACTTCGGGGAGGGGGGGATGGGGGGGTGGGGTGTTACCGTATCTTGCTTTAGTTGCTTCAGTTTTTCAGTCTCTGATACAGACAGTTTCTCTGACACATATTTGGGGTTTACATGCACATACAAAGGGCTCTGCAAACTTTCCCTTCTGCAAACAGGAACTCGCTTCTTTGGGCAGGTGGATCCAGTGTGGCACTGGGCCATCATGGGCAAAACTGGTCAAGCACACAAGAGACAGCAGAGAGGCACGTGCCAGTATCTTTCAAGATGACAGTTACCTCTACCCTTGGTCACACAGTCTGAATGGACTAGTTTAGCTCTTCTCAAATTACTGAATCACTGAACAGATGGACTGGTTCGATATAAACCTACTGTAGCCTTTCCAAAATAAGGAGTATCAGACATTTGTACAGAAAATTGTACGCATAAAAGTGTACTCAGCTATCCTGATGCTTATAATTTTGGCAACTCATAGACAAATCTGTTGTTTAACCAGAGAGAAAAGTGAATTTTTTTTCCTTACTTTCACGTCAACCTGCTTGTCCACAGCAGAGCTGATTTCAGGTAGAAGAAAGTTGTTATGTATTTACATGACACTGGGCACAGTATTCTGTAGGCTGAGAACACATGCCAAGAGCTTCATACCTCATACCTCAACTCAGGGAAACGCTCAGAATGACTACACATGGAGTCCTCCACTCAAAGGTAAACTAGAGAAGGCAGCGTGTTTGCAACACCACTCATTAGGCCTAGAAACTTACGTAGCAGCAGGAAGTGCATAAAACAAAGAAGGTCCAGAAGTGGGAGCCAGGACTACCTTGCTGAATACTAGAAGATCCGCCCTGAAATTGTAGATTACTTCCTGGGAAAGAATCTTTAGGAATAGCCCGGCTTTGGTTCTGAGCCTTTCCTTCCTCACCATTTCAGCCCAGTGGCACACACGTTGCCAACCGCACCTTCTTCCAGCAATCACACTAGACAGTTGGCTGTTACTTCCCACTCAAAGATCTGTAACAGTCATAAAAATTTAGCCAAGTGGGTGAATTTTTTAAAAGTGAGAGATATCTATCAGCTGTGATGCTTGATCGGTTAGTCAGTCAGTTCCATAACAAATGGTCCATTTAAAACATCATAGTAAAGACAACTAAACTTCCCAAATACTCTTTGGTGCATGAACATCATGGTCCAGAGCCGGGGATGCAATCCTGATCTATCAGGACCTTCTTTTAAACAGGAATTCAGGCCATGGCAGTGATGAAAGTAGGATTGGAGGCACCAGTGGAATTGGAAGAAATAAACACTGAGTATTACTGAATTAAAGATTATCTTGTTTGGATATAGGAGGGGTTCAAACTCACACTGTACAAGAAACCACATTTCTGGTATGTTCTGGATCTTGAGGTGGGACCATGACCTTTATAAAGCTTCTGTGATATGATTATTATGGATGTGGGTGTAAACTACAGATAAAAAAGCTGTCCGAGGTGTCTGAATTCTGACAATATTTGGAATTTGAAACTACTCAGTGCTCAGATCCAGGGGATTTATTTGGGCTCATTTCTAGTTAAAACACTCTCAGCTCAGGTCATGCAATTCCATGGAGTAAGGGCAGTTTCTAAATCAAACCACGGCAGTATTAGTAATAGATAGCTCCATCTTTCTGTCAGGAGCCCTTTTATTTTTCCTGCCTCAAAGGAAACAACCAGAGCTGATCTTGGATGCCTCTGAGCCTGGAGAACAAGTTACATTAAACCTCTGTTGAAAATAGCTACAATGGCTAGAACACTTTGTTTCAGGAAGAATCTTACCCAAATAAGAGGCTCGTATCTCAGAAAAGATCTTACAGTACTCTACATTAATTAAAGATAAGGTGATATCATTACAGAGATAGACATTGTTATCTTTCCCCCCTAATGTTATCGAGGTTGCTTTTGTGCCTACAGATGAACACTTCCAGACAAAGATATTTTTGAAAACCTCCCATTGTGTTTGAAAGCAGCTGCTAAATGGAATTAAAAAGTTTCACAGGAAAGCGTATTTTTGGGTCTGATTCGCAGTTCATTGAAGTCAAAGAGAAGGCATGTAATATCATACTTAACTGTCTCTACTCTGGAAATCTTTTTCTTTTTTTTTTGTTTTTTTTTAGCAAGTGCATATATAAAATTAAGTGCACAGTGAGTTTCTTTCATTTTGTTGGCTGTTAAATAAATCTTCAAAGGAGATTCTTTCAAGAATCTACGTGGGTTAAGCTTGACAATGAACCCTTATTGGTGCAAGGAGTGTGGGGAGAAAGGCTTGAAAGGCACATTTGCTGCCAAAATTTCAAACTACAGAGTGCTGAAAGCACTGAGAACTCAGGCTGCTTTTTTTTTTCTTCAGCACTAACCTCAAGCAATCAATTTTTTTAAGTATATCTTGACTTCAGTTATCACCAGTATCTGAAGATGCAATCTAACTATACTTCAAATGAAAAGTTAACACACAATAGCAATGATTTGCCTAACTTTACAGGGAAACACAAGAAAAGGAGTATTTAAAGTAGGTGAAAAGGGGTTGTTGGTGTTGGCTTGAAATTATTTTTATTATTTGAAACCTAATACACAGTCAATCTCAATACATGCAGCAGGATCCTGACTCATACACGTGCAGGCACTGTAGCACACATTCTCCTGAGGTGCATAATATGGGGAAAATGCCATTATGGAATATCAGAACAGAGCAATGAATCCTTCCTAAAATGGGGAGCTCAACCCTGTCAAGAGACAGAATTGTTGAAAAGAAACCAGTGCTGAAAACCAGATGGTGTTTATGTTGAACTTTGTATATTTACAAATTAATTCAGTTTTGCTTTTTTGTTTTTCAGTTCTTCTGTAACAAAGAAGCATTCTGTCAGTCCAAAGCTGTACAGTCAGTAAGTACACAGCAAGAAAGAATCTCTATATACGTCTTCATTCAGTTAAAGAAGATTTAGAGCTACTGTTTGAATTGTTACATAAATGAACTACAGCAGTAACAATTGATTAAGCCACTTTCTTTCTCAAAACTCAAAATCTGCATTTTCCCCTGCAGTTCAGACAGACTGTTCAGTGACGCCTAACAGACCTTTGGGTTTTCTTCCCCCCTTCAGTGTTAAGGCAAGCAGGTGCCATACAACCTTCTGCTCCGGGGGCTCAAGGGAAATCCAAAGGAAAAAGTACTACCTAATTTCCAAATTTAACTCCTCAGTATCCCTTTGTTTGGAAAATTCCAATCATAAGCTTGAGCGAGTTCATGTCAATCCACATTCACAAGTAGGCTGCGAAAAACAGAAAAATCATAGCAAGAGGAGAAATACCTTGAGAGAGATTTCACCATGGTTGCTATAGTATATCCCCAGATCAAAGCAATCCTTTGCCCTCACAATGTCCTGAAAGTGAAAGCCCTTATACAAGGTAATAACAAACCTGCTTCACTTAGGTCTATGGCATCCAGGCACTACTAACCTTTCCTAGAGACATTTATTTCTATCTCTGGTCCAAAAATCTGGCTTTTATAGATTGCATCATTCTGTGAAAAAAAGGAGCCGTGAACAAGTGTAACAACCTGACTCTTTGATATCAACAGAATCTGTATGTTAGATAATAATAATGTCATAACAATAGTTTGTATGCTAAGCTATCCTGCAAGTACACGTGGGTGGATCCTTGCAGCTTGGAATGCAACCCTGAAATGTTTTAGTGAGACGAAATTAAAAAGACAGACAAGAAAGCTACTGTAAAGTAGCTGAAAGAGATATAGATTATGTTTCAATGACCTTCTTGAGATGTATTCCTTACTTGGAGTCATTTAAACATGTTTGCATCGACAAAGAACCTGGAACAGAAATTATTCTGTGCACAGAGGCCAAGAGCTGACACTGTTCACCTATGGAGCTGGCGAGCTCTTGCTTGTGCTCTCAATCTCTTTTCTAAGATTTTTAAAAACTGAAAAGTCAGAGAGGTTAAAACTATTTTTTAAAGCAGTAAGTTCTTCGCAGTCTCTTTGGAAATCAAAAGAAAATTGTTACAAGTGTTATTTTGTTTCTTATATTGAACTCTAAAAACAAAGTGTAGAGATGTGTTTTGGCAAATTTAGGTCTGGTTTATGGGAAAATTCTTCTATCACCACATCAGCTGTATCGGTTTCAGAGCCAGACATGGGTTCAGCCCAGTATTAATGACCAGGAGTGCCTCTATCAGCATTCCCTGTATTCCAGCATTCATGATACTGACATACATGCTCACACAAATGGCAGAAGACAGGCAGGAAAGAGAAAGAGAGGACTACTGTCTCCAGTACTACATTACCAGTAAAGTTTAAGAGAGAAATCTTCTCACAATAGCCAGCCCCACTATGCCATCCTCTCCTGATACCCTTTTAACAGTGTTTCTTAGGGAAGACCAGTGCAGCCATCAGAACCCAACCTGTGGCAGAGCAAGCCTGCAGAATTAAAAAAAAAAAGGGGGATATTGGCACTGATCATCTCCTCCCTTTAATCTCTGAAAACTTTGGGAAGGAAGCCTCTAGTTCCCATACAATTAGGCTCTGACCCTGAGCTGCATCCTCACCCCAAAACCTAGAATACTGCCTCTGTTTCCAGGTCAGGGATGTCTGCGAGGGTTGGTAGGAGCCTGGCCCAAATCCCAGGTGCACGGAGAGGCAGATGTGTGCTCCACTGCCTCCTCACAGCTTCTCCTGCTCTACTTCTAACTGTGAGAGCACCATCAGCGTCCAAACAGATGGGAGACCTTACCAACAGGTCCTGCTCTCCTCCATGACAGCTTTCACCTTCACTGATCAAGGACTTGTAGGGCAGGGATGCAGGAAAGGGAGGCAATGGAGATTATCTGGGCTGCTGCTCTTTGATGATTAAAGATTTTCAAGTGTCAAAAGCCACTTCCAAATATCAGTTGTTTTCCTCTGTATGGCTTCACTGCTACTTTCTGTGTTTAAAAAGTTTAGCTACATATTTTGAGAAGCTCATCTGCAGAAAAGGCGAATGCCTCAGATGCGGTGACTCTGATTTTGTGACAACTGACTTCTGAAAATAGTATATTTATTCAATGAGCTTAAGCACAGCAGTCCCAGTTGTTGACTCTCCTCATGAAAATATTGATTCTAAGCTCCCTAGCTTATAATGTTTTGATCCACATTCTGGGCCTATTGATTTACCTTTGATACTTCAATCAAACTGTTGTTTATATCAACAGCAAATACATCTGATCTCTCCAAAATAATTAGATTAATCACAGGAGGATCTACGAAAGCCTTGTTTTGATTGATTATGTCTTTATGCTCTCCTGGGGAAAACAGGTAAATTTGAAAATGTAAAAAAAAAAGAGACAGTTGTTAGCCTTTTCCTTCTAGCATCTTTGAAATGTTTTTAGTCCCAGTTTTTCTTTTATGATACCGGGCTTTTACAAGATTGCAGCCTTGCAATGTGCTCAGTTATGATTTCCTCAGTGGCTGGCATTTTGCAACACATAATGATTTAGCCAATCTGAGCAGAACTATCATTACACAATTTATTGTTCCCCAAAGCATTATTTGTTATCGAGACTATTAGGCCTATGAGTTACATTTTGTAAAATTTTTATTAGAATTATTTTAAACTCCAAGGAAATTAATCTCTTCCTTCCACATCTCCTGCTTCAAGATTTCCATTTTGCAAAGCAAAGGAAAAGTATTCAAGCACAAAAGAGGTGGAGGTGCTAGGGACCTCTCCTGAAACCACCAGTACTTCTCGCATAAAAAACAAGCAAAGACTCCAGGATCTTACTTTTAAGGGTAAAATTCTTCTTTAATTTGCACCACAGAAACATCAGCGATGCCAAAGGGAGTTCTGTGCAAGTCTTGAGCCAGCTACAAAATGAATGGTGGATGCAATGCCACTGTTCAAAAATGTATTTTTTATGTGATGAATGAATTGCTAAAGGAAAAAAAAAAAAAGGCCCTAAAAAATCTTCCATTCTGGAAACAATGACTTTGTACAATAATCCCATTGTTCAATCATCACTACAGTCTCTATTGGAACCATGCCCAGAAGGACTAAACATTTTGTGCTAAAACTGTTGCGTACATTTTCTAGGGGCCTTACACATTAATCAATAGTTTTGATTACTCAATCCTATTATTATTCCATTTTTTGGAACAAACTGTTAGGGTTATTAATTACACTGAGAAAGTTATTTATCTTCTAGCAGAAGAAAAAGAGCTAATACTGTCACTGTCAGAGAGCCATTTAATGCACTGTGACATGCTGAACTTCACCCAGCTTCATGCTCTTCCCCTCCCCTCTGATGGTGCCATTGAATGATAGGATCAAACCTTGGGTTACGGAGCCACAGGAGGCTTCCCTGAAGATCAAAATGCTGCCATTGCTGCTAAAGGTCACTGCTGGGGATGTATTTCTCAATTTGAGAGGGAGCTCAGCTACTGGAGGCAGTGCAGGCAAAACAAGGCTTGTCTGATGTTGAAAGCAAGCTAGGCCAAGGGCACATTAAAAATCAGGGAAGGGGCGCCAAAGAAAGGATGCATACAATAGAATAGAAGGAGGGAGACAGGAGTGATGGGGGGGAGAGAAAAAGCATGCAGGAGAAATGTTGCTAATTTCTGGGGTTTGTCTTATCATAGATGCATAATGAGGGGTAATTAGCTCTCCCTGAGAACTGAGTTTCTGCACCTCAGTCAGGAAATAAGAAAATCTTGGAACTCCTCTTATTCAGAAAGAGTGTAGCAACACTACAGAGAAGATGACGACTGGACCAAGAGAAATAATTTTCTGTGCAATACAGTACTGAAGAGTTGAAAGAGGAAGCAGAAGTGCTGCAATGACACACTTAATGTTTCTCAAAGATAGAAAGAGAAGAAAGGTGTGGGTGGTTTCTAGACATTTCCTTCCCATGTGAAAAAAGACCTGTATTTATGAAGACAGGGGCTCCCCTGAAAGGGCCACCTTCTCTTGCCTTGCTAATTGTGTAAGGTTCTTGGGATTTTTATTAGTTAAGAAAACAGCCTTTTCCTTTCACTCATAGCAAGAATTATCATATGGTTGTGCAACTCAGAGCTTACGAGTGTAAGGGAGCGTGGGAGCCACCATCAAACAGCTTGTCAGGTCTCATGCATATTCTATGCTGGCTGCTGCAGCGCGCTCAGGATGACGTCATACCCTCAGCCGCCGAGCATCTGACATCACACCTTCTGGAAGAACGTCTTCTGCCTGAAAATAGCAGGTGAAAGCTCATGCCAGAACATACTGTACCTATTCAAAGTGTACAAGGAGCACAGATTGGGCACACGTGGGATCCAGCACCACTGAAGGAGAAGCAGGGCATGATTAAATACCACGCATCTACCTCACACAGAGCTTACAAACTTCAATCCCTTAGAAGCTGCAAGTCCTTTTGTAGAACCTGAATGCCAGATAATGCAAAATTCTACTCCTGTTAGGATGGCACGCATAAATATTCTACCTTCATCCCTTTGAGAAGATTTCCTTTTTTTCTCTTTTCCAGGGATTAATTTCTCTTTCTCTATACAACTCAGGGGACAGCGTTCTGCCTTTCTTCTCCAAGGGATTTGGTATTGGTACTTCAACCACCGGTTTCAGGAACCCAGGCTATCTCTTTATTCTCTGTCTCTACAGTACGCAGCACAACAGAAGCCCTTTACATACTTCTAAATATGAATAAAAAGAGAACAGTATGGAACTTAACTTGGATTCAGGAAAGGCTTCTCTATACACAATGCCGAAACAGAAGTCGTTTGTTCATTTCTGTTTGAAATAGTTTGGCTTTTGTATGCCTCAAAAAGTGAGGATAAATTTAAAATCTATAGTTTTTTGAAATGAACAGAGAAAAAAGGAAGAGCTATTACGAGAATTTCTGCAGCTGTCTTGGATTCACATCTCTGGTGTCTCAAACCACTTTTTCCCTGCAATGTATAAATTGACAAATTCACATTACAAGTCAGAAGAAATCTCAAGAAAGATATATTGATTTTTATAGAGGATTGGGGGTAAACCACTTTTTCTTATGCTACAACTAAAATGAATCTTAAATATTTTATGGGATAAAAAAAACCTCAACAGAGTTGAAAGTAACACTAATAAGAAAGGCCCTGCTTAAACTTGAGGTAAGCTCGTTCAGGAGCTGGGGAGAGATGGCTTTTATTTATCTACAATTTTCAAATAATGGGAAAAGTATTAAAACTAGAAAGCAGAACTCAAATGCTCACAGGTTTGCAGATTACCGTGCCTTCCTACCTGCGAGCCACTGGCTGCTGCTGCTGGGCCCAAAATTCCCAAATCACTTGGAATCACAGCATTTTAAAACCCCGTTAGACAAATTACTTTTCCCTGAATAGTTAATGAAACATAGCTCTGCATATTCCTCTAATTTCACATATGGCAAAGAGAACTGAAACCACCAGCATATTTTAAAGACTCTGTTTTAAAATGTCATCTTTTGATATGCAAATACTAGGCCAGAAATAATACCACTTCTTCCACTAATGCTCTGTTCCTTAAACCTAAGGAAAAGAATCAAATCAACAAACAGCTTCAATTTCTATTCCTTCTGTCAAGTTGCTTTTAAAACAATACACAGCTAAAATCTCATAGTTAAATATACCAGGCCAACATATTGCTTCAATTACTGTCATATAACCTTTTTCAACTTGATATCCTTTACCTTATCTCTAATAGATAAATACCCACCCTGGGGAAAGGATCTGTGCATAATAAACAAGAAAATCGAGTAGTTCTTTTAAGACAGCTGTCACTGAGCACAAGAAGTGGCGATCGAATGATCCAAAATAGCACTCAAGCAGATCGAATTAAGGAAAAAGCTTTTTTTTTTTTTTGTTTGTTCTTTTTGTCCACAGATGTCACTTAACAGGGTCAGTTCCTCCTACCTGCTGTTCTTAAAAGAATTAGTTCCTAAAATGCAAGTTTTATTAAATGTCCCTCTCCAGCAATGCCTGACTCCACCTCAGGCACTAAATCTGAAGTGCCGGACAAAAGGAAACTAGGCAATGTAAATCATTTGTTATAGGCGGTGCAATCTGGCTAAACCGTAGATTCAGATTTAAACTTGGCAAGAAAATCAGAGTGAGAGGCCTCTCCATTTTGCAGGGATCTGGAAAAAGTGAAAAGCCTATGGAAGTCTAATAAAACTTTTTGGCATACCATCTGGAAGTATCAGCAGTTTCTGATTTTGGAAAGAATGCGTTCTGCTTTTAACTTCACACAATGCCTCATTTCTGCTTTCATGTACTCAAGACCAAGCAGCCTTTTTTTTACAAACGGCCCAAAAATCAATACACGTTATTCTGTCTCACCCAGGTATGTGTTCTTTGAAAACAGCCTGAGACATCCTGCAACTTAACTAAACACCACACAATAGCTCGGCCAACTCTGCCACCAGGAAGTAGGACTGCAAGACAGGCAAGACCCGCAGACTTTGGAAAGGTTGTGGAGCACAAAAAAATGAATGGAGGAAAAAACAAGGGGAAGAAAGCCCTGCTCATTCCTCTCTGGAGGGCCATATCCTGCAATATGACAGCTTTCACCTGTGACATCAGCCAGTCTGTGTTTCAATCCAACAGGGTACTTAACTCATACTTTAAGCCTGTGAATAGACTGAATTCCTCCCGATTTTGAATAGAAATTTATACTTACTAAGTTATGAATGCCTGACTAGATCAAGGCCCAAGTTACTTGGATGATGAGTTTTTTTGCCAGACTGTATAAAGAACAGGAGCAAAGGTTATACAGTTTCCTACTCCTTAGACGCAAAAAAAAAAAACGTCAGAGAGATGAAAGCAGGAAATCTTCCTTAAACATCCCACAAATGGCACTACCTCCTAACAAACCTTGACACTGTAGTAACAGCTATGCAGACTGGCTTGTGGCTGCAATACAATCAGAAGATGCTTTAACGACTTCCTCCCTTCTTGTGAGAATGAAATAAAGGAGGAATGTGAATAAGAACGTGCCAGAGCCACACAATAACCATCTGATCCAGGACAAATGGCACAGTCCTCCATGAACCCAGATGCTCCTATGCTCTGGTTTAAATCTGAAAACAGGTTTTTCACCAGTTCAATTTACATGAAGAGTTCAAAAGGCTTATTTTTCATTCCAACAGAGAATTAACACAAATGTCAGAAGTTGCCAGGGAACAGACTGTCACCCTCCAACTGCTTCCTTCCCTTCAAATACTTGGAGGATATTGTACTACGCGTATCGCCTTTTAATCCTGTGTTCTGGTGGAGGCTTTTTAATATGTACTTGCTGTATCTGTACAAAATCTCAAAATGCAGAGTAGCCTACCAGACAGAGCGTTGGCTTGGGATTTAGGAGACCTGCGAGCTGTTAAAAGCTGTTAAGAAGGCTGCAGTAAGTCACTTCCTCACTCTGTGCTTCAAGCTCTGCATTTTGGCAGCACAATATCGACATGCTTTGAAATTGGTGGATGAAAAATCTCTCAGACTTTGAAACACAGGAGAAAGCATAAACATACACAAAAGCCACTCTCGCTAGAAAGGAAAGATGCAAGCAATCCGTACAGAGCCATTAAGGAGCCAGTCTAACAACTACAACACACAACTTCCATAAATCATTTCTTAAGGTACACCAGCCTTGCAGTCAAAAGCATTACTCTGACTGGCAGGCCACCCCACAAGCTGGCTTTAGGCTAACCAGTTAATGAGCTGCAGGGAGTCTCTCACCAGCAGTACTGGATTTCAGCGTGGGCTGCAAAACTTACCTGAAAAGCTTTGGGTTTTCATTGCCAATGCTCTTAGTGCTCAGCCAAGGTGGTTTAAAATTAGCCCAGTTACACACCAGATTTCCATCTGCACTACGGACAAAACTCTTAAAGAAAAGGTGGTTCAGTTTTACTAACACTGAGTCAACCTGTGCTTTACCTGAGACCCCCCAAAGACTAAATAGTCACAGCTAACACTTAAGGACTCCACTCCAGAAGAGCCTCTATTCTGCTCCACTGCACCACAGAAAATTGCAAACAAAGCTAAAATTTATCACAAGCACTGTAGTAAATGCTCTCCAGCTCTGAGGTCCTCTTGCAGGGATAAAAGAACAGCGTAAGTAGTTTATGTTTCCATGCCTCTGCCAGCTGCTTCTGATGCATGGCTCAGAGGACTACAGCATGAAATGCCCAACTGCACTAGGTAGGCTTAAAGCACAACAAAAGGGAAGTGTCTTTACAAAACACAGTTTTCAATTAATTATTTACTAAAGCTCAAGTTTCATACGTGCTTTCAAGGTAGAAGACTGTGAAGTGCACAGTGTAAAGCCTGGTATCAGCATTTAGACACAGGAAAGTCATAACTTCCCTAAATCCAATTCTTTCTAGCTCTTGCTCGCTCTTTCTTCTATCTTAAATACCCAGCCTAAGGTGGTTAATTCTTTTTCCCATAATAGTTAGCGATGACAGGTTGTATTCTTATGGCTTGTGCTGTCATAACCACACATTGTGACTTCAAGTATGAAAACAAGTTACTAGAAAACACATCTTTAAAACTGTATGCTCAATATATTTGACGTGTGAGCTTGCAGCCTCTAGATTGAGAATTTAAATTCAAAGCAAGCTCATAGTGAAAGAAAATTCTACCATCTGGCAGAAGCTAAAGCAATCCACAGTGTGAGTGGGCAGGTGCTGACATCCCAAAAAGACTGTCCCAGGGAGTAACAGCTCTGGGCTATCTCAGCTGAGGTAGAAAGTTGGAGGAGTCCAGATATTACGCTGCTTATTCCACTTCTGTAAGTGCCGACGAGAGTAAAAGGCAGCACGCACGAGCAGAGCAGGTAAACAGCCTTTCGGCCTTCTCAGTGTACTTCACTGCAAATCAAATGAATGCTGAAAGGGGGAGGAAAACTCTCTGTTGATGAGACACAGGCTGCCTGATGTCAGCTCCAGTGACAATCACATCGGGCTGATTGCGCAGATATGTAGAGTTCACCTCCTCCCAGACAAACTCTGCACTTAGTTATTTTCCAAAATAATCATACTGAAAGAAAAACACGCAGAATGATTTGGACAGAAGGTGACTCCAAAATATTATCCGTGATTTTGAGAGGCAAGGAACAGAAAATAGACAGACAAGCACTAATTAAAGATTAGATTGTGAAAGCACTAGATAAGGACAATGCGGGTGAAGCCCAGGCTCTTGCCCTTCTAGAAAACAAGGCCTGATGGTGTTGCCTTCGTGAAATCCTTTTCATCTGATCCTCCCCGTGGCCTTGGCTGAAGAAGAAAGCAAGTCCACTCACATCTTGCTCATATCCAGATATTGTCCTGGAAAAAACGTACATGCCAAAAGCATCTCTCCCAGACCATGTAGCACTTTTCAATATAAACAACAAGATTAAGGAGCTTAGGGAGTCAGACATCTAGTCCACTTACAAGAAACGGCTGGTTAGCTCCCACTGACACAGGAGCTCGGGCTTACGCAGTTCAGTCAAGTTCTGGTTTATCATTTTGGGATTCTGTAAAGTCCATTAACAAAGCAGGCAATTTATCCCCTTTGGACTTCTCAGGATCTTGGACTTCTCAGATCTAGGTCTTTTGGGCTCTTCCACTGCAGGATACAGAGCAGCTCACTGACTTGCCACCAGGCATATGTATGTACACCTCATGCTTTACATCTCACAGAATTAACATACATCAAATACTCTTCTCCCTCAACTTTACAATATAATATGCACATTTTGGAATTGTGATCCATTGCAGGCTGTCATGGGATGTAACCCACTGGAAAAAGTCGTATGTCTTCAGAGATAAGTGATTTTAAAAAGCAAACCAAGAATGTAAAATCCTGCTCCATAAGGGTTTCCATGCTAAAGCCGAGATTGTACCAACATATGTTTTGTGTGTAAAGTGTGACAGAGCTGTAGTCAGCAGAAAATGAAATCAGAAGTAAATACTCTGGGGAACTTTTCCTGATGTGGTTGCAAAAGAATGCTGTCTGGAGAAAGAGCACTGGGTGCGTATTTATTCAGAGGTCAAGAGCACGGTTCAGTTCAATGTTCTGCCTTCTAATGCACAGAGAGAACAAGACTTTGCTGGCCAGAGAAATAGTTTCTGTACTGTACATCTGGTTATAATACCAGGGCTGCAGCCTTTTTGTTATTCGTGACAGGTTTTAGAGGATTATAATACTGTTTTCTTTTTATTTCAGTTATTCTGGTAGATGCTAAGTCTGCTCAGAGAGTGATGGTTGCTTTGAAAGAATTAGGAAAGCTATGCCCTTTCATATTTATCTAACCACTCCATAAATGTCCTTTTGAAAGATGAGGCAATTCTAGGGACTTTTACAAACAATCCAAACAACATATTTAATAGTAACTGAAATGGACCTGAGCAATTTGATGACTTTCCGGTGTTTAATTCTAATAGTGTTTATAGATGCATTATAAGGGAAAGTAGTTTACTCTCTTCAAAAGACCGGCCTCGTTAGTCTGGACTATGATTACAAACTAGTCATTGAAACCGCAGCCGATCCAATGGTATCTGTAAGTTGCCCTCATGCCTGCCAACTTCTTTATTTGCTGGCCCTGAGAGGAGGAAAGGATGTTTGCTTTGAAGGAGAGTAAATCTCGCAGCTCCACAGATGGAATAGATGGGGCATGATTTAGGCAGCTCTTCGTACAACCCAGAGACACTGCAGCTGGTCTGTGCTGCAGGATGAGTACCTTCCCAGGAAACCAAGGATTTCACCACCTTTCTCCGCATCCTAAAGAGCCCCATATCTCCTTCTAGGAGAACCCTGAGGGAAATGTGATCATCTGACAGGTATGTTACACCTTCAAGGAGCCACCAGCTGTAGGAAAGCTTTTGCTTAAGGAAAAGTTCTCCCTGGGGCTCGTCTGGCCTGACAGTTTCAATGATGCACTTTTAAATGTTTCACTTAAAAAATGCCGCAATTGCCTTCATGACAGGAAATTACACTCCTAAAATAAAAAATTAAACAAAAATCACCCAGACCTGTCTTACAATGGATCCAAAACACGCGAGTTCTTTGGAAGTCCTAGTTCTTGCAGCCCCAGGTCTGGTCGCAGACCGTCTCCTTCAGCGTGACACCTCGGTGTGCCAGCAGCTGTTCCCATTTGTCTCTGATGGGCAGACAAACAGCTTGCCACACTTCCTGAAACAGGTAGAACGTGAACTCTAAATGTTACATCCTCTAAGGCTCCACAGTTGCATTTTAAGACACACAAAAAAAACAAGGGAGGTCCCCGAGTAAATTAAAGTCGCATTGGTACAAAGGAAAATGCTCGCTCACTCTATCAAAAGCCCAAAGCCTTCCTCACATATGTCCCTATAAAGGCAACGATTCCACTTTATATCCCTATATATTCAGTCTGGACTTCATTTTCACCACAGCCCCGTGCTCCCTCCCACACGCTGTGATGGATTAGTAGGAAACACAGACATTCAGTGGAGACTTGGACACTTTTCTCACTCAACTGAAGGTGTAGAAAGCCACGGGAATAATAAGTTGATAGCGACAGAAAGGAAGATAATGACCTTGATTCTTTTTTTACTGTACTTGTGTCTAAGTAGTAAAATTAATTTCATTACTTGAAACATTCTCTGAGGAGGAGGAGAAGTGAGGAAAAAAAAAGAAGGAAGAAAAGAAAACACCAGGGTTAGTGGTATGAAGACGAGTTCTGGTTCCTTCTAACTAGAAATGGGGCCATAATTGTTGGAGAGAGCAATGGAATTGTGCATTACTGCTGCATTTTACAATTTACTATTAAAAAAAAATAAATAAAAAGCCATTTTCCTAGACTTTTAGCAGTAGACACTTTTGAGACTTTCCTGCTTTTTGTCCTCCTGAAATGTCTGTCTTTGCATTTTGCCATGTACCCTCTTCCACAGCAGGTTTCTCTTCTCCTTCCCCTCTCTTCATTTGGAAGCCTTTGGCCCTTTTCCCATTTAAAGGAGGAGACCTCTCGCTGCTCTCACAGGCACCGCTTGCTCCCTGAATATTTAAATAGCCCTGCTCCTTTCATGAGCTGCAAGACACCTACATCAAGGACTAAAGGATCTAAGCAATGACCCTGATATTTAGATCTAAAAAGTTGTTGATAGCCAAGTTCACCCTCAGCATAGTTTCACTGAATTTGAAAGACTCGCATGTGGGATACGTTTGGTCCTCTGTGTTGAAATTGTAGGGCTGATCTAGCGATACATAACAAGCAGAGACATTTGAGAGAGTTCAGCATCTTTCAGGGTAAGGATTTTTAGATCTGTACCTTTGTTCCCGAAAGAGTTAAATGAATAATGAAATCTCCCTGCAGTGAGAACAGCTGAACTTAATTCAGAAGAAATTTCTCAAAGCAGTGCCTTGCTGCCCCGCAAATGTGCCTGTCAAAAAGGGTTGCTCCTTCCCAGGTATTTGTTTTAGAAATTCCCTGCCTATAGGATTACACAGAGTGGTTCAGGATGCATTTATGCTTTAAGCAGGTTTTTATTTTGTAGGTTTGAAAATTATGCTCTTTATTAGCATAAATGTGACAGCAGTTTAAAGACCAAAATTCTATTTAACAAAATAAATTTCCAGCTAATAACTCTTTTGATAACCAAAATATAAACTTCTGAAGATCAGCATGATTTCTTTAAGCAGTTAATCCTTTCTTCCCTACAATAGCAACTGTCAAACTATATTGTATTTGTAAGATTGTCCCTATATCAGATTGGATGCTTCCATTCTTAGGCTTCAAGTGTTTTGGACAAATGACAAAACTACCTGGATATCTGATTACACTATCCATACCTAAGGAGAAAATTACATACTTTGCAATTTAGAAGGGACCGAGTTAAACCCTGGTGTCATTCCATACAATCACTAAATTGACCTAATAGAATAGCAAAATTCTCACATGTCTATCTTAGGCAGAAATACCAATTCTTATCTTTAATAATCATCACTGTATAGATGAATCCTTGATAACTGCAGGCTGCAAGAATACTGAAACTAGCATCAAATTTGTAAGATACTGTGGTTTTTAACTCTTCAGGAATTACAGTGCACATGTAGTTATTGTTTCAAAACAGCACTAGTAAGAAGACATTTAAATGAAAAATAGCATTTTAATTAGATTTTTTTTCAGTCCCTAAAGATGTTATCTTAATACAGGACAATTAATCCTAATGGTTTTGGGAGGAAGGCTCATCTTCTAAGCAAGAGAGTAGTTGTAGAATTCCCAGAGCTGAATCCTCCCAGTGAACACATTCCTCTGTAAATCCCAGGTTTCTTTAAAGTTTCAGAGATGATTTCCAAGCTACTGTTTACTTTTGTATTTTTGTCAGCCAATCCACAGAAGGAAAACAAATTGGGTAGACTAGTTCTAAACAGACTGCCAATAAAAAATTTAAGCACCGTTATCTAGAAGTAGAGTTGAAACAGAATTTTAAACTAAATCAAAATGTCAGAGTAAAGGACCATCAGGGTAACAAGCTCTGATGCACTGCACTTTACCTAAGATATTGCCAAAGAACTTCCTCCTTCCCGAATTTGAGAAACTGTAATTCAAATGCTAAATCCCTTGTGCAACGGCTTGGTGCTCAATGGCCTATGGAGCATATAAAAAGTAGCACGCCATTGCCTGTGCTCTGAATAGATGCCTCTTCAGCAGAAAACTCAGGCAGAGGAAATGGATTTATTTAAGAAAAAAAGCCATGTTGAGGCAGGGGAAGACTCACGTTTCACTGTATGTAGAACCTGGCAGAGCATCTGGGAAGAGGACTTTCTTCTTATTGTCAGTACTTTCTTTAAAAGCTGGCATTTTAGGCCATGTGTCTGAGGTTTGTCTACACGGGAAATTTCCCATCAGTCATAACTATATTCTGCGACGCTATTCTGGTCCAACTCCCAGTATAAATATAGCACACAAAAGGAATTTTATTTTTTTCCCAGGATAATTAACACCAGTCTGGATTAATCTGGAATGCAGCTTGTAGATGGAAAGGTAAACAGTGTAACAGCTTTGCTGCACAGACAGGTATTCAAGAGTTTAAAATAATGGTTCCCAAGGAACTTCCAGATCCACACAAAGCGTCAGTCCCAGCTGTATGAAAGCCAACAGCAGATAAAACAAGTTGGATAAAGCAAGCTGGAGGAAAAGGTTGCTTCAGGTATGGCTGTGAGACCCAAAGGCGTGGATGTGAGAGTTATGAATCTCCCCTTGCTATAAATCACTCAGTGGTGTTCCAGCTGAGTTGAAAAATAAAAAGAAAAGTGCTGGGCTTTACAGCACACTCAGCATTGTTTGTTTTGTCTGCCAAGTCTATTCCTCTTCCTTCAATGAAGTGCTTGTGGTTTGGGAACGACTTTTTAGCCTGTTCTGTCTGTCTCTATCTGAGGCCCCAAACTCGCATTTCTGAAGTGTCATATAAGCTGAAAGTTTGTACTTCTGTTCTCCAACCCTCAGCAAACACTGGAGTGTTTGTGTCTCAGTATTTATGCCATTTCAGCAAGTACTTAAGAGAATGAAAACATCAACTCTTCCACATAAGCACAGAGATTCAGAAAACAAAGTTTAATTTTGAAAACACAAACATCCAGAGGAAAGCAAGCCACTCAGCAATACTAAAGCCTCCCACTAATTGGAACCATTCCTTTGCGTGCTATTTATCAGCTGTGGATCCCGTGTCCCGCTGCACCGCCTGCAGCCAGCACCACCAAGCTCAGGTTCAAGTTCCTCAAATCTCGTAGGAACAAACCACGTTACCCAGGCACTTTCCTGGAGTTCATTAACAGCCCTTCCCAGTGTGTTAAATACTGCCTTTACTTTGGCTGAGAGAAGAACAGGAAACAAAGACACAGCAATAGTTGTCACACTCAGAATCCCCCAGAGCATTGGGCGGGAGGCTGCAGACAGACTATCTGCCCCTTCTGCCAAACACAACCACAATCCACGATTTTCCCATCAGGAAAGCAGCAAAGGCGGTGAGAGAGAACTGAGCCCCACAAGGGTAAGGCAGAAGGCAGCTCTGGCAAGTAAGGGGATGATTATTTTCATATCTTTTTAATAATTTTTTCTCTTAGTAATGCAAAAAAAATCCTTAAACCACTATGATTCTACGTGTTTGGTTTTCATGGACTAGATGGAGGCAGAAGATGGAATACAAATCCCATGAGATGCCAGCTCCCATACTGAGATCATCAGAGAGAACAAGTCAAACATTAGATTTCAAACATAGAATATCAAACCTTACCATCTGTATTTTTATTTATTTGTATTAGTGTTTTGCACCACTGCAACGATAAGGTGATCCTTTTCTACTGACTTACTAAATCACTATTTCTCTCTCTTTCACAATGTGTTTTAGCTGCTTCAAAAAACCAACCAACTAACCCAATTTGTGCTTCCAGAAATACTTAAATCTTTAAAAGACACGGGAGAGAGACAGAAAAGATGTAACAATTTAAGTGGTCAAGTCTGATGATGCAGTATTTTTGGTAACATGAGACCAGTTCTGTTGTGGGATACGCTGCCTGGCCACACGGGCCCTGAGTCATTCCCTTAGATCAGGTTCATACCTCACCCTGTTCTAAAATGTTTTCTTTATTATCAAGTATATCCCTTGTGTTGTCTGCTCATGTCTCATTTGAGTCCTCCAGAGCCATTTAGTTTGTGATGCTCTCCTTGTGAAGAACACCCAGGTGCACAATGTCCCTTTTGAAGTGGCAGCCTCACACAAAAGGATATTCTCTATTCAGAATTTAGTACTAATGTCACTGTTAAGACTTGGACAACTTACCCATTTGCGTCTTTTGATCTCAGGGATTTGATTTACTAAATTGCTTCTTAAAAAAATAACAAGATTAATCTTTGAAACCCCTTGTACAATAGCTAACTATTAGTAGTAGTATTATCTGGCAGAGATGACACTGAAAACTTCCTGAGTTTAGGAACTATGCTCCAAAAAAATCAAAACATCTGTGAATTTCTCATTCCAGTCTTTCACATTTTCTGAATTTAATTCACGAAAGCATGCTACTGTGAGAATGCACAGCACTGTGAGAGCACAAGCGCCTCTAAAGAGATGAAACTGAGCCCCAGGGAACAGGGCAGGGGGACAGACTGATGGAAGATCTGACATTCACTCAGGTGAACCCCTGACCCTTCTATCAATGCAAAAGAGGCTTCCCCTTCAAGTGCTATCCTTCCAACAGGGCAGTTCACGTCAGCTGTCACAATTTGCTCATAATTTGTTTCTCAATTATTTCATACTTTGAGCAAATCACGTATACAAAATCAAAATTAATATTTCCTCACATTTCACACTTTGCTTTCTGCTGTTTTTACATGCTGATTCTATTTTATAGCTTGGACGGTACAGCTCAGTGTCTGGGCTCTATTCCTGCCTCGGGCAGAAGGTTGCCCAGGGAAGCAGCCCAGGCTCCGTGGTGCAGCCACCCTACACAATGGTCTCACCTTCACGTGAAGGACGTGGTCATGTCAATGCTGGCATACAAAGAAACTGCATATAGGCTTATTAAGCAAAATTAAGCGAGAATATTATACATAAAATGCTGCTTTTACATGAACTTTATGGGAACTTAACCTCCAAAGCCTCATGTTAACTTCCATCTGTTGTATGCATTTAATACTGGAAACATTCACCCATACCTCACTGGAGAAACACTATTTATTTTTAAAGGCTTTTCCAACAACTGCAAGTGCATACCTTGAGACAGGTTCGACTATAATTAAAACAATCTTTCTAGGACTTGCAAGACCTTAGACATTGCAAAGAGACTAGATAACGCTGCCATTTTGCTCATTACTAATTTACTGAAGATTTCTATATGCTTTACTAACTACTGATATGTTTTGTGTCCCCAGTTCTGTACAACACTTGCTATTATAATGAACAACTATTTCAGTAAGGCGTCAGCTGGGGTTAAAACTTCTCATACCCCCAACCTGAAGCGCCAGCCCTTACAGGTGCCTCTAACGTTCCAACAGGAGCAGTCTGATTGACGTTAACAAGCCCATCCACACGCACACAATTAAATATCCAGGTATATGTTAGCTGCAGGCGGGATACAGCGAGGTTTGGGCTA
The DNA here is from genome assembly GCA_025769975.1 of Gallinago jamesoni. Lineage (NCBI taxonomy): Eukaryota > Metazoa > Chordata > Aves > Charadriiformes > Scolopacidae > Gallinago > Gallinago jamesoni. Next base: position 35,875,052 of record JAOQGH010000062.1, on the reverse strand, counting down.
CGTTTAACTACCAGTGAGCCAAAGGTTTGATACTCTTCACCTCACTGATGTAAATTAGCTTGTGAGGCACTCGATTTTTAGCTCACTTCAAATCAATAGCATTCTTTCCAGCAATTTCACTGGGCCCTGTATCAATAATGTAACATTTCACCACTGCTAAAGTAATTTAATCTAGAAATTGTTTCCCCCAAACTTGATAATGATTTAAGGTACAATCAGTTAGAATTTTTGTGAAACCTGATCAGTAATAGCTCAAAGGCAGACATCTCTAAAATTAGTTGTTATGCTTCACTGAGGCTGTCACAAAACCCAGAAAGCTTGTTCTCTCTCCTGTATTGCACCATACAGTAGGTTTCAAAACAATCTGTATTTATTTGCTTGGTCTTTTTCTGTAAGAAAACTAACAAATTATTATAATGCACATTTAATACGTTATTAAATTAGATGTCACCTGCTCTTTGAGTGAGAAGTGAAGATCAGAGTGCTGTCTAGTCAGAGGCGTAAACTCAATCAAGTATTAATAGCTGAATTACTTCCAGCAATAAGATACTAAGGCCAAGCAAAATGTCCAAGGTCACTACACTCCAGATGGTACACTAATATATTTACAGGACTGATGCCTCCTGGCATTTTCAATTTCTTATGTTGGGTTGTTTTTGGAACCAATCAAATTGAGGAGCTGGCAGCTGCAATTTGCCCACAAAATTAAATTTAAAGGATTATAACTCCAGTTTTAAGCAGTGCTTTGACTGTATTGATGTGAAGCCTCTATTCCCAGCTCTTGATTTTCACTGAATGATGACCACAGTATATCATAAATTCAATCGGGACAAAACAGACTGGCTGTCCATCGAGATTTTTTTTTTTCATGTTCACAGCCATTGATTTAAGCCTCAGCTAACACAGTCAACAATCAGGAAGATAACAAAAGGACTCAACATGAAATAACTGCTTCTGATATGGGTGCCTGAAACATTCTGCATCCCTCCACACTACGGAGAACTTTAAATGACTGGGTTTTTTCATGTGGGCAGTTATGCTCAAGCGATGCATGTACACACGCGATTATACATATCGATCTTCCTACCTACAGGTGTGGAACATGAAAACACAAACTTACAACTGTATACCAGCATTTTTGTAACATTCCTAGGCTTTTTCATAGGAAGTAAAACCTGCAGGTTGCTTACCTATGTTCCTCCAGGTTACTCTATATGGGTTTTCTATTAAAAAAGGGACATTTAATATAGTCTTCTATCCATCCTTCCAGTGTCCTTACTATAAGTACCTATATTTTGCCATATTTGGCTCTTCTCCATGTCACTGTGGGTCTCACCTCTCTGGCTTATGCTTCTGACCTCCACCAGTTCCAGTTCAAAGCTTTTATTACCATGTTAGCTCTGTGACCAGAGCTGGTTTCCCCTTTAAATTTTTTATCTTTATGAAACCTGTAACTATTGCAGTATGATATTGACGATCTAAATACTCCAACCTTCATAAATAAGTTATCAAGAGTGTTCTATTTATACCTCCATATATGTATACACAAATATATAGAGTTAAAAACAGAAACAACTTTTAAGGGTTTTGTCACATTAAATGTACAGTAGCTCCTGAGCAGCTTCAGAAGAACTAAAAAGGAAAAAAATCGTTAAAAATACACATGCTCCAGGTACTGGTTAAATCATACACATCATACCCAGATGGAATGGGTGCAAACAAAATGGAAGCAACAAGATGGGTGGGTTTTTTTTTCAAAAAAGGTTGCCAAGATTTGGGAGCAACCAGCAATTAGGCATTTTACACCAGCCACCTTCAGATGGTAAGTGCTCATGCTCTGAGGAGAAAAACACCTGTAATTTTTCAACTGGACAGAAAATGAGGCACACAATGATTCCTGAATTATTTAACTGAGAAACAATTCCCATACTTTAGGAAATTAAGCCTTCGGTAGTGATGTTTCACCAACCTCTTGCTTTCCAAGCTGGCAAAGGAAAGCAAAGATCAGAGCGATCTGCCGAAAACAGATGACTCAAAAGTGTTATTTAATAATATATGACTTCTCCTGTCAGAAATCTCCCTAACGTCACCTCAAGAGAAGCAGACATCGTAGACAACCGAAGACACGCCGTTTGTTTTTACCTCAGGAGGCGACACCGGCAGTGAGGGGTGCAGGAGGCCTGGGGGGTTTTGGCGGGAAGCGGGTGGCGGCCATCTTAGCATGGCAGCCATCTTGGAATGGCTGCCCCTGCTCCGGGCCCTCCCAACGCCTGAGTCACCCACGTGGGGAGAGCAACAGGCACATCAAAGCAGGAGACACCTCTCTTTCAGCATGGAGTTATAAAACAAACAATTCGGAAACGGTTATGCCCTCAAGAGATTAAAAAATCCCAGAGGATAAATTAATTCCTCAAAGAGATAGAGTGACATGTTTTCACAATTTCTTTGTAGTGAGGATCAGGAGGCACAAATCTGACAAGGTCTCAGCGTCAGCAGCACTTTTATAAGTCTGTGGAATGTCTTGGTCCATTTCTACAAACAGCTCTCAGGGAAACATTTTGTTTCGAAATGCAGCTATCTTCCACTTGCAACTGCAGCACCCTTAATTCGCTAATTCAATTTGAAAATTAAATATAATCCGCAACTATTCTGAAGAGAAGGCATTGATTATATTTTTAACATGTCTAATACAACACTTACTTAAGAATTCACCTCCTTCAAGAATGTGTAATATTGAGCTTCCGTTTTTCCTGTATTAACAATAAAAAGCTGTATTGCCCAAGGGCGGGTGGCTCTAGGGGTTTTACTAAGATTTGAGATCTCCATCTAACACACGCTGCTGTAGCTGGATTAACATAAGGATACGTGTGGGATGCATCACTGTATGGAACAGACTTCATGATCTCCAGGTAGGAAAAGCTGAGGAACAACAACTGGAAGGGAGGAGGTTTTTTTTCCAAACAAAGGGCGGGGAACCAGACATTCAAGCAGGGAAATATTCTTGACCAACCTGATTAACCACGGCACACCTCAGTTCAGACCTCCATATAACCCAAGAACTTCCACTGACAAAGTTGAACAACTTTGCTAGATCTATCAAAAGCCTTTGAAATACAAAAAGTCTATCAGCCAACCCATCTCACCACAGTATCTGAGCATTCACATCCAGAAAACTTCAAAGCCTCATTTTATATTTGCAGGAAAAGTGTTAGTGACCATCTGCAGAAAATTAAGCAGCATCATTCAGAGGAAAGAGTAAAGGTCATGAAAACCACTCAATATTATCTATTAATATAATGAATAAATATGGAGAAATTGCAGAATCTCTGACTAGAACAGAGAAAATGGCATCAAAGAAGCATTCCTCTGCATAGCCCTGTAAATTATTCACTCTTTGCTGCATACTCAAGCCAAGGGTCCTGTGTCATGCAGCTGCTATAGGAGTCTTTTCTCCATCCTTGTCAAAAGTAAGCAAGCAGGGGAAAGGAAACCAGCAAAATTTGGTGTTGCAAAGCCAATATACAAGTCTCCACCTCCTTTTCAGCATCATTCCCATCTTTCCCAGCACCTGGCAAAGACAGACTTCCCCACAAGATTCACCTGTGATATGTTAATTTCACTGTGCAAATTAAGGAGAATTTAAATGTGTGTGCTTAATCATAAGCATCTTGATCTGCTAATTCTCCATCTCTCACTGCTTTTCCCAAGGGTCTGAAGTCCATCCTACCCCAGCTCATACAATTGGCATTTTGTGCCATGTAGGTGAAAATCAATAAATATTGCAGCTTAAAGTACAACCAGGGCTACAGATTCCAGAGTAAGATCTCTAAAAATCTCACCAAGTAATGCCATATTCAGAGATAAGAAATCTCACAGTATGCTCATACTGTGAGAGCAGAAATTAACACTGCCATTTAATGTATTACTGCCCGATAGGAATTTACAGGTACCGTCTTCATAACACTTACCAGTATCTCTGGATCTTACCCTATGTATTATAAGAATCAGCAAGGAAGCACTTAGGCTTTGACAGTTGTTCTTGTTTTTTCAGTCCTTGCTTTGTTTCTGGATCGATGGACATATAGCTGTAAACAGATTTTTGCAATGCTGTCTTAACACAATTACAGTACACAGAATTGATTGACTGTCTCTGGGACAGGCTATTTTGGAAAGGCAAGACCCTGAAAGCAAAATCTGAATCCGTTTGTGATGTTTGGAGAGTAATGCAGAAAGCCAATCACGTCGAACTGTCCCCTGAGAATTCAAAATGAACTACTGCACCAGTTTTTTAAGAAGCTGTGCATTGCTGATAGCTACTATTTATAAGGAAAAAAAGATTTTAAACTATATCATGCACTTAAAGTTCAGGTTATGATGCATTTTGTCCTATTACCTTAAAGCAAGTGAGCCAGAAAAAAAAAGTTAATATGATATGATTTCTCCGAATACACTAACAACACTGTAAAACAAAATAAAGCTTGTTCCAAAGTGTTCCACATTGTTGATTTAATTTTTTTCTTTTAAAGAAAATCTAAAGGAGCAAATTCACACACTTGTAATGAGAGTTTCAGCATTCAGACATGCAAGAAATAAATGTTTTGCCGTGAGTAATGAAGAGCCATTTTGAAATAAAAACCATTCAGAAGGTTTTTATTAGATGATAACATAATACTAAAATTTATTTATACATATATAGGTAATCATATACATATAAGCAAAAAATGCAAGTATACAAATATGGGAATTTTGGAGATGGACAGGTTTGAGAATTAATAAAAGAGAAGTCAGGTGCTATTGTGACTCAGTGAGTTTCTTTGAGTAAAATAACCTTTCAGTTTCAAAAATATGCTTTATCTCCACCTACACAACTATGTGACATGAACATGGAATGGAGGAGAAACTCACTTTAAGAGAACAATGTGTTTTCCCAAAGCTGAAATACTGTAGCCCCACAGTAAACATTTGTTTCTTGCATATCAGAAAGCTGGTTTCATTACCAGTCAGTAAATTTGGTTCTCTAGATTGACATTAATAACAACTATACGTTCTTAAGCTTTTCAGTGACTGTATATGAATAGCTGATATTCTTGGTGTCCCTTCCTCATGAAGTGACAAGCAGTTATTAAAACACTTACAAATGCTCCGTCTCCCATTTTTACTTTGAGGGTATACAAAGCTATACAACAATGATAGCCCTTAGGATTCTTAATGACTAGGTTTTGCACAAATGCTTATTTTTCCTTAAGATAATAAGGAGAAAATCATAAATGATTATCTTAATTGTAAAAATACAATTGAACAACCTCTATTTAGGGTTGGGAGTTTGGGGGCTGGGCTATTTACTTTCTTACAGAGTGCTGCAGGGCTCAGAGTAATCTATTTAATTCAGACTGAAACGATTAAAATAAAAATTAAAAAAAAAAAAAAGACACTTCTCTATACATTAGCTGCCCTTCATCTTACCTAGAAATATTTATTTGGAATGCAGCAGGAAAGCTAAAACTCCAGTCCCCTTCCCCAGTGGAATCTGAAAGGGTTGGCACGTGCCCAGCTGTGCCCTGTATCACCAGAGAGCGGAGGCTCGTGGCCAGTTATCCCAACAGAGCTGGGAAGCAGCCCTAAGTTCAATAAACGGGACAATTCTCAGCTGTGAAAGAACGGCAGCTCCCCTCTGCTTTTAACTTTCCCCAAACACTTCTCGCTCTGTATCGGGCCCCTCACTTTGGGAGGCAGAATGTGCATCTTTAGAAAGAAGAGCTGTGATGGTTTCAGGAACTCTCTTTGCAGAGTGTGAAGGATAAGTCAGAATAAATGACGCATTTTTAGTAGGTTACTGAAACTGCTTTTACTGCGTATTTTAACTACTGGCCCTATGTACCAATGACCTGATAGCCTAGTTTTCCCAAAATGCTCCTGGCGAAGCATTTAATCTATCACTTTATTTTTATAGCAGCCTTCAGGTTAAAGCACCTTGGAGCACCCTACAATATTAAATAAAATAAAACGTCAAAGCATATAAAGCAAGTTGAAAGATATAACATAAGACTGCTGCCTAATTCCAAAAAGCTCCTAGTTGTTCTTTAGATCTTAACTATAAGAGTAATGAATTTCTTTGATAAAAGCATGAAATTTAATATGACTGAGAGCCAGAAGAGGTCACCTAAACTGTATTTTCAAGGGTCTTTCTAAGAGCAAAGAAATGGTTGTCAGTGAAGAGGAAGGAAACCAATAGTAATGGGTACAACTGCCCGGCATTGAGAAAGTCCATGAGAAACGACAGAAACAGATCTCAGGAATCCACTATTCCTATTTTAAAAATACACGTCCCTTTGGCAAAGCTGGAATAGCAAATGCTACTGATTACACAGCTCTTAGTTAAAAGCAATTTTGTTGATGTATTTTTGATAACTTATCTTTTACATTACGCTCACTGGCCAAGCGCTAGGCTGCACGAGGGACACGCTTCTGTTACTGCGTTTCCTTACACAACTCTGGATTCGATTTTTGTACGTCACGTGTTCAGCTGGAAGGAAACAACAGACCAACCAAAACACACAGACTTTTATTCTTGTTCCTGTCAGGCTGAGCAGATAGATAACATAACTCTCCCCAGAGTTACTTGTCATCTCTCTAGAAATGACAAAGTGGGCATTCATATAACAGATCCAGACTATATATATTACTGCTAGAAATAATCTTCAGTGTAATCCATATCACTAAGCCCAGCAGGTCTTCCAGTTTCTAAGACATTTTGATTTGAGTCCAATGAATTAACAAAGCCCATAATCAGCTTTCTGCCTCGTATTAGTTTAAGCTGTCTTTATGTACTTCTTTAATTTTATTGTGCTTTGCTATGCCTGAGTCCCAGGCGTGGGTTCTCCTCCACCAAACTGACAACGCGGGGAAGATGCACTAGGAGAGCTCCTGCATCCCAAAGGGCTGCCCACAGTCCTTCGTCTTCCTCATACCTGCTAATCCCAGGCATTCATCCTTATATTTGAAAAAGGGTTCTCTTCTACCAAGACGCTGGCAGAGATAGATGGCTTCTCGCCTCTGAGACTAACATAAATAAAAACTGCCATTTTATTTTGTGGACAACTCATCACTTCTGCTCAGCCGAAGACACACAGGAAGGAAGACATGGATAGCAAAACTGCCCAGCTGGCTTATTTTTGGTGTCTGCTGTGCTCCCTGAGTGGAAACTCTAGAGGACCTGCAAACACTTGACTGTAAGTGACAAGTAACCTATTAATGAATTGAATCCACCCATATAGTATTTCAAGTGCACAGCATACAGGCTCCACAAACACATACACAAGCATCGTCTCACTCCATGCCATACACCTCCTCAACACAGGAACTTCAGCAAGCACAGCAAGATCAGGATGGGAGCCTGTGAGTTAACTGTCACAGAAAGAGAGAATTATGATGAAACTCCTCCTAATGTCTAACTTTCTAGATGTTTCCCTACTTTAAGGGAAAGATCTTTCAAAGTGAATTCTGCTCCTTCAGATTTGTTAGCGCTCCCACTGCGTACTCTGAATTCCTACATAAATCAGCTGCATTCATTTTATGCATCTCAAACACTGACTTTATGCTGGATCATAAAGTTTACCAGATTTCGTATTTTATGGAGTCAATAAACAGTATTAGGCACAGAAACCTAATAATATAGAGAGAAATAAATACATGAAATTTATGTAAAGAGCCCTTTCTCAGTTTTGAACATGAACTTGCCCACATTTAAAGCCAAGTGACGGGAAAGCTCTGATGTGCCCAGGAACTCTCACCAACCTAAAAACTCTTTAAAAGGCAACAGTGCACACAGCACATGGGCCGAAAAGATATTCTTGGGCCCCTTAAAAAGTCAAGTCTAACTCTACGGGGGAAGGTTTTCCCACCAAGACTCTGATCTGTTTGAGAAATTCTTCCTACTTCCTACAACATGTGCCACATGGAAGATGCCATTTTACTAAAAGATGTGCAGGTCAAAAAAAGCACGTTAAAGGTATTAACTACAGAATCTGGAGATCAGCTGCATAAATAAACTTGCAGAACCACAGTACCCAAAGGAAACCCTTTCTGCAATTAAAAATTAGTGTAAATAATCTGATTTAAAGTAACAGCAAGCATGAAAATGGTGAGTTTTATGTTTATTTTAAACAAGATTCTGAGCAATTATACTCAGGCTCTTGTTATCTCAGTTTTATGGCAAATCCTCTGCTGTTCTCAATGCACGGCCCCAGCTGCTTTGAGTGCATTTCGTGCTGCCCACTGTTCCCAGTTTGGCTCAGCTCTCACTGGGTTGCTCACTTCAGTTTTCTTCCCAACCAGAAAAGAACTATGAATCAGAAGTTTACCATGCAGTAGAACTTATGGAAATAAGTGTATTTAGTATAAGCCCCACTTAATATATCACATAAAGTTATTAAGTACTAAAGAAGATCTCTGCTTTCAACTCTCTCTCAGACACACACACACACAAAACAGAGCTAAAATTACTAATCAGCAGAAATGATCAAAGGACTCACAATCTTTTTGCGTAGATATAACAGGAGCCAAAGCAGCACTTTGGTGCATTTTTGACTCATTTTAATCCCAAACTCTAATCGCTAGACAATAAACATGCAGTTGAAAGCTGCAGTATGAAAGTACAGTTCTATATCCATCCTTTGAAGCAAAACATAGAAAATTAACACAGATAATACTTCAGTGTCAAAGTGAAGACTTTTTCTTAGTTTGCTTTTTCAGGTGCTGTCAACAAAACCGACAATAATATAGTATTTAGGCTTCACTAGGACTGAAAGTGACAACAAGCTCTACAGCAATTGTGATCTACACTCACTTTCTACCCATTTGTGCTTTCCTCCATGCTCTAATTTAGAACCTCTCTCTAAAGCCTGTCACTTTTGATGGGCAATGCTGCGGAGCTGCAGCATCAGCAGCTCGCATCCGCAGGTGGGATGCTGTCGCACCGGGGGCCGCTCTCCCCATCAGCACGGGTTTACTTTCCTCTTCCATTTCAGAGCTGCTTTCTCTTTCCCAAGCAAAAGCAGGAGACAGTTTGGGAATGGTGCTTTCCTTACATATTTTCCTTTGCCTGAAATTGAAAGGAAGTTTTTGCAGTATGTGGGAGATTTCCAGACATAACCTTTCCCTCTTTTGCTTACGGAAGAATATCACGTATGCAATCATAAACGCATTAGCTTGTTGTAAGATCCTCTAGGACAAAAAGACACTGTAAAAGAGAAAATGCTTCCAGGTATTAGCCAATGCAAAAATAATTATCTAGATTCCAAAGAAGTTTTTGCACCAGTAGATATGCATATGCCAATGTGTATATACAAATTATACATGCAAATAAGCTGTGATTATTTCCACGCACAATTATCCCGTCTGCACCTGCAAGCACAATATTTGCATATGGGAATTAAGTTGGTCTATCGTTTTTGTTTGTTTGGTGTTTGGCTGTGGGTTTGTTGTGTTGTTTTCTTTTTAAAACACATTGTCCATTTTTATTTAAATCCCAGTACAAACCCAACCTTTTGATTAATTACCAGCATACCCCCACAGTAATGGCAATGGAACAGGACCACGTGTCACTAGCCTGGCTACGTGAGCGACGGTCACGGTAGCTATACCAAACACTTAGAAGTACAAACAAAATTTCAAAAATTAGTGAAATGGAGCATTTGCAGCTGTTAAAAGCTAGGGAATATTAAGGAAAATATCAAATATCATATTCATATCATAAGGCAGCTCCTCTGGCAGGTGGTTCTGAGCAGTGACCGGTGACACACACCCCTTGAGCCACGGAACCCGCTCACCTCCTCTCAGGCCTCTCATGAACTGTTTCACAATAAATGCTCTTTATTTTTCAGAGAGACTATTCATCTTTCCTCCTCTCTCCATTACTACTGTTACGTATACAATGCTAGACAATGGATTTACTACGATTATTTGAGAATTAATTATATGAGCCTACATACAGTGCTAAAGTAAATAATTTCAGTGCCTTTCCTTTTCACAAAGGACAACACAACCATTACTTGTAGCAGAAATAATGATTTGTGGACATCAGACTCATGTAGTCTCTAGTTTATTATGAAACAGTTTATTTCACACTTGCAATGATGCTCATAGAATTGAGGAAAAACCCCTACAGTACGATAAGACAGAATATAAAACGTTGCATAGGAGCCTGGATCTTCAGTTCATTAGAAATAAAAATGCAGTCCCATTAGCTCCCTCCTTGAAGACGCTCTCTCTTTTACACTAACCATGTTTAGCAGCAGTCTGTTCCAGCTGACCTTAATTTAATCTATTTTTCACAGAAGGATTGCTTCAGGGTTAAAACATTTTTGTTGCTAACCACTGCACATGTTCGAGTATTTGGCCCTAAAGATCTTCCATCTTTCTGAGAACATTTGCTTCGCAAAAACACCATGGGAGTTATCATTTTTTAAAAACATATAAGATAATTGATTTGTAATTATCAACAGGGAGAAATACCATTGCTTGTGTTTGCTAACCTAATTGTAAAATATATTGTTCCTTTCGAGTCTTAATGCATCGCCTCAAGTGATCACCACTTAGGCACCAACAGGCTGGAGTAAATGGAGTGACAGCGGGAAGTCACAGAGAGTATTACCCGGTTCTCACCGGAAGAAATGTTCTCTTTCTGACTATTGTTCAGTCCATTAATGTAATTTCTGAGGGTTTTTCCCCCCATGGCATGCAGACCAGGTGTCAGTGCTTGGAAACAGGATCCTACTTCGCAACGTAATTTACCTTGCTGGAAATTTTGCACCATATGCTTCGTTAAATGAGGAGACTGTCTAATTAATAGCACTTTGCCTGCACCCATGGGTGCGCTCCCATCAGCAGGTGTGGGCACCCCCACTCTACGGCCCTTGCTGTAGAAACTTCTGCACTGGAAACCATTCCAAACACCAATCCTCAGCCACCCATCAGGCTGCACCCTCCTTTTCTGGTACTCTCATGGCAACGCTCACCTGAGAGCAGCAGTTCTCTCACAGCTAAAAATCTGTCAGCAGCAGCACCACAGTTACACTTCAATTCCTGTCTCTGTCACTAATAAATAACATAAAGAGATTAAAAACCAGCTATTAGTTGGCCTGGGGGGGTAGCACACGGGGCGTACCCCAAGCTCTATGAAGCCAGTAGCCATGCTTCAGTAGACTTTGGAGCAGTTCCCCAGGGCACAGTTCGTGTTTATACCGTGTCCTCGTTTGATCAAGCAAAGTATGTCATTAAAAAGTAGGAAAATATCTACTTTATTTGCAGCTTCTAGATTTTTTTTTTTCCTCAATATCTCCATGCCTTACTCTTCCAGTCTTCATTTTTTTAATCAGCTAACATGTTTAATAGACCTTTCTTCCTATTTTAGGCTCCTATGAGGGCTACGTGAACAAAGGTCTCCCAAAGGATCAATTACGAGGTTTTGCTTAATTTTCCTACCCTTTTAACTATCAGCAAGACTTGGGCAACATAAATTGTTTGAGCTGGATTGTGATTCAAATTTGGTCAAAATGCAAGCTCTAGGATTTAGTGTCCAAAACTGGTTTTCTTTTTCTTTATGTTCACTATTAATAATTTTGGTACAGACTTGAAAAACATTTAGGTATTTTCACTTGCAACCTGAGTTTCCAATTCATCAATAGATAAAGGTTTCTACGGCAGATTTCAAGCCATTTTCACACAGAATTTTTTCACTCCTAAGACCCACCTGTCTGGATTTTTCCCCCAAAGACAGCTTCTTCATATTTGCATGGATTATCAATATAATATTTTATGAACAGACAGTTTTGTTTTAAAGTCAAGTTCTCGTGACATCCTAAAATAAATACAGCTACATGATCTACAGGAATTAAACCTCTATTAAACATGTATAGACTGGTTTCTTGTTAGGAAATTAAAAATCAGGAAAGGGTAAATTAAATTCATAAATTATTCTTATAAGGCCATTTTATATTAATAGTTATTTTGTTGATATGAACGGTCTCCCCATGGCTCTGAGGTTACCATGACTTACTGTATTCTCTCTGTACCACCAGTAGCTCGCTAAACTGGGAATGCAGCAAAGGGAGTGAAGGTAAAAATTGTCACCACTTGGCATGACTGAGCCAAGAGGAGATTCAAGCCGCTCCAAGTGGAGTAGGTCACCACGGTCCTACCACCAACAGACAATGATCTTTTTTGTTATGCTATGGCTGTACAGAAAATATGCTTAATGCTGAACTTCCAGACGTCATCTCGGAAGAGGCGAGGTGCAGAGAGATGCGGGTACTCAGCATCACTCTGCTCAGGGGGACCCGAACAACTGTCGCCCAAGGTCAGGCAGAGCGGAACAGCAGCGCTGGTTTATGAGCAACAGCAGTTGGCAAGAACATTAAAGCCCCACTGCTTCCATCAATTGCTGTGACTTTACGGGGAGAAAAGGGAAAGTTCGTTACTAGTAGTTTATGTTTACACCGCGCCTTCAAAGCTGCAAGGCGCTTGAAACAAAACTACAGAAACAAGCCCAAATGCCCTCAAATGGGTTTCATCACTACACAGCCCTGCTCGACGATAGTCTTTTAAACTATTAAACTCCTAAAATGTGCCTGTAAAAGGGGGCAGTGCCATGCTGGCAAGCTGAGCAGCACCCCACGCTGCTGGTGGGCTCTCCCACGGCTTTCAGAAGTGACACCACACAGCAGAAACCGCGTCTCGTTCTCCTCTGCCATCCTCCTGCCCACCCCACGGCTGAGAACATCGCCCACTGAAGACCAGAACACCCCGGCCTTGAGGAAGAACAAGCAATAGTTTAAATTGAAAGAGAAATTCCGTAGTATTTTATACCTATGGAAAAGACAAATTCTCTTCCCATCATTTGAGCAGTGGTCGCACAGAGAGCTGCGGTGCCCCAGGACTTCAGGGAGAGCAATTCCCCCAGCCCTGCCATCGCACAAAGAAAGAGTCCTCCAGTCTAAGGAAAACCCCAGAACCCAACGATGGGAACTGCAATGGAAAAATGTAACACGATTTCTTCACTTCAAAAATCTTGGTATCTGGCAGAAACAAAGAGACCTCACATAGAGATTTACGTGTTCTTAAAATACCAGTACACCTACATATCTACTGGGAAGTGATGCCCCTTCTGCTTGCTGACCTTAGCACTTGGACTTTTTCCTGCAATTGTGCTTTAAAGGCAAGTTCTTGGCTGAACAAACCAAGCAGATGTTGAACTTTATTTTCCCTTCTTTTTTTTTTTATCCTAGGAGCAACTGAAAACTGCTTGCAGTAAGGCATTTAATTTATTCATCTGTAAAGGGTAAAATATAGATACAGGTTAATTTTTTTTCCACACTATACCCTACTTAAATCAATGCTTATATGTTACACCCCAATTTAAGCAAGTTTTGTGGAGTTTGGGGGTTTGCTGCCCCCCTCCAATTTGGGCAGCAACACCATCTGATCTCTACGGGCTGCTCTGAAAATGTCATAAAAAGCACAGAAGCATTCTTTTTATATACACATATATTTTTAACTATGATCCCACCAAGCCATTAATGTCCGCATGATAAACTAGCAACTTTAGCTCCTGCTATTAATCCACCATCTACCAGCAATTTCAGCCAACAGTCAGTAACACTTGGTGCTGTAAGTAATGACACAGTTCAAACGCAGCCTCTGACGGCTTAACCTGCGCTGACCCAGACATACATAAAACCTCTGGCATTGGGGTTGGACTGCTCGGTTGGTGCATCGGAGCTACACAGTGAAATACTTCCAAATGTCTCTGTCAGTCCTTAGGGGACCCGGAGAACACTTGAGAATTGTTCCCGCTGGTTTCTTATGGCCATACGGATGAGCATTATAATGATTTGAACAGTCTTTTCAACAACGATTTGAAAATATTCTCTTGATGTTTGTCAATGGGTGTATTTTACACAGGCCCCTTTATTCCATCTCCTCTGCCCACTGAAAACAAACCTTAGGCAAATTGTCAGAAAGTACATTTGCACTGTCCTGCACAACCTCCAGTTTGGTCTTACAAAAGAAAAAGAGTTTATTTCATGTAGGAACACTGGGCCGTTTCAAATGTAGAAGCTCCCCCGTTACACTGGACTAGGCCAAGCATTGTCACAATTCACAGGTCACTCTGGTATGTGGAAAACTATGTAATGCCTCTTAAGTTTAAGGACCATAAAAAAAGCAGACATACATACAGGAAGAAATCTAAACCTAAAGAGACCAACAACCCAGGGAAGGTATGATTTTAAGAGTCAAACTAACATATAAACATACATATATATAACATACTTGGATAGTGCACCCACGTATAGCAAATCATATTGCCAAGACACCACTGCAAAAGAGATTTTTGAACCTCAACTCTTTATTTGACATTCATTACTTATGTTGATCTCAAAGAATTTTATATTTGCACCCTCCCACAAGAAGTCAGAATGCTTCATTTCAGAAATGGGTAATTCTTTTCAGACTTCTAACATATTTTTATCCACTTTGATATGTTAGAACTATGCACTTACCTGAATTACCAACCAGTTTGTGATTGACAGTTACATGTTTCTGCAGATAAAAATATTAACACTCCAAAAAAGAAAATGCCCAGTCGAGACAACTAATAAATTATCAGTTAGAAAATGCAGATTTGAAATCCAGCTCTTTTAGCTTTGTGAGGTCCCAGGACTTCCCATGAGAAGGATGCCCAGCCCTAGCACACGATGCAGAGAGGAACCCTACAGAAGAAATCACCCCATAGCATCCGCCCCATGCTAGAGACTGGGACCAGCAAGACTCCTGGAAAACCACCCGTCTTCATGTGGCCAACAAAACACCCACACGACCTTAGAGAGGGGACAGTGACAGCTCCAGAAATGGTGAAAATGCCTCACGTAATGGGAAAATGGCCTTCTCAGCTCTTCAGTCTCCCCCTGTGCTCCCAGGGGGACCTGTGCTAACGTTGCCGTTGGGCAGCACAACCCAGAGGTAATTTCAGAGCTGTGTTCAGGCTTGCGTGTTCCCCAGAGCAGAGAGCAGATCTCTCAGCAGCCCCTCCACGACCAATGGCCCTTCTGGGGGAGCTGCATTTGAACTACTCACATTTACAGGGGATTGGACAGCTAAAGGGTCTGCTCCTGCTGGGAGCTGAAGGAGATGAGTCCAGCTGACATCAACCACGTGCAGGAGATGCTTCTCAGAAAAGCATGTCTGTACATGCCAAATATATTCTGATTGTTTTCCCAAGTATAATCCCCTATTCCTGACACTGTCAAACGGTGAACGGAGGCTGGATGATGAGGTTGTGAGAACACACCCCAGTAACAGCCCCACCACTGGTTCTGTCTCTGAATGGGACAGTGCAAGCAACAGCCCCAAGAGCTGAGAGCTTCTTCTTTACAGGGACAGGAGCAGTTACTGCTCCGGGTAACCCTGTTCTTCACCTGCATTGCACCTTCACACATGAATGCTCAGCTGAACAGATGTAAAAATATTTTAGAAAGGCTTTCAAGAGAAAGCTCTTATTAAAAATCCTAAACTGCACAATGTATGGAACAATAACACTGTCTGCCTGAAAATGTCATATCCTTGTCTGAACAGCCCAACACCTTATGTGCTCTGAATAAAGATAGAGATGTAATTGCTTTTCTTGTTACGACTCACTTGTGCATCATAGATTTTTTAATATCCTGCAGAACACATGTATTGTGGGAAGGAAGCAGGTGACAGCAGTAAACATATGTAATGTTATTTTTCTTTATGATAGATATGAGCAGGGAAATCTAAACAACGGCTTAGGTTTCTAATAATCAACTGTGGAATCTTAGGGGGAAAAGTGTGCATTTTGCCAAGAGCAAAATCATTAGAACTTTAACTCCAGCCATTGTGGGAAATTTCATTCAGCTAATTGTGGCCATCAAGTGCCAGGTTATGCAATGAAATCACTTCAGCCTCATCTACGTTTGAAAACAGGATGCTATCAGCAAAGTAGCTTTTTCTGAGAATGAATGGGGTTTTAAAAACGCTCGGTGTTGTTAAAAGTCTAATGGACTGCCGGGGAAGAGGAGCTGAGCTGATGCTAAGCAGCTTTTGAAAAACCACACCAGGAGATGCAGAAGAGTTGTGAAAGAACTGCAGCTGGCAACAGCTTCCAGTTTTCATACATGGAGAGTCTGTAAGTACTGTAAAGCTAAATCATTCCTAAAATTTTGGTGAAGATTTACAGCTGGACCACCCTACCTTGGCACTTTGTGGACTGACACAGTAACAAACGGCATGTACGAAATAAAAATTTACATTCTTGTAGAACGAAGAAGAGTTTACAGATGAAACCCTGAGAAGCCCGTTGGTTAAAACGGGATCGGCACAGGATCGGAATGCCTGGGATTTCCCCAGGGCCGTTCAGATAACGCTGCCCAGTGGCTCCCATTGAGCCCCCACGCATCCTGGACAAACGTGGAAGTTCTCTGATTCACCTGGAAAATTGCCCAAAGAGCAGAGTCCCTGTCAGATCTGTGGTAGATCAGCTGGGCCAGGGTGTATCCCTCAGTGACGCAGTCCAACAGTCCCGGTGCCAAACAGCAGAGGGGAAAGGGAAGGTGACGGGGCTCAGACCTGCAGCGGGCACCCCAATCTCCAGCCTCACCCCAAGGATCCGCATCCCCGGCGCCCACAGCGCTGTCTCCGGGGAAAAAGAAATCCCTCCTGTTTCCTGAAGCAATGAAATAATCCGAGTCTTTCTCCAAAAAGCATACAAAGCATATTAAGGTGTTATTAATTTAATTAAAGCAGCTAATCGGTGTTTTGCACTTGTAAATTATGACCTCAAAGTTTCTCATTGTTAAACTGGAAAACCAGCAGCAAGAGGCACACCTCCAGTGCCAGGATTTAACAAGTTTGCCTCAAAGCTGTGCCAGGTCAGGGAGTGGGATCAACCCCTTCATTGATATGATGATGCTTCTGGCTGTTGTTGGAATTTCCCTCAGCTGCGAATAAATTCTAATGAAAAAGAAAGCTAAAGCAAATTCTTCTGAAATCCCCAAAGCTCTAGGCTGTTACAAATGAAAAACAGTGCTGATGAACTGAGAGAGTGTGTTTCAATTCTAACCACATCCAAAGCACATTAAACAAACTGGTATTAAAACAGTGTCCTGGGACAGACCGAATTCTGGAAACTAAGGAGCATCCTTCTGGGATTGAAGTCAGAGCACAGGAATCCAAAGGGGTTTCTACAGAAGGTCTTAAGTAAGGACAAACCAACTTATTTTGTTAATCCAGTGCTGATTTTCAAGTACCTTAAGTCATTTATATAGATCTTCTTCGGTGGTCCTAAATTCTTGGGAGCTCAATCCTTATCAAGTCCTCAGTTACAGCCATCTAAGGCAACGACAGCCCCGCTGGGAGACACGTACCGGTGGTTCCACTGGCTTCCACACGTTGCCCTCACACCGCTGCTCCATTCCCCAGCTTCCCAAGTCCAACCAGAGGGATCCAACACTAGATAATACATATTCCATTTTTTTTTTCAGCTGTACAGTAATACAGCAGAAATCCTGTTAAGTCCCTAATAAATGGTTACTTTTTTAATCTCGTCAGATCTTGTGGACTCCTCAGTTTCCTAAATATGTTCTCAAGCCCCTGCTCCAAATGAATGCACAATCCCGATGCCTCCTCGGCATCACTAAGAAAGTCAGTCCACTACAATTTCTCTTCAGGTGTAGACTTTTCTCCTGCAAAATTAACTCCATAAAAATTGACCCGCTTGTGACAAGACCAGTGTTCACCCATGTTTGCTCGGGGGGTCTGAGCCACCTTATTCTATGTGGGAAAGGCCCAAGAGCTTGGGACCACAGCTCCTCCCTGCCCCTATAAGGGAGTAATCTCAGGCAGTGCCAAGAGCAGAAGAACACACCCCCAGGTTACGTCCCCAGCTCTACTCATTTTCAGATTATGGACTTCCATAGTCGCTGGTCTCCGCGGCCTTTAGAGTCTGGGAAGCAGCTTTCTTTCACAAATGTTTCTTAATCTCACATAATTTTTTTTTAACATTTACAATATTCTAATGCTATACAATGAAAATGGAAATTTTAAGAATTAGATAAGCAGATCCAACTGAGAATAAAACCAAAGTGAAGATTTGACCTCATTAGAGTCCTTGGAAAATTACAGTTTTTAAATATTTCTCTTTTCAAGATGAAAATCCTTTCAATGAAAGGCTTCCTATACAGAAGACGGGATTTCTGGCTGGGAGCAAAGGCACACAGCTGGGTGAGATGGGAACATTACTCTGAACAAACCCCACCTTACAGGACTTTACATCTCCTCTCGTGTCACTCCACTGACCGAGCTCCCCCTAAAAATCTGCTCTTTAGTCTCCTACATTCATCCTGACCACAATCTAAAACCACAACAAGGGGGGAACTAACCTTTACAGCATGCTGCCCTGGCGTAACAAATCAAAACCCAGTCCTTGTTATCAGACTGGGATAAAGCAATAGCAGCTTACTAGCATTCCCCAAAATAAAGACAAAACGTTTAAAATCAATAAGTTTTTGTTTCAAGGCTTCAAAACACCTTAAGAAAATAAAGTTTAACAATTGGGCTTGAGTGCTAAGAACTTCCCTGGCAATGCTAGCGGGAACTAGAATCATCCTGATTTAATTCCCTTGGATTTCAGAAAACTAATAATGGTTCTAAATAATTAGAAACTGTTATTACATTAAAATGCATGATACATACTGATTAGATCATATTAAAATGAAAAGAATAATTTGAATTATTTATACACAAAAAACTCAAAGTGAGACAAATCTATGGACCATAAAGACAAAGAAAAGAACTCCTCTAATAGTAACAGCTCATTGCACAAGTAACTTTCATAAATATTAGTTATGTCTGAATTGCACCAAATAAAGAATTACACAAAAAAATACCCATATGTACCTACTGCAATAAAGTCATTTAATGCCTTGGCTATCTCGGTTCAAAACTCATTTTTAAGCTACTAGATGCAATCCAATGATTCTTCATTAAATGCAAAATATTCAGTATATTACAAATTATCCAAGACTATGATGTGAAATGCTTTTGTGACAGCAGGTTTATTTAATATTCATTGTCAGCTTCTCTGAGGATAGACTAAGAACTAATAAATTCAGAATGTATTAGTATTATAATACACTATGCAATTTATGTTTAGTGGTTTATACTAGCCATAGCACCTAGTAGAAGGCAGGTACACTGAATACAAAAGCTTAGATTTATAAAATATATTAAACTAGATATTAAAATATTCCTGCTGTACCCCCAGTTCAAATCTGTTTGTTGAACAGGTACAACGTGGGCAACATTTCTGCTTTTTCTGGTGAGCCTTCCCCTGCTCTCCCCCCGCTGGGGCAAAGCCCTGGCCAGGGTGACAGTGGCGCGAGGGCCATCCAGCCTCCAGCCAACTCGGTTCCCAGCCCAAGTAACGCACAAATCTGGAAGCAAATCACTAACTTTCGAGTGTCTGCAAGTAGTTTTCTGTGCGTTTTTATATCAAGCTGAACCTATAATCGCTTAACTCGTGCTTTGCATGACGGATGCTGTTCACAGTCAATAATTTACACAGCTGAAGAAACCATTTGATAAAATGCGACTAAAGAACATAAATGCTTTTTAAGAAACAGCTTCTCCGTTTCTCCTGGAATATGAGTGAGCTGCTGGCTAGAAGAGAGATGGCATCCAGCCCATTTAGAGGCTGGTTTCCTAAGATGACTTAGGCAGTCCCATCACCTACCAGTCCTCTCTACGGCCAAGTCCTCCAACCTGTCAGTCAGTTTCTTATCAGCATCTCCAGTGTCCAACAACACTCATGACTCTAAATGCTGCCACAGAAACAAGCACCTCTATCAATGCCTGCACTGAAAAAGGCTGCTGTACAAATTCAAGCCTCCAAAGGAGAGCCAGGGAATGCTCAAAGCAGTCACCCAAGTCCCACCACAGGACTTTGGCACGGTAGAGACAGCAAGGCTTCTAGGACTGCAGAACATGGTCCAGGGTGTTTGATCTCTTTAAAAAGAGTATTTTGGCCAAAAGCATCACGCTTTTGGCCAATTTCCCAGAAGAGCCAAAGAAAGGAGGAGGATAGTGGAAAGACAGAAGTATTCATATGATAGAGAGGAGGAGGTCTTGCTTAAAGCCTCCCTTGCTGAACCCCACTATCCTCCAGACCTCTGTCCTGGCTCCAGCCAGCTCTGTCCTCACCTCTGCTGTCCTCACTGAGTCACCTGCTCTTCAGCATTACCAACTGCTTCCTCAGCTTTACTCCAGTCACTGTTTCTGGCAGAGTTCCTTACAGAGAATCACACAAGCATGTTGCACATAAGCCCTTCTTTCCCCATCATTTTTTCCACCCAGCAGCAAAGTGGCACACCAATTCCTCTCCATCCTGGAAGCAAATAATTCTGGCCAAAGCCTGTGAGGGGAGCAGGAATATGGAGAAGGACAGAGGTCACTGTCATATCCATAATTCAACAAGAAAGGCCAAAAAAGACTGGGGAATACAATGGGATAACCATGTATGCCCAAAAGGGATGGTGTGTCCTCAGGGAGTCAGGTGGAGCAGGCCATCTTCAGGGAAGGAGGGACATGAAGGCATTCTCCACTCTGTCTCCTGGTACAGAATGGAGAGATGGGGATAAAAGAGGACACAGAGTTTTGGGGAATCTGTTCTTCTTCAGATTTTGCATTTACTGCCCGAGAAATGGCATCAACATTTAGCCCCATTTCCTTCATTTGACAAAACTCTGGAGAATCAGGACATTGACAGCCTTCAGCAATTTAAGCCAGATTGCCCCAAACCCTAGCGAGAGGAGACAAGTAGCCATGGATTCTGCACACAAGTCCTTAAAAGACATTAAAGCCACCTGTAATTCAGAAGATGTCAGGGATGTTGACATCAAGTCTGTTGTGCTGTTGTTGATCCTCCATTGTGTCAAAGTTGAGGTTCAACCACCTCAGTATAATTGAATTTAAAAGGTCAGGCAGCTCAGACACAAGTTTAATGGAAACCAGGCTCCAGTAGCCCTAGTGCTTAAGAACATACTTGTTAAACAATAGCGGTAAACTACTTATGCCTCTTTAAAATGAATAGAATTACTGTTTATCTAAAAAGTAAGCAGTCAGTCTGCATTGTAAAATACTCTGATCTCTGAATCAAGTCAATGTACAAATAAACAATAAGTAGCAAGCAACAGAAAAGTTTCTATTATGCTTGTAGGAACACAATATAAGCTTCTACTTACATCTTCGATATTTACACTCTTGGAAAGTGTTCAAGTTTAAAAAAAAACACCAACAAAAAAAAACCCCAAATCCCGCACACAAAAAAATTGCTTTGTAATTGTGACAGCAGACTTAGGTCTCGTAGAACCGATGACACGCACCTTACTCTGCTCAGGGGCCACCTCTTTCGTTCCTCAATTTTCCGCATAACTGACACCAAGCTGACTTACTTCCCCTGGGCTGCGGACAGCAGGGACTGCTGAAAATGGAACACGCAGCTAAAGACTGGGAAGAAAACACTCAAGGTGGGGCTTCCATCAAATATGGTTGGAAAAGGTCCAATGAAGGGAGGTGACATTATCCCCAAAACAAAGCAGTTAATTCCTTTACTCTCACGACCTTTACTGTTTTCAAGATAAGGGAACGGTATGTGATGTATGATATGATATGATCTGATATGATATATGATATGATATGATATATGATATGATATGATATATGATATGATGAGATGATACTGAGTTGGAATGACAAGCATTTGTTCTGTTGAAGCTGTTGCGGAAGGGAAGGGTCGGAGGTAGCTACCATGATCTGGATGTATAAACAAACAGCAGCAGTACCACCTCTAGAGACGTGTGGAGCCCGAGGAAATCCTGCCACCGAAGCCCCAAGGTCTAAATGGGGGGGTTAACCCACTCTCGGGGCACAGGCAGAGCCACTGCACTGGGGCAGCCTGGGGCTCAGCGCAATGACATTCTTTGATATTGACACATTAGCACTTTTAACGAGCAGCGGAGCAGAAGAAAGAAGAGGACATCTGCTTCTCAAACAAAAAAAGTTTGGCTCCTGCAGAACAAAGGTGGCTCAAAGTCAACTTCAGAAGCATTTAGTGACCCCTTGAGAAACTTGGCGATGCCTCCCTTCCCCTCGTCCTCTCCTGCTGAACTGCTCACTGAACTACCGCCTTTTTTCTTGCTCTCCTCTCCTTAGCGCAGTGCCATTCCACAAGAGGAACAACATTAGACCCCAAAAATATGGGGCTTAAATCAGCATTTACTTCTAAGTATTGCATTTCAAGAAAAGCCAGGTCACTCTCCAGTGAAGACACACTGCCATTAGATGAAAACCTGGAGAGTTTTTCAACTTGGGGTTGCGCTTTTGTCTGACAAACCCGAGGCTGAGAGCCTCTTTCGCTGCACAAAATATATAGAATTGGCCATAAGTCTTTAAAGCCCTGATGTATTCCAGTCCATTAGTTTTTACAGTTCAATTTATGTTGTATTACGAGGAGATGTGCTGAACTGCCCAAAAGTACAGATTTGCCAAACTATCCAAAAATAATCTGGGAAGCAAGAAAGTCAGGATACCAGCCAAATCATAAGCAGTAGGGCCATTTTGCTACCAGTTCAGCTGGTAATAAATTTTTTAAAGCACTGTTAAACGTATCTAGATGAATTTGACTTTAAATCACACTTTCTGCTGAACATTTAAAAAGAACTATCAATTTAAAATGGAAGATACACACAGACAACCGATACAGGTTCACGTACCACATGAGTAACGACAAGACAGACCTCTTCCTCACTTTTAGCTGTGCACAACACACAATTAACCAAGCTGTTACACTGCCACACTCTAATCCAAAGTGATGGTGTCCGCCAGAAACACGGCTTCCAGGTGGAATCTGCACTATGGAACAGCTGGCTGGCAAAGGCACAAGTCTCAAGGAAGTATAGGTAGAGAGAGGAGGCACAGCATCGTTACCATCACAATACACCTTTCTACCATAAAGGAGGAAAATACTCTTAAATTAAGCTTATCTTCTGCAAGTTGAAGGCATGTTGGGACTTTATACTTGCTTACTCTAAAATTTGCATGACAACAGAAGTACTACCCAAACGCAGAGTCATCCTATAAGCAGCAGAGAGCCTGCCTGATCGCGGCCATATGAAACCATGGCAGGTGCTGAAGGTCTGAATTATTTCTGCTTCTCTCCTCTGCAGCGTCTGAGAGAGAATTCCAGGCTCCGGGGCCATCACTCTGCTGCTTTTCCATTCATACATATTCATGGAGAGGCTCTGCGAGAGTCACCTCCCTAACTGACATCTGACAGCTCTCTGACTTCCACCGGGGAGAGCCATCCCATCATCCTTCCTGAAAACAGGGCAGATTAAAAATAATATCGAGAAGGTTTTAGGAACCCTGGGCTGGCGAGGGAAGGGCCCAGCCCAGAGCGCTCTGTAGCTTTGTCCATAGGCAGGCTGTAGCTGCACCAACGTTTTGCCATTAAAAACAAGCCGAGAGCAAATCTGTGCTAATCAACCACAAGATCAAAAGTGAGGGGACCCAACATTAGAGCTACGTCTGCAAACGTGCTCCGGAAAAATACCGAGCGCTAAAACCGACACCAGATTGTTATCTGAAGGCGACTGGGTATTAAATACCCCCTCTTGGCCAGTCTCATTTATGCCATTTTACAAGCAGTTTTAGCAATCCTGCCGCAGCAAGATGTTCAAATTCATTCAAATTTAGCCTCTTCAGGTCAAGAAAATGGACTTTTAACAAGTGGCAAATTAAAATGTCAAGAGCAATCATATAGACACTTGTTTACAAGATTGTTATTATTTTGTTTTATAGGTCCAAGCAGGTTTGTCTTTCTCAAAAATTTCTGTGCTAACGTTTTCACCATAAAGGAAAGGTACCAGATGACATCAATAGGTTTTTGACACCTCCACCTAAATTGCAAAATTCTTAGGTGAGATTCTCTGATCTTTCATAGGCAATTATAATAAAGCAAAATGATAGGCATCGGCATTTTTAAGAAGTGTATCTAATTGTGTCTCAGAGAGGGAAGATGGGGAGATGACCTTCAAATCATGCTGTTTATGGCTGTCATTTTTACTGGGCTCTTTAACTGCATTCAAAGACTTCGCTGAGCGCATTCATTTTCCATGCAAAAATAGGAAGAACCATAAGTACAAATCCCAATTCACAGGCACAAGCTGAACACAGATTTCAGAAAATCCTGAAGAAAATTAGGCCAGTAACATGTCCTATGCAATGTTTTACGGTAATTCACAGACTGTCAGAAGACCATATGCTGGGCCCTACTTATATACAGAACAATTTGCCCATCGCTGGAATCCTTTGAAGTGGCATCCTTCTTCCCTTCAGATGTCAGCCATTGATGAGAGGAAGAAATTTCTCGATGGACTTAATCTGAAGCCGATTCCCATCAAAGGCAAGAATACCATCTGGGCTACTCCCAGCACGGAATCGAGATCTTCGTGCCCTTTCTTCCCCGAGGCAGTAAATTACTGGAATAGGATGAGAAATGGTAAATATCATACTTTCCTGAGCACAAGTATGTTGATGGGCAATGATGATATAAGGCAAGCTTTATGCTACAGAAACTATGCTGGTTTGTATCAGGTCACATCACAGTGTTAATTAAAGTGATACGTAACATCACTTCAGTGTGATACCTTCCAGCAGTTACATGGTTAACAGCTTTTACTGACAGATTTGATTTTCCATCTTTTCTACAAGGAGACAAAAGCAATGGAATGTCATGTTTTGACTGGGACCTTGGCTTGCGTTGCTCATGTATATAAAGAAATTATTACACCCTTATTTCAGAGGAGGTAAATCAAAGAAAAGCACTTTGCAACTGCCTGAGTTAGAGGTAATGTTTATGGCACTATCTTAAAAACGTACAAGTGAGTCAGAAACTTTCATTAAAATCTCACTACATGGTAATCCATCCCCAGCAAGCAATCTATTTGTCTTTGAATTGACAGGCAAAAAGAGCCTATGATTTCACTACTGCTACTTGCCTTGGAAAGAGTAGGGAGCTGTGCTGGAGGGGGAACAATTTCAGTGCAGTTTCTCTCCCTCCCTGCTGTTTGGATAACGGCAGACACTCACAAGGAGAGGGCTGTTTTGCACTGTTCTATTTTCTTTATTTCAAACCTATATATCCAAATGCTACAAGGGATGAGGTAGCCACTGAGATAACACGATGGGTCAGATTAAACATTGTCATAACTGAAACCCACATTCTTGCCCATATTCTTTACCAGTTCTTAAGGAAATAAAATATAGAAAATGCTATTGTGGCTTTTGATGAACATATTCTATTCTTTTTTACATGAATTTTTAAAAGTTTATTGTAAACTTATGTTTTGTTTGTATTTTGCAGTGCCCAGCCTGACCACTCCATGATTAAGACTGCTGTGTACTACAGGCACACCTGTAACAGTGACCATGAGTACGCTTAGGTAAGAATTTTAAGCTCTCAAATAGTAGCTTCACAGACCTCTAATTTTCACTCAGGGATTTTAAAACATCTAAAATATTAATTAAGCTTTACAGTATGTTTAACTAATTCTGGAGATAAAAAAACTGAGACAGAGGGTCAAACAAGTCCATAGCAAAGTAAAATTCAAGTCTCAGAGCCCTTGCATTAATCATACAGTCCCAAATACACTGTGTAACTTTTAAAGGTATTACATTTAGTTCTGTCAAAGACAATTCAGGGGCTGACATAGAATAAGCCACAAAACATCTTCTATGTCAATTCTTTCCTAAGGCCTCTTTAATTAGCAGGTCAGCTACACAATAAACCACAATGGGTCCCTTAGTATCCATCACACCAGCATGTAGAGAAGACTGGGAAATTATTTTCTTTTAAACAAAACTGTGATTATGTTCTAAGTCCAGGTACTAACATGTCTTTCAGATTTATTTGCTGAGAAGTAGGTCTAGATCTGATGTATTAATTTTCAAAGAGCTATCACTGTGTTGTGTCACCAGGTTTGTAAATTGCCACTGACTTCACTTCAACAAAAGTGATGCTACAGTCCATAATGAGAAGGGGAAATGACAGGCAGCTGCCACATCTATACCCACCCACCTCTTCGTCCCAGGCCCCGTGAGAACACACACCTTCCTGCGTGAGACGAACGGCTGGCCCAAAACCCCTGATTCTGCAAGGGGCTGAGGGCCTCACCTGCCTCTGAAGTCGGGGGAAGGATCTGAGACACTCAGCACCTTGCAAGATTGAGCCCAAAGGCATTATTGAGGCAAGAGTTCAGGAAAAAAATAATTCCAGCTCTCAGATTTATAGAGGAATTGCATTGACTTATTTAAACAGCGAAGAACCTTGGGGAGACTGAATTTCTGCTGTTACAATGCCTGCTGAGGAGGTCTGAATGACATCAATTAAGAAGAAACTTGGCAGGCTGTAATCTGTTAATTTTATGCCATTTACATCCATTCTCTTAGCAATGCCAACTGTCAGCATTTGAACCGTGTAAGTTCTCTCTTTCTCCTTCTGTCTCTGCTGCACAGGATTGCAAAAGCTTAAGTTGTAAAAGGAAGGCTCGGCAGCCATTGTCACTCCAGGCTTCAGTGGGTCTTTTCCTATGCCAAAAAATGTCACTGACATCACTGTTATTAAGTCTTGGGAGCACACCATTATTCCCAGTACATCTGGTTTTGCCAGGACTACTGCGTGCTCGTATGCTCCCCTTTTTCCCTTCTCTGTCCCTCAGGAACCTCCATCCCTCACGGGTGTATCCATCTCTGTGTATTTGCCTCTGCCCTCCAAGACCTGCTGCTGCAGCAGAAGTCAGCAGAACTGCTAAAAAAACCATGCTAAAATACACAACATCTCAGCCCAGAAAAAAAGAGGGGGTAGATACAATTTCAATGAATCAAACTCCTCAAGGAGATCGGTACAACATCATTTGGCATCATCTGCATTTTCTATTTCTGGCTGCTCTGAGAAAAGCTGCTTCAGGTACACTTGCAGATAGAACTAAATAACAATCATGAACACAATAAAAACCTGGGGACAGTCCTAAGACCTAAGACAGTCCTGGTCTGCCTAATGTTGGAGCAAAATACTGTATCATATCTGCAAATTATTTCTGGTATTCACCAGTACTAAAAAGTGTTTCATGGGCTTGTTCTCCACCCTCCCGGGTACCCACAGGGGAATACGCTGCTGCTGCCCTGGGCACGCTGTCAGGCTCTTTCACTCTGACCCAACAGGCCAGAGTGTCCACTGGTCTAAATCCCAGTTTAAGTTTAGAAACAGCCTTTCACTAATCTGATGGTTTCTTTTTTTTCCACCTGTCACAGTTAAAAGGTAAACTAAGATAGAAATATAAATGGCTTTTAAAAATCCACAAAAAGAAGTTTCCATTTCCTCCTTTACCATGGGTGTTTCTCAAGATTGATCATTTTTTATTTCTTCTTGGGTATTTCTCATTCTTCAACTTAGTTCTTTCCTCTCCCCCACCTTTTCCTTCCCACCTCTTCATAATTTCTCTGTTTTCCCCATTCCTCATTCCACAAGATTCTCTTTCTAGTTTTTGCCCTGTTCTCCATTCCTAATTTTTCTTCCCATGCTCCTTAACTGATGGTCTCTCAGTCCTCCTGCCACCCACATATACTCAGTGGTCCCTCCTTCTCGCTTATGGCCATTAATCAAAGGCACCAGAAATTCTTAAATTGCACCAGACACTCCCAAACCAGTTACACAAACATCACATTTTCTATTTTAACTCCAAACCTCTCGTTGTTTTCCTCTTTCTTAACTAAAAAGGGACTCCCTTCCCCGTTATTATCACTGCCTTCCTATCCGTTCACATTTCTCCATTCAGATAAAAAACCAAAGCCTGGAAATAGTCCAGTTGCTTAAATACAAGCATTGCTTAAATTCTTGTACTTCTACTGTGGGAAATAAAATGGGTGCTACTCGCTCCACAGGGGGGTTAGAATAAAATAACCCCCTCTTGGGTTTAGAGTATCTGGAAGACCCTGGTGGACATCCCTGCCAGCAGTTTGCATAAAGGTTGTTACAGTGAAAGACGAGGCACTGCGGTTAATATTAGAGACACTTTTATGTTGACCTTGTATCAAAAAAACATTGTCCTGTATGATAGAGGTTTTAATAGCTTGCACTGAAAGAAGGGTAAAAATAATCCCAGGCTCAGTTTTAAAATATTCAATATACACCGTATTTTTGCTTACATACGGGATTCTTCCTACAGTTAATTCTGAGCCAAACATAAGCACGAGGAAATTAAAAGCAGGAATATCCGGACAATGTAGCATTTGGCTTTCCTGCAGATTGCAATGGTTTCTGTCGACATAATTACTGCTGAAACCCGCTCCCGAGCAGCAAGAACACTCAATAGGATGCAAGAGCCAAGGGAGAACCAGGCAGGCAGGGCTCTCGGATCAAGGACCTGGGGCTGGGGGCAGATGAGAGATGTCCTCCTCCTCCCCGGTACTCCCACTGAAAATCGCTGCTCAGTGTCTCACAGATAAAACAGCGTGTGTTTTACTGCTCAGAAAAAAACCTGAGAAACATTCAAATCTTGTTTTACTGTTCCCATAATGACAAATTACATGTTAACTTCTAGGAGGCTAAATTTTATACAGTTCTGTTTCACGCAGACAATGTGTTTGAAAAGCTGTCAAAATGCATCGATATCTTACCATTATCCACCCCGCAGGAAGTATCAAGGTACGCGGAGACGCTAGCACCGAAATATAACTTGCAGGTGACTTAGGGGGAAAAAACGGCTATTAGGACATTGTATTCTAGCATAAACCCTAATAACTCAACAGAAAGCTTCAGCACACAGCAGAATTTAACCTGCAGTTTGTAGGATGGAGGCTCATCCCTTAAAAGCCCGTTTAGCTCAATTCTACTAACTAACCATCTCTTGTCGTCACTTGTGGCAAAACACAGATCCATTTTCCCAAACGTGAGAATTAAATCTAGACACATCCTGACTTCTATTTAAGGGAGCATCTCAAACAAGGATTTACTTTAGAGTCAATAAAACCATAGCGTTAATCCAATTTCACAGATGCAGCCGACCAATTTATTACTCCAGGGCAAAGTATTTTTTCCAACCTAATGATGAACTAAATAAGCAGCAATCTCAATTGCCCATGATCAAAAATGTTTAGCCCTAGCAGCTAATTAGTAATATTTACTTGCAACATCAGAAGAGTTTATCATAAGGATGTTAAAACTTACTAGATTATTATTTTTTTAAAGGTAAAAAGTCACCAGGTAACAGAATAGTCCCCATATTTTCATGACTTTGACTACGGAGAGATGTGCATGGGAAGTAGGAAATGGACTGTAACTCTTTCTTTAAGACTGTTACACAAATCTTCAGGCTGCTCCTGGACAGGGCTCACAGGGCTTCTGACGGGTACACGTCCCCCCAGGTCCACACTCACACGCTTTGCAGCGGTACCACCACCACAGTGCCATTTCCCAAACACAAAATGCAGTATTTTTTTGAAAGAATGTATAAGGTAAAAAATCAGAATTCTTTGCTGTAATTAAGCCTTCCAGTTTCTGTGACAGTAGGTTTTCCCTCAGCATCCCCAGAAACCTACCTGTCCTCTTCCATCCCCAGCTTCTGCTGGCTCAGTCCCCGTAACGCCAGAGTTCCCCCAGAAGGTCAATAAGTGACATCACTCAGGACAGTTTTTGTTTGGATAATTCCAAATTCTCTCTTTCTTTTTCTTTAAATTAAATCAATACTTTACACAGTGATTTAGTATATTTTTTTCAATTTATCCCTATGATCCAGAACCAAAGATCTCAATTACACTCTGAAGAAAATGGAAAGAAAGCCACTGCTGCAGTGTTTATCGCTGGCATATAGCAGAATAAGGCTCAAAACCTAGTGAAAATTATTCTGTTCTGTATTACAGATCAGTCTTCCTGCGAGGAAAAAAGTGATCCAGTGTCTCTGTTCAGATTAACTGTTTAATATTCTGCTGGGAATATATCACGCAGATATCCAGACAGAAAGAACTGCATTTCGATAAGGTTAAATACAACCCAGCCATTCCTCTGCTTCAATCCCCACGTGCACACTGTGATACAAGGCTTCTACCAGTGTTTTTAGTCATTAAGCGTCTTCTTTCTGCCTCTTTTACAGAGCTTTCAGCTGACATGAAGAATACGTTATGCAAACTGCTTTTTGGGGGCGGGAGGGAGGTGACAGCACCAGGAACTTTATGAAGAAGCCCGTAACGTTTCCGTGAAAAGGCAGGATATCTCAGAGTCACAGCGACGCTTCATTTGGATCCCTTCACAAAAGCTATCAGTCAACAGCCAGTAGAGTTTGTTAAACGTATGACTCCGGAAGATTTCATTACCACCAAAAATACCAGTCTCCTCCGCTGATGAATTATCCCTGACAATTCATAGATACCTTCAGAGGAAGTTTGCTACTACCATTTTTTTTTATGCCAAATGCCTTTTATCTCCTACCAAACAGGACCTGAACGCCCCATCCCGCACGTCTCACCCGAGGAGCCCTTGGTTAAGCAGAGCACTCCTCCGGGGCACCGCGCTCCCCGTAACCCCGAGAGGAACAAATGTTGAGCAGATGCTTTGTGGGGCTGAGCTCTGACACCGCTTCCGATGAGCCGATAATCCTGAAGGAATACGTTTGCTAGATGAATTCCCCGTAACGTTTGTGGGCTTCTCTTTACTACAACAATATTCCTGGCTGTAACGCAGGTGGATGGGACACTTCATCAGCCCCGGCTGGCTGTGTGATCACAGCCCTCACTGACACTCTGCGTGTGCTGTTTGGATGCAAACGCTCCCTACTTTTATTTTAATGCACCTTTTAAAAAACATCTAACATTTAAAATATAGAAATTCAACATTTCTCTAGAGATACATCACGCTGTCCTCTTCTATTTAACGGAGAAAAGGGTACTAAGGCTTCCGTTACAAGGATTTGAGCCAGAAAAGCATCATTCTTCCTTAAAAGTTGAACTCCTGGCTTTTATAGCTGGTGTCTGACCTTGTAAACATACGTTTTGTACCTGCCAATAAGAGCTCAAAGTTTTGTCCCTGTTATTAACTGCACAGTTGATTCATAACACTGAGCCAGCTCATTAAACTAGCCCAAAGTTAAACATTTGAAACAGCTTAATTAAACACCTATAAATTACACCTGCAGTTAATTGCGGGTGTAAATCTGGATCCCCAAACTTGGAAGCCAGACCTTACCCACTTCCTCGCAAACCAGGGCTCTCCCAGCTCCAGCATGAACATCCAGCCCCGAGCAACGCCAGCGAATCCCAGTTTCACACAAATTCTCATTCCAGTAGGAAACAGTAAGATTTTGCTCTGAATATTTAATTCACTTACTTCATTCGGAGTGCATTTTAAGTGCTTGCATTTTTAGCATCAACATGTTTTTATTAAATATCTGTTTTCTGCTTTAAGCTTTTATTTGTTATTTGTTTTCATCTTTTAGTTTTCAGACACACTGGTGCATGGTTTTAGAAAACAGAGCTGGCTCCTCTCAATCATTCTCTCCACCATTCTTTCCCCTTCATTTTTTTCTCCTACCAAAATTAAAAAGTTTCTTTTTTTGAGCATAAATTTAAAAACAAGGTACTCTGCAGTAAATAAAAACAAATAAATTACTATTTTTTAAATAAGGATTTATGAAATTCCTCCAGAAAATATTAACTATATATATCTGCCCAGTGACATATAGTCAATTCTTCATATGTTTAGAGACACACAGTTAAACTGATATCTGAAATTCTAAAAATCAATAAATTTTAGGATTCAATAAAGAAAACGAATGGAGTGGTTGGCTATAGTGGCTTGGAGAAGTTTACAGCACTAGGACACAGCAATATACACTGAAAATGAGTATGTATAAAGAAGCAAAGAAACAGTCCCTGGATTCACACTCGGTTCACTTTGGCTTTGTGAAACCACCTGGGGATTGATTTTCCCCCTGGATTACGGACTCTGCCAGTCTCCCTGGAGCCGCAGCGCAGGGGGCGAGGAGCAGGAACCACTGGAAGAGCTGGGGAACCAGCTGCCTTGGGAACTTGAGGAATTAAAGCTGTGGCCCCCGAGGTGAGAAATGAATGTTCCCAATGCCGGGGACGGAGCTGAACTGCCGCTTCCCCAACACCTCTGGGCACCGCGTCCCGGCCCCAGGGCCCTCCTGCAGCTGCCTGTGAGTATTCCCAGAGGACAGCCAAGGTGTTGCTGTTCTTAATCCCTCTTTTCCCAAAAATATGCAGGGAAAAACACTGATCCAGCAGGCAAAACCTACAAGTCACCATCTTACCTGTAACACAGCTTGAAGACTTTGAGTATTGAAAGAGTATTGGAGAAAAGAAAGTGTCAAGAAGAAAGCAAATTAAGTTGGAAATAAATACCATTAAATAGATAACCACAAGAAAACATAACTAATGACTCCGCTGTTATTATTAATAGGATGAAGCAGTGGTCTCAAAGGGTGAGAGAATCCCAGGTCTGTAAACGAATAGTAGCACTTCCTAGGATTTACCAATGCTCAAACACCCTAACCCCCCAGGGCTATGGAAAAATACAGCAACAGAGGTGTTTAAATACTGAAATAATGCTTTTAAGAGACTGTATCTCTTGATACAATTCTTCTGGTGGTGGGGGAAGCACAACCAAAAATCAAAAGAGCTAAAAGGTACACGTAGCTGATAGCAAGAAGAAACCAGAGCTGAAAAGGCAAACTCTCCCTCCCAGCACTCTGATGTTCTTGCAGTAAAAGGATGAGTCCTATTAAAAGGGAACATCAGCATCAAAGAGAACGAGCAGAGGTTATAAGAGGAACACAGAAAAAAGCAATGTATCTCAAAAGGATTCCTGCCAAGGAGACGCCAGCTGTCTCCACTGCATTTACTGTCCCACACTTTAATAAAATACATGGAAATTATTATTTTGCAAAGAATGATGTCGTAATTAGGTGGCTCTATCATATGATGCTTTTTCTTACAACACTGCAAATTAGGAATGTCATGATCCTACAGCGAAGGAGACGGGGAGAAAGAGAGAATTACAGACTCATGGGAAGATGGAGTACTGCTATTTCCATTCAGAGCTCATAAAACCCTATTTCTTCCCTCTTCAGTAACTGTTTTCACTCTTAGATAAACAAGGTAAACTGTGTGGAGTGTCTGTCTCATCCTGAATTCCTTATCCAGCCAAGATTCCCATCAGCTTCTGTAAATCCTTGACCCTTGTGGGGCAAACACACAGCCAGTGTCAAAAGCAGAGCTGTGGCCATCTGAGAGTCACCCCAGCAGCAGCAAATAGAGACTAACCAAGGAGCAGGAAGAAAAAGAAAAACAAAACCAAATAAACAAATCACAACAACTTAGGGTTGTGGTCAAAATGGGCAATAAAATTGATGGGTTAAAAAAAATAAAACCAAAATTAAAATAGTTTCACACCCCTGCCCTCATTGCTGCTTTAACATGTCCTTGGGGCACGAGGCTGAGCGGTATGTTTGCCTTCGAAGGCATAGAAATTTCCTAACCCATTGCTGTATTTTCCCTCTGCACAATTGAACAAAAGCCCTCTTTGCCCTCACTTGGCTCCCTCCCTGGCTCAACAAGCAAATTTACAGTTGGGGACTCAGGGATGAATACCTTTTCTTTCGCTCTGATTTCAGTGCCCTTACGCGTGGCTTTTCCTCGTGGGCTTGGCCACCTTGCTGCCCAGCAGGAGCTGTATGTCCAGGTAAAAGGACATACTGTAAAATATACGGCTGCTTATAACTCACAGCTCTACACACACATCCCTAACAATTATCTTTGTCTGCAAGGTATGAAGGTTTTCAGGATGACATCGTTTGTAGGATGGACTAAGCTGTAGGAGAGGGCAAGTACTCACAAGCCCACCGTTCTCACAGCTGCAACAGCCACCCAGAAAATCAGAAATCACTGGGAAACTAGTGATGCTGCACAAACAGCCTGTGTACACCGTGAGAGCAAGCCCGATTCTGTCCAAAGAATATTCTTTTCCCCAGCAGAGGTCCCAGCGTCCCTGCCCAGGACACCAGTCCCCATTTTGGCACGGGATGTTCTCAGTCACATCAGCAGTGGCTTTATCTTACAAAGGCTGGAGCTACGTGTCCTTCTCCCCTGCGAGGGGCAAACGGGCTCCAAAGGGCACTCGTGTTTGTCCCCGGCTGCTCGGGATGCCGCGCCGGACTCTCCCGCACGTGTGTGTGCTGTTCCACCCTCCGCTAATTGCCACCAATAACAAGCACTGGAGCGTGACCATGGAGTGCGTTCAGCTGTTCAACAGGAAAAGCCAAAGAAAAGGGAGCGGATCCAGAGAACAAAGAACGGGCTCCAGGCCACAGGCAGCACCAGGGGCTCCAGATCCTGCCAGGCAGAAGTTGGCCTCCCTTCTTCTGGAAATACTCTTTTCCCTCACACACGCTGCCTTTGAGATTTCAAAAGCAACAGAGAGCAGAGAATAGGGCCAGCCCTCGGGGCAAAGCGGAGGGGGAAGGGGTCGGGGACATCTAGGAAGGGGAGCAAAGCAGGAGCAGTTCTTTCTTCCGAGTACAAACTCTGCTTTTTACGTCCCATCCACTGGGCAGAGCGATGGGATGAACTGCACTTGAAAACACAAAGCCATTCTCCTTCCTGATGCATAGCCTTTTACCTTTGAATTCCCTACCACCACCTCCTCTTTTTTGGGAAACGCAGCCGTTTGGAGGTCTCAGCACAAGTACGTGTCTGTGTGTGCTCAGCCCGTGGCACTGACAGCTCCCACCAGACTGCAGCTCCAACACCACAGCCAACGCACAGCTCCCAAACCACACGCCCGGTCTTTTTTCCTCCAGCATTAACAATTTGGGAAATCCACCTACACAGAACCTGAGCTCCTCTCTGCAATGTCTCCACAAACCACGGCAGAGTCGGACAGGTCACGTACACCCAGAGCAGGGACAATGGAAGGTCACCAGATATCCATGACTCCTGTTCACTCCGATGCTCAGACAAGGCAAAGTGTTTCTGTGGAAGCCTAGGTCTCTTGGCCACGTTAAAATATATTCCATAAAAACTGACAAGTAAATCTCAGGGATCCAGAGACGGGTAACATGAATGAGTGTTCATACACTGTTTGGGGTGTCTGAACAGGTACGTAATTACAATATGAATTATGTCTGGATGCTTCACCTCTCATGTACACGGACTGCTGTGGTGGCCAGAAGGTGTCGTATTTATTGAGCACATGCAGTCAGCCCAAAATGCCCTAGGTCTGTCAAAGTCAATCCATCCACACATGTGCTGCACATAAGTCCAGGCTTTGAGACATAGACTTGCTCCAGCCAGATACAATTTGGTGTCCAAAAGTCCCAGCCACACGTGAAGGATCTCACATCTCTCCAGACCAGGACTCCAGGCAGAGAAAAAGGAGCAGGTCAAGAAAATGAGGCAGAGGCAGCCCTGGCTTCTGCAGCTGGGGCCAAGTCCAGGAGAACCACCACAATGAAAGCTTCCACTACAGCCAACTCGGGCCAGAAGGTGATTAAAAGCACATGAGATCAGGGTTCAGGGATCTGGATGTGGCACAGAAAGCACAATTCAACTGCAAAAGCTCTGCCGGGGCTGTGTCACAAACCTGCCAACTGCAAGATGAGTTTCTGCACGTGAGGACATGCTCCAGAGAGCCACCACGAGGCCTCACCTCCGCTAGCTTTGCCTGCCTGTGTTATATTGCAGCCTGGCTCCGCTCTCCCTCCTCTCTGAAGCCACAAAAATCCTCCCTCTCTCTCCTTTTACCCTCCTGTGTTTCTCCCCACAAATGCCTGTCAAGTCAACATTCCAGATGTTACCGATTTCTTTCTGGAAAGATCAGGAGGTCCAGCCACTCACTTGCCTTCAGAAAAGAGAAACTTAATTTTTCCATTTTCTTCTATTAAACATTATTTTTCCACCTCGTCTGGGGACTCCCAGGCAGGCATTAGTCATACAAGTACCAAGTAATCCCAAATGAGGCTGAAAATCAATGGGGTAGCACCAAGGTCTCCCTCAGCAGATTTCTACACCAGCGATATCACACATAAATCCTACCTGCCTGGCCTATTAATAGTGTTCTAACTCCATCCCTCTTCAGTTTATTCTGCAATTTACCGTTATTTTCCCCGCTGACTCTCCCCAGGGGGTCTTGAGGGGATGGCGGAGCCGCAGCAGCTCCTCCATCCAGGCTGAGGAACCCCCAGGATGACCTGCCTGGTGCTCGGGCTCCTCCACACCCACACAGGAGCTGCTCTCGGGGTTTGAGGATCCCACAGACAAACCCCAGCAGCACCTGCAGCTCCAGATCAATGGATAAGAGCACCTTGGTGTCTAAAAGGAATATGGATTTCTTCTTGCAATGGATTATCTCATCATGTTTCTGTTAGACCATGAAGTAAAACAGAGCTGCTTCTCTCTGCTACAGTCTCCAGATCGATCTGTCCTGGAAAGTTGCAGCAGAGGTGGTCACTCCTCATCTGGTGAATAAGGAGAAGTAGCAATTATGTCCACACAAAGTTAATACAGACAAACCCAGACTCAAGCAAAAAGGTGGGGCCACGGCTTCTACAATTATTTCCATCGCTTCACGTTTTTAAGTGTTGGGTTTTTTTTAGATCTGTCTTAAAAGGCATCAAGGTGTTTGGCTACACCCTTGGCGGGTATGAGGAAAGGAACAGGTAAAAGAGCAAACCAACTTCAGGAAGGACACACCAGGGGAGTGCGGACGTCACCACGGACCTGACAAAGCCCAGAGAAGAGTCATCTCAGCCCCATCATTTTCCCAGTGTCTCAATACAGCAAATGCACTGTTTAGAACCACTGAATTTAATTTCTTGTTTTCTCTTCCTCCCATGGGAAGAAGAAAAGTGACAGCAAAGACAAAAGGGCACAAGGCAGTTTAATTTCCTGACCCTGGGCCCACTGATCTTCCACTGGCCAAGGGCTTGGCCAGCCAAAGAGTCTCTGCTGCTAGAAAAGAGTGATAGCACCAAACTATAGTCAGTCACATCCTCTCACCTATACATCGTGTTGGGCCATTGAAGGACAGAATAATGTACAGTCCTGATGCCACAAAATCCTCCGGCATATTTCTTCCCTTGCAATGGAGAATGGCACTGAATAGCAATGAGGTTCTTAGAAAGAAGACATTCCCTGTCAGTAAAGCACACAACATCAGAAGGGACCATCTTTTTTTTTTTTTATCTTCTTCCCTGAAAATGATTTATAAGAATAGATTTACAAGAACAAACCCAAGTTTGCTCTAGAATGGAATATTTCAACCCATATTCAAGGTACTATTCACTATGACTTAATAATTTAAGTGCTTTCAACACTCTGCTTGAAATCAAAATAAAGAAAAAGTGTGTGAAATATGCTTAGAACTACTTGTATTTCCCTTATTAACAGCATATTTTCCATGCCTTATTTATCCTTTCTGCTGGCATATCTGCAGCAGCCTTTGAATCAAAGTAAAGCTATGTTCTTTTTATTGCCGATTTTGACTGGATCCCTGATAATAAACCATTAAAATGACAAGCAAATATATAAAACAAATGGAATCATTGATGCTTATGTATCACAGTTCTTGAATATAATAAGCACATTTCTCCCCCTTCTCTCTTGTCTTACATCTGAAGAGGATTTTTTATTTTTTAACATAAGTCATAATTCAAAATTATCCTACTTAGGTATCAAATCATGTCTACATCTAACTCTTCTCAGAGTTTCATACGACATTTCGTACAAAATTAAGTGAAAGCAAAACTGGGGCTCATTTGTAGAAGTGTTCGTACTGTTTCTCTGTTTATAGACTGCTTTAATTTACTCTGGGCTTCATGAAATTTAACCCAGAAAATACTTCCTGTAAGAAATTAAGTGTCCAGCAAAATTGCAATTATGAATATGATTTATTGGCCAGTTCTAGGAGATGCTTCTACACAGCTCTGCACTCTCTTGGTCAGTGGTAGGCTTTATCTTAGCCTTGGACCCTCCACACCCAGGCTTGCTTCTTCCAAGTTTTCACCACATTATTGAGGTTGCCACCTCAAATTTCTTGCATCAAGCCAAGGGAAACATTCAGTGTGTTTTATTGGAAGTTATCTGACTGTGGACTAAGGAGTGAGGTGGCTCAAACGGATCTCACAGCCAAGCAGTACGTTGTCCCTACACCTACCTCCGTGTCTCCAAGCTCTCTAACCAACCGTGACCTCCCAGAGACTGGGACTCACCACCACCAAAATGCAAAAACCAGGATCATTCAGGATCCAGCAATCACAGCTCTTTGAGAGCAGTCCCTGGGAGTCCTCCCTTCTGCTTAAAATAAGAATTATAAAATCAAGTTGGTGTGTTTGAAGCAAAAAAGTCACAGCATGTAAGAAGTGAATTAAAATACCCTGTTCAGAGTTCTAGAAGACACATACCTTTATTACTCTAATTAATTAAAACCTGTTTGGGCCTGTTCCTACTGTCACCAAGGCCAATGGAAAGACACCCTCAAGCCACCTTCTGGCCTATATATTACAGACAAATTAGGTTTAACATGTTCTTGCCCCTTGAAAATATATATTAGCTTCCACTTAACAAGCCGAGTTAAAGTTCACCTTCCTGTTAAGCATCACTCATCTGGGGAAAGTCTTGTCAGCATTACCAAAACGTATTTTGGAGAACAATCACACTTTTTATAACCCAGAATAGCTCATCATCTTAAAAATATGGAGAGCTAAGAGAGTCACACATCCACGTTCCAGCAGCCAACAAGCCCGGGCCACCATGGAGGTATATTTAGGGTTACACGAAGATGACGGAAGACGGTGGAGACAACAACCTGATAACTGTATTTTAAGTTCTCATGATTTTTTAACCAGCTCTGTTTTTTTAACAACAAATTCTGAGTTCCCTTAAATTGGGATGCCCTTTGCCCCATTTGCTCTTTTGCTTCTGAGCTTTCAGAGCTCGCATCCTCCAGCTCTTCTCCACAGCCACAGAAACAAACACACACAAACCTTAAATGTTGCACTAGCTCAGAGTGCACAGCGCTGCAGCACCTGGGTACAGAGACACAGAAAAGCTGACATGAAAAGGAATTTAGAAACAGAGGAAAAAGGTTCACTGCTGCTCCCATTCAGGGCGCAATCACAGTTTCCCCTCTCTCAAACACGCTGAGATCAATGTTCAGTGTGATAGGGATGTGCAGAAGCTCTCAAAGGTGGCCTCGCTCCCTCCCGCACGAAACCAATTTACCGTGGACACGAAGAGCATCTGGAGCCGTTCCCAAGTTTTGTCGTTTCATAATTCAAGATACGATTCAAAGGGAGTCACAAATTAATGCAGCCCGCATCTTTAAAGTCAGTCTTATGGTTTCCAAAGAACTGCCTTATGGTTTATGAAATGGTGGGGGGTGTTAAGCGGTGCCATTACTCTGGCTCACCCTGTCAGAATAATGCAGAATATAGCTGTGATTAAATTACTGCAGTCTACATGTACATAATATCACCACCAGCCTGAGAATTCTCTCCACAAAGACTATTTTGTTTTCTGTCTATTTTATCACTTTCTAGGACTTCAGGCCACTTCTCAGCGGTGCTTTTCCCTGCCTAAGAAAGCCTCTCTCCCTAAGCTGTGGGGGTGCCTTTGAAACTCCCACGTGGGAATTTACTCCCATTACAGACCTGCTGATCCAAACAAGCTTCCAGACAGTAAGACCCGTGTCCCCCACTCGCTCACTGCCTCTCTCTAGACTTCCAGCCTCTTCCTGTGTCCCCCCTTTGCCCGCTGACACCACATGCCACCGGGTTGGGTCTGGCTGCTGCCTCTCAAAGCGAATGTGGATTGAGTTCTGCCTGACATTCCCCCTGAAGGAGCTATAATGGAGGTGTTTTTCCTCGAGCTGAGGGTTTTCACCAAACCTGGGGGAATTCGGTACCTCTGCAGCCCCTACAGCGCTGTCAGCTTCAGTGGGAAGCAGCTGCTGGATTCCAAAGTGATCAGCAGGGGACTGATGGAGGTGCCCAGGCAGCCAGACAGGTCTACTCTATAAACTGTGTCATTACTTAAAGTATGAAACAAATTAGTTAAAACTCAAAAAACCAACCAACCCACCCTCCCCAAAAAACCCCAACACCAATACCCTACAACCTCTTGGCTCTGAGCCTGAGCGTGCAGGATGCTGGGGCACCTCCAATTCTCCAACACCTGATTTTAGCCCCGCAGGAGTGACGCAGGAGGCCGCCGTAGATGGCTCCCACTGTGGCAGAGGGCTGTGTCACAGGCTGCTCCTGCGTGAGAGAGAGCCCTGCCTTCCCAGCTGAGGAACCTCAGGAGACCTTTGAATCTGGAGGGGAGGCCCCATCAGTAAGAAGAGGAGGAGGAGGGGAGGAACTGAAAGTTACACACACATCCTGAGATAAAACGGATTTGTCCTACCCAAATTTAAGTTTGAAACAGTATTTGAGCTTTTACTTTTCACTTATTTCAACATTCTCCTTCATGAATGCTATAATATAAAAAGCAATTCAGCCTTAATTATAGTGGTTTAGCTGGGTTGCTATAATTTTCCTGTCCCTTAATTCTCCCCATGTTTATAACTATCTAAGAGCTTAGGCTCTGGTAAATTTTTTATTCTTCATAATTGCTAAGCCTGAGCGGAGCAATAAGAGCTCCACGCTTAGCATTTCCTTCTCTAATCTAAAGGCATACTGTGCCAAATATAAGCCACTTGAAATAAGTCAC
This sequence comes from Gallinago jamesoni, assembly GCA_025769975.1. Lineage (NCBI taxonomy): Eukaryota > Metazoa > Chordata > Aves > Charadriiformes > Scolopacidae > Gallinago > Gallinago jamesoni. The sequence continues at coordinate 35,834,144 of JAOQGH010000062.1, read as the reverse complement.
TGTGGGTAGCAACATATATGCTTTAACTCATGGCGCACTAAGTATCCGATGGCGTTTTTCAAGGCACCCACACACCTCTTCCTCTCAGCGCCCGCCCCACGGCCCCACGCAGCTGGAATGCTACTCCCACAGCACAAAAAGTCTTCTATTTTAATCCTGGTGTTATTCCTTTGTTCAGGAGTTATAACTGACTTTTTCCACATTCTGATCTTACTGGAGCAATTCATACTTGGAACTGGAGCAATTCAACTTGGAACTTCAACTTGGAACTTCAACTGGAGCAATTCATACGTGGAACCCAAAGAGAAGGAACTCCTCTATGTCACCGTGTCCCCAGGATGGGGCTCACCGGAGCCGTGAGGGCAAAGGACGGCAGCGCCACGGAGCGGGACAGGGCTGGATCCCTCAGCCAGCAGCTTTCTGCTCACAAAAGAGTGGGTGACTCTCCCCTCTGCTCTCCCCAGGCTCTGTACGGCGAAACAAGCAACCCTTTTAGCTACAACAAATAAAATATCCAATTTTTGGTTACAACAGCGCGTAAAATTTTACCTCAAATAGGCAAAGAAGTGAAAAGATACAACTTTTAGGAGTGGGGAAAACCTTAGGCAGCACAGAAGAATATAGGAGAGCCTTAGGGAATTCTTTCAGATATGTCAAGACCCCAGATGAAAGGGGAAAGTCTCAACTCCACGCTGAAGACAGACATTCCCTCAGAACTCCCATTAGACCGTGTCCGAGGTGGCCACTAGTGATGCAAAACGATAGTCCCGTTAAACCAACTCGGATGTTTTAGGAACAGCCCAGCTTCCACCCAACAAGAGGCAAGCTGGCAGCTCTGTGCGTGCCCACGCCATCGTCCGAGCCCCTCAGCAGGCCGCAGGGCCAGTTCACAAAGGCTCCCTCACCCGGGCCGGCGTCTCCGGCAAACAGCTTGCCACAGCTTGGGTTTACAGAGTTTGTAATTGTTCTGGGAGGTGCATTACAGAGTAATCAAAATGATAACAATTCTCAAAAACTGCAGCGGGTTGTGTGGAAAGATTAAACAGCTTGGTCTTATTCTCCCTGGGAAACAGGAGACTTAGCAAACACTGAATTAACATTTTTAATATTATGAAGGGGAATTAATAACACGATAAACACGGGGGGTGGAAATGAAGTAATAACCCATCGAGAGCAGGTATTCTGCTGCTACCTGGAGGCAAACCAAGGAAGAAAGAGTTTTTTCCCAGGAAATCTCAGTAGGGAGCAGAGCATGGATGCAAGGCTCACGCGAGCAAGACAGTGAAGGTGTGGGGTAAAAGTGGGAGAAAACGCGTGGCCGTGCAAAGCCTTCACAACCAGAAGCTCCGTGACCCATTTCAGGGGATTTTGTCCAAGGGAGGCTGTGCACAGGGGCAGAACGGCCGCGATTCCCACTCGCACGCATCTACTCGCTCACCAGAGGTGAGGGAACACTTCCAGCGAGCTCAAATCCACCCATCCACCCAAACTGGTAATTCCCCTCTGGAGTACAACACACATGGTACAGTCTTTATTTCTCTTCACTTGTAAGCAAAATAATTTCCAGGCAATGTTGCCATCATGCTTTATTTAGATTTTCAAACATTCTGGAAACCTTGACGTGACGTGAATGATGGCTCTTAAAACATACTCCAAAGCTGCCTCCTAGTCTTTACGCTAAATATAACAATTTGAGAGGAGGAAAAGGAAAACACAAGGCATAATTCACTTTCCTGTCAACTACTTAATAATAAATTAACTTCTTTTTTCTTGTTAAAAAAAGAGGCTAAAAAGTAGCCTTGCATCACAACTAAATATTTGGAGTTAACACATACAGACCTAGGTAAAATTTTAATGCCACCTCCAAAAAGCAGCATTCCCATTCCTGAAAAAATACCATCTTCTCAACACCAGGCCACGTAGGATTAATGCAACCTCCAGCCCAGGCTGAGTCTATCAGCTGGTTTTAAGTCACAAAGCTCAGGAATTGCTGGTGTAAGAGCTGTAGCCGATAGCACAGCCTGGCTGCTGGAATATCCATCCAGCTTCTTAAGGAGCTTTTGAGTCTCTCCAAGTTCCTAAAGTTCCTGTGCCACCAAGCCCTGCATTAAACTGGAGCTGGCTCAGGAGGGAGAAGCAGAGGAAAAGGAAAACACAAGCTACAGGAATGCACACACCACCCTTTGTTTGATGTCCAAGCCTGAAAACACTGACTTAACTAAGGCAAAATAACAGAAATTTCTATTTCAGAGCACATTAAGCTACAGCTGAATGTAGAGCATCTGTCCAGAAGAGCCAAATCCTGCTCTCAAATGCAGTTACCGTGTTGCTCTGAGGCAGGGGAGGCAGAGAGTGCTGTTCCCTCTTCACCTCCACACACACCATTCACACAGCACCACTGTAAACCGACAAATCCAGCTCCCCAGGCACTGTGATTTTATTAACCTTTTAAATTATTTAAATGTTTGCAAAAATTGTTGTCATTTTACCACTTGATTCCTTTTTTAAGGTAATTCACTCCAGCTTCGTAATGCACAAATGACAAGATACGGGAAGAAAGGTTAAAAAAGCCAACAGATCCTGTTCCAGAGTACAATTAACACAGTACTTTACTTTCACGGGGCAGTTCTGGCTTGGTAAATATAATGATAGCTTTACTCCAAGGTTAAAATCAGAGGGCACTCATTTTTATTACTAACATACCTTGACAAAGGTTCCAAGATCAAAGACAGACTGTCAGTCTAATTATAAAATAATACTTTCTTCCCCACTTTTAATTACATGAAATAGCTTTTATATATTATTAATAACATTCCCCACCATTAGAGCAAAACTTGATTAAAGGCATGGCTTTCCGCACAGACACAGAGGAGGTTTGTACAACACCAGAACGAGTGAGGGGCTTGGATTGTGAAGCAGCAGCACAACTAAGAAAAGGTGCTCGCCTCAAATCCAGGCAAGTTCCAGGCAGTTTGAAACAAATCTCAGCTCCTTCTTTGGGATGTCACAGCCCCAAGAAGCACTTGCTGTGAATTTTAGCTTGAGAGGCCCGTCAGGCAAACAGAGAGAGAGATGTTTATGCTCGTCAAAGATCTCTTTGAGAAGAGACCACCCTTCTCATAGAAAAAACTCCATAATCCCAGGTGTGATCCAGAACCCACTGAGCCTCTCTCCATAATTTCAGTGGATTCTGGAGGAGTCCCTACGTCCGGCTGCTTTAGCCGTAGCTGATGGTTGGCATCCTCCAGGTACCCCATGGAAAGTCCACCCATCACACAACATTACGCTTGTCACCCAGAATAAAGGCATCATATTAAGAGAAAACGCTGATTATTAGGGGATTTTACAACCCTGGACGTATAAAAGCAAGTGACACCCTCCTGTTATTCTTCCCCAATATTGTTAACATATCAGTAAAACAAAATAAACACCAAAAAAGAAAGTATTTATTGCTGTCATAATCCTTCTCAGCTTGACATGTCCTTCTCTCCCAGCAAGTCTCTTGCATTTGGAAGTTTGAAGGATTAATCTGATCTTACAGGTTTGCCATGGGAGTCCACCCTAACCCAACCACACTGTCCCACGCCAGCTTTCCACAGAAACTCCCAGTATCCACAGAAAAGAAGTAAGAGCATCCCCAAAAGTAATATATACCACCTTCTCTGGGAGGTTAAGATGCCTCTTACAGGAGGAAAATTGTGTATCTGGCAATTTTAGAATGATTTAGGAAGCTGGGATTGTATTTATTTCCCATCTACGTGAGGGAGGGAAAAGGGCTTTTCAAAAAGCAGTGTGCTGCTCAATATGGTCTTTTGCAGGACTTTACCTTGCTCTTGTTATTCATTGAAATTTAGCAGTGAAAGCTGGGAAATGAAAAATGGAAGAGAGATTTGACTGGCAGCTACAACTTCAATTTGTATGAGAAATCTCTCTGGAAAACATCCTTATTTTGCCTCAGACTCACCTTCCAGTAACAAACCCAGGACGGTTACTCTTGCTGTCCTCTTGTGTACCCATCCTCACACTGGAAATTACAACTAAATTACAAACCAGCTTGTCCAATACTGATGAAAATAAAATTCATAGTCCACTCCACTCCAACTAATTAATTTTCTTAAAACTGCATCCCAGAGTGATCAAATGAGACATGAGCTCTTTCATGAGAAGAAAATCCCACTAGAGTTCCTTAACATCAAATGTAACAAACACCAGCATTTTAACATTTGCATCCCCGTGTTTGAACCCCCATGTTTGCATATGTAAGCACACATTTGCATGGAAGCATTATGTATTATTAATATTGATTACCATTATTATTCAAAGGTAGTAGCCTGCCTACGCTCCGTGTGAGGTTTGTCTATACGCACGCACGCAAAACAGGCTCACGAAATGAAGCAAAAATAGATTGCTTAAGTTCATTAAGGGAAGAGACTATACGACCATATTAAAAATGATAGAGAAATCACATTCCACCTCTCAGCACTTACAGTTCACAACGGCCCCACTGTGAAGTTTTACAGCGAAGTTCTTCTTTCGTCTGCCCGGGCCTGGGAACCCTCCTGCACATTTTCGTATAGTTCATATTAAATATGGGAACTTTAGCTCCTCTCGTGAGACACAATTCTACAGCTATTTTCCCTAAATAATAGCCATCTGTTCTGAATGACCTCCCCAAACAACTGGCTTTGTTAATGGCAACTTTGCTGCAGTTAATACACCAGTTGGGATTACTCCAGCCAACTTTCCACGGGCCTCTATTGTTATGAAAACCTATTATCAAGCAATTAAATGACAGCAAGAACGTAATAAAGTACAACAGTTTTACTTGTATCATTATCCTGGGTGCTGATGTTAATGAAAGGCTATCGCACCCCAGACTGTAATTCCTTGATACTGTCATACAGGAGAATAACTCCTGTCAGCAGCTATTTCCAACCTTAATGGTTTGAGCAATTACAATCCTTGCCTAAGCCCTTCCCCGGTATTTCACCCCAAATTAAATTAAGGGCAGCTCTGAGATTATCTCCATGGCTTGCTGCTGAAGGCCAGGCGTTAAGGACACAGGGATGGTCTCACCTAAAGCTCAGCCGGTTTTTGAAGGTATTTGGTTGTTCTCCTGTCAGACAGATAAGCCTCACAGAGGTGCCTTCACAACCACTTGTCCTCACTGTAAATGAAACAATAAACCAGCTTTCTAAATTCTCTATTCTGTACCTGTCGCGGTAGAAAATAACGAAGTTGAATTGCTCTTACAGTCCTTTTAGCACCCCTCTGGCAGGTTGAATTTCTGGCGTGACACCTTTCCTTTTCTTCTCTCATTTCTAGAGCTAAACATAAACTTAAATAAAGCTCTCTGAGAAGCAGGATGCACATAATTGCCACAGATACCACAAGATGTCTAGAACATTTCATCTCTCTAAATTGTCCTGGGTTTGAAATTTATACAATCAGCATTTTGTATTTCCAATATATAACGTAGCAGTCGGTCTAAACCAAGTTCCTTTTTTCCCACCGTGAAAATAATGTAAAAATTTATGTTGACATGAAGTAGTACTCTCTCTATCACTGAGCCCATCCAACTGCAGTCATGCTGTTTGGCATGGATTCAGCTAATATGCATTTATAGTTCTCCTTCCTTGACAGAAGGCAGTATATTTACCAGCCTGTATGTGCAGTTAGGCTAAAGTGTTGTTTTTCACTGGGACTCATAACCTCTACTCTTTGGAATATTTATTTTCTGCCTGAGAAGCAATAGGGAAACTTTATGCAACTTCCTATATCAATTCTACATCAATACTACCTACAGGCTGCTTCAGAGAGCTGATCAAAACAACCAGTCGGAAAAGCTCCCCAGTACAAATTACTGGGTGAGAGAGAGAATATGAATGAACTCTTTGTTCATAAGCATTTTTCGGTTGTTTTATAATTCAGGTGGCCCTTAGAGCAACTGCATTAATTTTCAAGGCAGAAGTGTTTGACTCAATCTAGTGACACCGGCAAGTTGTACGTTCGCTACCCCGAGAAGGGCCCTTCGGAGGGAGATTTTTTCCAAATCAAATGAGAAACACATCACCTCTTAGAGATGAAATTTATTTTGTTGCACTTCTCTGGAGAAACCACAGCCGCTGCCAAGCAGGATGGACAGACTAGATGGTCCCTCCAAACCCACCCTTTGCCATCCCATTATGCAGGGACAGAACCTCTTTTCCTTCCTTTGGGCCCATAACCCAAGCCAGAAATGGAAAGAGCCGATGTGGACCTGCTTTGGCTGGGGGGTTGGACTAGCTAATCTCCAGACATCCCTTCCAACCTCACGTGATTCTGTGATAACTTACTCCTCCTCGTTAGCCTTCGCATAAAATGATGGTACACTGAAATGATGCAACCGAAACATTATCTTTAAAAATTGTAATAAAGCCCAAGGGAACCTTATAATATATAGGAATGTTCCCTGTACATTTCTGTCTAGTGGGAAAAAGAAACAGGAAAATAATATATTAATATAACAATACAGATAGGATTGTTTCTTGGAAGAACACTGATAATAAAGCAGAAGAGCAGAGTTTTGTTGTGTAAAATGACTTGTGCTAGCATGAGGAAGATCTGAACATCACTCATGCTGCTGAGAGAGAAAACATGCATTTCCCAGCTCCCTTACAAAAGCCGATTTCATCTCTCCCAACTCTCTCTTGTCAAGCAGAAGAAATATGGTCTAGACTTGTATAACAGCCAAACAACTGGCATTTGCTTTCGGTAGCCCTTCTAAAGTTGTGCACCTTCAAAACCAATATTTTTGACTAATATCCTCTCTGTTCCTCGTCATAATGAGTGTTTGGATGTCTTTTTGAGCCCCGGCTTATTGAAAACACCTTGCTAGAACGATTGCGTCCTTCACACCTACAGTGTAATATGATGTGATTCTCCTCTTGACACGAGTGATATTTCCAAACCCACGGGAGAGCAATGTAAATAGCCGAGTGTTTCCCAGAAGTTCCCGGGAGAGAATCTTGCCCTTACAAGGGGTAGTGCAATAAGATTTGTCTGCGTACACTGCAATGGACAATGGCTGAAAAGGTCCACAAAGTCAAACAGATACAGTAAAGGATGTATTCCCCAGCATTCCTGCCCTTAGGCCTAGCCACTATCCAGGATCTTTCCTCGGGCTAGGATCATCACCACCCTCTTTTTTCTGAGATCACTTCTTACTGGGGGAACCCTTCTTTTTCAAGGCCAGCTCTGCTTTCTGGAACCCCAAGGCCCCAGCAATCCCAATGCAGTCTATGCATAAAAGCCCAACACGAGCCTCCTAATCAGTGGTTCTGGTTTATGTCTCCTTATTAACTGGAGGATCTGGGACGTGCCACGTGTTTAACTCAGGCATTATCAGAATTTCCAGCCATCCCATACCAGGCTTCTGCCTGAGTTCAGAAGTTCAGTTGTGGACATTCACACAATTACAAGTGACCTGCTTGTGCTCACTATTTTTTCTACCTACACCACTTTGGTATGAATTTATTAAACTACAGCTTTATGACAAGTAGTCAGCACAAATTCCTGATTAGACTTAATTACAGAATTGGAGACAAAGCGTGTGCACAGGTACCGTGCTACGAATGAAACCTGGAGAGGAAATAAAGTCTTCGACACTGAGCTGCCATGGGAAAAGACAGCCCCTACCAAGGTGTGGGGGGGAGAGGAGCACAGACAAATACATAAACCAGATGCTTAAAGAAGTGGAGATGGATACCAAGAATACACAAATAAGGGCTCTAGCTTCTGGTCTCACTTGCACCAGCATAAAACCTGAACTGCCCGAGGGGGCTCAGTAGCTGAACCTACATAAACAATGGGTTGTGAAATCAAGCCTCGAATAGCAAGTAACACACTTCATGATAGAATCCATTTCATAATACTGCCACCTTACCTGCCTTTCTACATCAGCTTGCCTTAGAATCAGAGGGGAAACATTATTATACAGCTGATAACCATCTAATCGTCGGTTACATAAAAACATCTAATGGCTTAAAATTAGGCCCCGAAATGAAGGGAGAAAATAAGAAAGAAATAAATTATTTTTTTAGAAAATTTGGAGAGTAGCGTTTGAGACATCTACTCGCTTCTTTCACCTCTAAAGACAGAGAAGAGGCACTGTTGGCTCGTTCTTTCCCCCCACAGAGCGCTAGTGAGGCACGCTGATTGCCTGCACGCATCGTTTGACATCCTGAAAACAGAAGGAGTGCTCCACTGGCAGCCGAGGGAGATAGAAACCTTCCCACCATTTGTCACATTCCCCGATTGGTTCTCTGTTTGGTGTGGAAACGTGAGGAGGAACGGAGCTCTGCACAACGCAACGCGGGGAAAAGCGCCTCCAACACAGCGTCGGCTTTTCAGAAGTGAACGTTGAGTCCCGAGACCGAGAGAGGAGAATGCATCACGGTGATGCATTCCATCATGCCTTTTATGCAAATAAAGAGGAAGTTAATTATTAAGTCCCAATTAAGTATGTGTTCACTACTTTGCTAAAATCCATTTATTTTCAAGAAAGCACACAAACACACACTTAACTTCAATGTGGATACGGCTCCAGTATGTCCCTGCCGCACGGGAGCACTGTGCCACGCCGGGAGAAACGCAAGGGAGCCCAGGTGCCTTCAGCTCCCAGAAACTGCTCACCAGGAGCTCCATCAGCACACAGCCAGGGAGCGAGCTGGACAGGAATCTGCTATTTAAAAAAATATGACTCTGAAACTCTTTAAATCTAAGTAGGAAAAAATTCCAACGAAAAGAAAATTGAATTATCCAAGGAAGCTCAAAGGAAAGCCATCCTTAATTTGGCTCAGATATGATTGAAGTTCACCCTCCTTCATTAAAAGGTTTGAAAACTTTCAGACACCCAAAAATTAACCCTCTGGATGTAAAGCAGGGTACATAGGAACCATTTTCCACAGCCTGGAGCTCCCGTACAGCTGTTCTCACAAACGTGTCAACTGAGCAGAGAGTGACACGGCACCCATAGCCTACCCGTGACCAAACTGCGCTTCTTTTAATAAATAACGGCGCGTAGCGATGCCTGCCCACAGCTGACACAGAACCTCCAAAACAGCAGCTACTCCTAAGACTATCACACATTCAACTGTGCACATCCAACTACTTAGTCACCTAGATTATCAGGTCAGTATAAAATTAGTATAAAATCATACAATTCCTTTTGCCTCGACTTGAGCTGTGCTGGCGTTTGGGCCTAATTCCATTCGATGCACTTTGTGCCCCAGAACTCCCCTGAACTAGACAAGAATCATTATATCTCCACGCGCTTTGCAAATGGGAAACTGAGGCAAAAGCAGGTGAAGTGGCTCGCTGAGGGCCATCTGACAGGCTAGAAATGATGCTGCTGTGAATGATCATTAGGAGAGTGGCTGAGAAACCCCTTGTTTAAGGCCTGGAAGTACATATTCTGGAATGGACTAAAAATAGGCTCTCTACTTTAAAAACGGCTCATTGGAATTTTCCAGCATTTTGTGTTTCCTTCCTATTACCCTCCACCAAAAGCAAAGTTCACACACGTAAAAGCAACATTTAACATTTAAACATTTAAAAGTTACTCTGATGCCAGCGATGTTAAACTAAATTTAAAGCAAATTCAAAGCCAAGCTTTACCATGTAAGCCCTCGTGCTGAGGCTCCCAGCTCTATCTCCCCAGCAGACGTCACCTCTGCTGGGCACAGTCAGACCTGGAGAACACCAGCAGCTCCCCCGGCCAGGGAATGTCCTACCCCAAGTCAGAAGTCTAAATCTGCCCTTAAAGTTCAAATTCTTCCCATTTGTACCTAGACGTTTCCTTAGAACATCAGCTCAGATTTTTTTAAGCGTACATCCATGCAAATCAATGCGTGAGAGAGTCTAAAAGCAGTCATATTTGAGCAGTCTCAGTACATGGGACTCTCCAGGTGTTGAAAAGATCAAATATATATGCAGCAGAAAAATTGTAATTAAAATGAGAAGCCAAGAAAATATGCACAAAAGGGAGTGACTCAAAGAAGAACTTGCAGCTTCTTTTTGAGCACAAACAGGCACTACTGAACCAGAGGATCCAGGGTCATGGGGAGATACATCACGGCTATAAATAATTCCCATTTTAAGGCTACAGTTAAATGAAAACAGAAAATACAACTGACAGCACCTATGCTTCTTGTCTTTCTCTATATTCTCTTACAATTGACCTTGAGAATACTTAATATTAGCCTAAGGGTGGAAGGAAATGTTCTTCTTCACTACAATCATTTAATAATAGCTTGTCCTCCTTCTGCTCAATATGCAAGTAGACACTGCTTTTATAATACCTTCAGAAGGTGCTTTGTTCATAGCGTTACCTCCTGCGTGAAGCACAGGGACTGCCTATGCCAAAGATATAAAACTATAATAACAGCGCTGAGCGTCAAGTATTCAGATACAATAAATGGCAGTATCACAGCACGGCACGGCACCGCGGGACAAGTCGGCTGTCATTCAACACAACTGCTTACAAAGCTGCTGCTGGGGTGGGGGCTCCTGCCCCTCCACTGGAGGGAAAAAAACCAAACAAACATATTGTTAAATCAAGCCACAAAGAGAATTTTGATTCAACAGGCGTTTTGTCAGGAAGAAATGTCTGCGAGCGGTTCGGAGATGGGGTGAAATCAGATTGTTAAACTGTATTTTGTTCACATTTATGACATTGTCATCCGTTTACTGACGGATGGAGCAGAGGAGGCAGAGGCTTGCTGCCACCCCGCAGCCCCCCAACCCTGGAGCCGCACTGCCCTCTCCCGAGCTCCCAGTGCAGGCGGCAGCCAGAGCAAACCGCAACCTGCTTTTGCGGGGAGCATCCGGAAGAAACGGGCAAAATATCTCCACTTGCAGCTCAGGCGTGTTGGCTAAACTTCGCCGCTTCGCAGCCGCGCTGAGAAGTGGCAGAGGAGCCCGAGGCGGGACAGCCACTGCCTGCCACAGCCCTCGCCCCCGCCTCCCTGGGGAGTGAAAAGCACGGATTTTCAGCAGAACACAGCCAGGAGCTGGGGATCCTTCCAGAAGGATGGAACGTGAGCAACGGTGCCGGAGCAGGTTACCTGCTTGGAAATACGATTAGCACGACTTGGAAGCAGCAATCCGCGGGAAAACCCTCTCCTCTCAAGAGCAGGAGCTTATCCAGCTTATCCAACAAGGTCTGCAGAAGGAAGGAGGAGCTTTGCTTTCCTGCACCACAGCGAGCAGGGCAGGAATTATTCAACCAAACAACATCAGGGGCAAGTTTGAAGACACGCTCTCCCAGCAACGCATAGCTGCTTCCCAGTTCCAGCACTCACGTCTATAATTACTGTGATTTCTGGAATAGTCATAATCAGTGTACAGACCAGCTGCCAGGGAGAAGGCCATTTGTGACTGGGACTAATGTAACCGCATACATCATTCCACCATGCGACAAACTTCAATGGTAGAAAGCTGGATCCAAATTGTATATAGTGTATTTCCCTTAAAAGCCATTTCAGCCATTTAGCAGGCTAAATATAGGCTTCATTTTCAATATAGCCAGTTAAATACTGCTTATCTTCATTTTGCCCATTATGAAATGGTCTCTTGAAATAATTTTTTCCTCATTTTCCCTATTCACATGTTTTCTCAGCCCCTCTCATTTGATTTTCTGATTTCAGCTCCAGCCCTGCTTTACACGCTCGTTCCTATTGAAACGGTTACAAGTTCCTTCTCATCTTCCTTCCAGGGGTTCATGAGGACACACATACACCATGCAATTCACTTTCAGAGGATGGTTACTTTAAGGGCTGATTAAAAATGCCATCTAATTTCTTTCTCTTTATGGTTAGCACTGCCTTTTTCCCTTCGACCATACACTATAACCGAGTGATACACGCTGTAACTTTAAACAGAAATCATGAGTCATGAAGAACAAGATGACAATAAATCAACTTTTGGCCAACAAGTCTTCACTGCAGCTCTAACACAAAAGAAGTTCAAGGGCTTTTGAATTAAAGGGATTTCTGCAGTGGAAAGAGCTAGCAGACAGAAAAGGGCCCAAGTTCATCCTCTGTCTTGAGGATCCACCTCTTCCACTGATTTCCCAGGAGATCCCACGGCCAGAGGACAGGCCCAACCACAGAGGAGAGCTACTCCCCCACAACAATACTGCGTGTTTATGTCTCATCTTAGCTCTTTGCTTATAGATATTTAATGCTCGCTTTTACCAAAGTAACATGCAAATATTTTAACCTCTATGCTCACAGTTGTTCCTCTCTTGGAGGCACCTTTCTCCAAGACGCTTTGCTCTCTTCCATTTCTAAACATCAGTTCTTCCCTCATGCTATAAATTGAGCTTAAATTAATGCTGCTGTTCTGTTTAGCAACAGCAAGAACTTCAACTACCAGAGCACCTTTTCATGCCAAAACATCTTTGTTTGTGCACCAGCAACAATGATTAATGTCAACACAGCCCTGGGAATTGTGTTTGTTAATTAACTGCTGCTGTAGAGCTAACAGGCAGAGCACAAAACATGGCGTTCCTACAGGGTGTACACAAATACTTATTATTTTTCCTATGCAAAAAATCCCAATGGAAGACCTATTGTTTGGGTTTGTTTCATTTAACAGATGAAATAGTTACACTTCCTGTTAGGTATCTTGGGGTAGGGTCTCCTCCCCGAGCTCCGCCGGGCAGGGAACTGGGGAGGGTGAAAAGCAAAGCAAGGTTGGGTTTGGGTATTTGTGAGCCCTCTGAGCTGGGTCACCCCTGGAGTAAGGCAATGTCTGCTCTGAAATGAAGTGTGATAAATTTCTGAAGGGGATTATATGATATGCTTTTCTGTGATAGCAAGGGACTGAACTCAAGGACCCAGAAAGCCCCTTTCTGGTCCTCTGTTGCTAAAACGCTGCTTCCCAGGCAGCGGTTGTTAAGAGCTGGGAGACACCAGCTAGGAGAGGTGGGTCTGGAGTGACCTGTGCGGCAGGTGATGCTGAGAGGAGACACAGCATCATCTGGGGGGACAACTGCCATCCCCTGGTCCTGACAGAGCTCTGTTGCTCCAGAGACCAGAGTCTCTGGATAATGTGAGAGCAGAAGCAGCTCAATGTAACTAGAATCTATAGCCCGAAACCTTCGGGCTGAGCTCCGCGCACCAAACAAACTCGCTGAAATATTCCTCCACCAGGAACTGATCCATAACAATAACCTCTCCCCGTGGCTCGCTGCAGAACCCTTTTTGCTATCCTGGATCCTGGGATGCTGCTGTAATTGACTCCATCCATTACCTTAAAATGTTCTCCAGTTTATCCTGCCTTTATCACATCTAGCCATTGTAAAAATCTCTTCTGTTTTACATCTTCCCTGTGCTTTCAGCAATGCTATTACTCCTATAATAAGCTTAATGAGGACACTGAGTGGAAGAGTCTTCACATAAATCATCACAACAGAAAATGCTCCGGAGATGCATACAGCAATGTCACACTGCCCTCTGTTGAAATCCGATGCACTAAAGTCATTTTTAAACTTCTTATTTCTAAGGACTAAAGGTTAATTATTTAATATTTTTTAACTGCAACAGCTCTTTCCAGCCATTAGAGAAGATGATTATTTTTTCACGGATTACAACATACATATTGAACTAAGTTTAATTAGCTGTCAGGGGGAGAAATCCTTACATCTCTAAAGCCAGGGGGGCAGGAGGGAGGGGCTGCAAATTCTGAACCCGAATGTGCCTTTCAGACTTGCAGACTTGCCCCAACACCGATGGCAACAGCCCGAGCCCTTTTAGCAACCAAGTCAGCAATGAACAGACCAGCCCAGCCAGCTCACCCCCAGCTCCCATCGACTGCCACCGTCCTCCTCTTCCACAACCTCTGGCAACCAGGGGAACTGCTTTTCTCCTTCAGAAAAATTACTAAAGGCGATTCTTCATCCTCAGAAAACCAGCTAAGCTGAAGGAGACCCTGGGAGGTGGTGCCAAAGGGTCTGCAGAGTCACTAGCACTTACCCTCTGCGCTGTAAAGGGCTCTCCTGCTGCAGAGCTGGGCCTGTCTCTGCAGCGTATTAAAAGCATAAAATACAAACTGTTCTTCTTCTGTACTTATCAGATTGTGCCACATCTCACGTTTTAAAAATCCCAGATGACATCCCATGATTGCTCCACAAAGAGTTTTTGACGCAGGCAGGCCCATGCTTTAATTAGCCCACTTTGCTTTGAAGACAGTGCCCCAGAGATGAGTCAGGAGCGACGTTCAATAGAACCATCGGACTCTGGGCTCAGCAAAGTCTATTCTTAGGCAGGAGAGGAAAACCAGACTGCGTGAGAAACGAGGGTAAGCTCTGACCCTGTTCAGCCTGAGTTTACCCCTAGTGGGACAGAAACTGGGGAAAACATCTTTTGGAATGACTGGCAGGAGAGGGAAGGTGCTGGGATGAGATGCAATTCATTTAGATGCTCTCACTGTCACCAGCAGAGTGTCCCCTTCAGAGATGTTCACCCCATAGAAAAGACAGCAGGGGGTCCAGTGACATACCAGTGAAGCCCATTTACCCCCATTGCTAGAATACAGATTTTTATCATGTGTGTGACACTCACAAAAGCAAAGGCATGCAAGCCTCTTCAAAACGTATTTCCTAGTAAAGATAATATTTTCTACCTCAATGACAGCTACAATAGCAAACCCAACTGATCAGCATTCTCCTCTGATCTAAGAAGCAATTCATCAGCGGTATCATCGTGTCTAATAAGAATACGCTTTAAGGTCTCAACTTTGAAAACGCGAGTCAAAAGCATTTTTAAGAACCCCACGGAGCTTGTTTCATTATCTAGTGTCTGCTGCAGACATGAGAGCATCAGCCTTTCTTCATTTAAACTACAGTAAAGAATGGGTTTTTTTGGTGACTCTAAAGATTTCTTAATTTCAATACTAAAAAATTATATCCTCTGTAGTGTGGCCCAAGAGGACAGGACACAGGGCTAGGAGCCAGGCGAGTCTAACCCAAGTAAACTGTTAGATATGTAAAATCAATCAATCAGTTATTTCCATATCACCACTTCTAAAGCAGGAATATACCTGCAAACCACTTTCAGGGCTGTGAAAGAGTGAATTACCAGTGTTTTGGCACCCGAGCAAGCTGGGGCAGGTATTAGAGGCCACGCAAGGATAACACAACGAGGGGGTCTGAGCACACTCCAAGCAACATTAACTTTAATTATGTATATACTTCTCCCTGGAACAAAGATGGTCGTAAAAAACACCTCTGAGCACCTCCCCTTCTGTTTGGAATTTCACCACCAACAGTGATTTGCAGACAGATTACCTCTGTCACTGAAGAACAAGCTTTATATCAGAATTGAGTGAGAAAGCAAACTCTCCTGATGTATAGGAAGTTTTTTATTACCAGAACAATGTATAATAGAGAACAGAAAATGTCTATCCTGAAGGCTAAACATTTAGACACACACTTAAATAAAACACACCCCAAAGCCTATAAGTAACATCATCAGTCCGGAACTCCATCAGTTTTTGATGGAGATCACAAACCAACCCTCCCTGAGAGCTGCCAAATGTAGATCTAAAGAAGAAAGGATGCATCATTTTATGCTTGGAGCCCAGTTCTATTGGAACTAGACAAAACAAAAATACCCACACCAGGCTACCAAGAATCCTGTGTCAAAACTCATAGCCAAGCCCACGTCAGTCTGCAGGAAATGAAGTCATGGCTACCTGGGGAGGTCCCAGTGGACTGCAGGGTGGCAAATGTAACATCCATGAAAACTAAAAAGGACCTTCAGTTTATCTGCTCTCTGTTCTTTTTTCCCCAGTGTCTTTAAAATCTGATTATCCAGTAGGCCAATATTGCTGCAAAAGTCCAGAGAAAAGCAATCTATTTGATGCATTCATTTCCCTTTGCATAAAATAAAAGTGCCTGATACCATCTGCAGTGTCTCAGCAGCCTGGGGATGTGCAGCACTCAGATGATCAGTTGGGTGTACTTACTTTTCATAGTATCTTGCATTATCTTCAAGCTCCAACAGGGTAGGTTTAGACTGAACATTAGGAAAGAATTTTTCCCAGAAAGAGTGGTCAGGCACTGGAATAGGCTGCCCGGGGAGGGGGTTGAGTCCCCATCCCTGGACGTGTTTAAGAGTTGTTTACATGTGGTGTTGGGGGAGATGGTGCAGGGGAGAACTTTGTAGAGTGGGGTAGACGGTTGGACTCGATGATCCCAAGGGTCTTTTCCAACCGAAATGATTTTATGATTCTATGATCTTTATCTTTCAGTCTATTATTTTTCCTACATGCCCAACCACTTGCAAGCAGAACATACGAAAAAGAAAACTAAAACCAAAAAACCCCAAACCAATAACCAATTTTCCATTTGTGTGCAAATCACATTGCATCTTAATTAAAACTAAAGCACAGAGTTCTACAGCACTTTTTAAGGCACCACCTAGTGTTGAGTATAATGAAGTGAAAACACAAATTTCCTATTACAGCCATACTTCTGGGAGGAAGGTGCCTGTCTGCGTCCCTGAATATTTATAAGGTAGGTTTAACGTCAATACCATCACAAGCAAACCCAGAGAGCACATCAGACAACCTGAAAAGGCACACATTAAATGCTGAGATACTAAGTGAGATCTTGAGAGAAATAAGCTGCAGAATTAATTTATAATGCCATTGTGTTTTCCTGAATAATATGGCCTGTAATATATAAGGTGTCTATTTAAGTATTTTCCCTTTTGTTCAACCTCCAGAAAATAAAGTTTGAAAAGCATTCTTCTCCTTAAAAGCTCTCTTCGGTGTTTTATATTGCACATGAAGTCTGAATTTCTTCTACAATTATTCAGATAATTTATCTACCAAAAGTGTAAAACGGATAGTTTCCCAGCTATGAAAATACCAGAATCCGCTTCAATATGTGCTGTTATTTCCTTACCTACAAAAAAAGCAACTGAAATCATTATCTACATGTTACAAAGAGATTTCAACTTTCTAAAAAGCTGAGATAAGTAAAAATGCCACTCTCAAAGGTCTACTTTAAAGCAAGTAAGGTACATTTTATATTTAAAGGTGAAGTTTCTTCTTTCACCCTAAGGGCTTTACATTCTCATCTTGATGTATTAATTAAAGCACATTTATGGTGAATTTTTAATTATCTCCCTAATAAACGGCATCACAAGGAATAAAACGGTCTCTTCACAAGTCTCTAGACTCCCCCATGTCTTGGAAACAGCACTAATTCCACAAAAAAATAAGACAGCAAAGTGCTGGGAGGACTTGATGCTGACGGGCAGGGACCAGATGGCTCTTTTCCACTCCTCCTTGATCAAGGAACGCTGCAAAGTTTCTGCAGCCCAAGCTGGCCACGTGGAAAGATGAGACTCTGCTAAAGTTCCTCCTGAAATACAGATTTCCTTCCATATAAATGAGAGGGAAAGAAGGAATTTTTTGTGAGGTTAGTTCCTGCACTCTCTTCCCTGGGCAGTTTATGCTCCTCTGTGCTCCGAGGACTCCACGTCACCACCACTCCCTCGCGCAGGGTTTGCATCTACTGAAATACGGAGCCAACGGAGGAAGTATCACAACTGCTGTGAAACACCACCTCGGGTCACTCGGCTGCAAAGAGGAGGAAGAATGACCATATAAAACCCAGCAATGTTGGCAAATAAGCAGAGAAAAAGTGCAAATCATTGCACAATATAACCCAGGCATTCAGATGGGGAAGGTCCATGACTCCAGCTTTTAAATGTCAAGCAGTGACAGCAGGTGGGAAATGGGACATTTACTATTCAAATGGTAGAGAGCGGTGTCTTTTTACCCAAATTTATATACGCACATGTGCAAAATAAATACGTAGGGTGGCCTCTCATCTCCCAGGCAGATCCGATTCTCAGGTTGCCTTCCAAGAGCCACTTTACTCAAGGCACCGCACATCCAGCCGAAGTTACAGCCCCACGTTTATCAAAGAGCAAACCTCAAGTACAATAATCCCTACCAGGTGAGCGATGCCCCCTTCCCTGTTCTCCCCCCCCCTTCAGAAAGGGCTGATCAACTCCTCTGGGGGAGGCGCCTGCTGACTGCTTTGCCTTTCATCACCCACCTACCCCTCCCGCAGGACGCCAACGATTGACTCCAGCCAACGCTTCTAAATAGCTTTTAGTGGATTAAATCAGTAGAAGTACATATTAGTAACTCACTCATAGCTGGAGCTAGGGATCTATTTTTTTTGGAAAAGCTAGAAGCCAATTGGTATCACGCTGCTAAAATCCTGTTGGCTGTTTTCAAAACAGACTGCACCCCACGGTCCCGGTGCCTCTGGCCTGGTGCCAGTTGCTTTAAATACAGAAAACAAAATATACTGTAATACATTACTGGGACACGGAATACTTCATCGATTAACAGGGAACTTATGACCACCTCTGTTAACCACAGTCTAGCTGTTCTAATCAATTTTGGCCACCTTTAGTTAAGGAAGCTACTTCAACTGTGCAGAACAGCAGCAAGCAATAGCATATTTTTTAATACACGTGCAAGACAAGACCCTAAAGCATCGTGGCACGGCATTATATAGAAGAGCATTAATGGACCACAGGACCAAGACCGTAGCATTAATTGCCAATTGCTCATTTAGTTATTTGTGAAATGGAGCTTCTTGTGTTTACCATGCAATGCTTAAAGGCCTAACAAGCTGTGGCTAATTGAGAAGTGCTATCTCTGTGCCGTACTGCAAGGTGTCTGTGCACACATTGACCAAGTTGATGAGTAGGTCTGTAAATCACACTTCCAGCGTATTTAACAATTAGCAACCCTGTGGTATTTTCCCATTCAGCTAAAATTTGTTATTAACGACGCTTTAGCAATTGCATGTTTTCCAGACTGCCTCCCCTTAGCTGCAAAGGCTTGAGGAGTTTTCCAAGGCTTCTCCACGGAGCAGCTCAGAAGCCGCTCTTCGTTCAAGGTGCTCAACAGCAACAAGTCAATCGGCATCATATACATTATGTATTGTCATTATGTGCTGGCACCATTCCCCTGCATAACACATTAGGCTACATCTCCAACGTGTTTATTTCCTAATAAACCATATTAATTTGTCTATGACAGTTACTGCCTTAAACCACCACAAATTAAGAATGAAATAAAGTATTTTATTTTTAACATTTTCATTTAGATGCTCATCTGTTGAAGTACAGGCATAATTTTCATGGAAGTTATGATGCGCATGAATCAGATTCACTTGCTTGTAAACTCTTAGTAGCTTGTAATTAAATACCTTCTTTTATATGCAATGCAGGGCAGAGATGTGCTGCGCGTGCACTGGCCTGGCATGTGCACAACCTCCCCTGCAGACCTGCACAGCACAGACACTACAAACCTCAGGGTTTATACTTAATATTCGACGTCACGCATGATTAGCATTACTCTGCAGAAGGGGAACAGACACAAAACGAGGGGATGACTGACCTGGGTCTGCTGAGGGCAGTTCTGAGTGGCCTAAACTCCCATATAAACGCAGTAAAAGGCAAACATTCTGGGGTTTTTTGGGTCCTGGTTGGCCACAGTTAACTCTCAGCTGCTCCGAGGGGCTGTGTGTGCCCAGAACACCAGTAACCAGTGTGGGTAAGAGCGCAGGGCGGCCGCTGGCTGAGTCAGGAGCACCACGGTACAACAGTCAGACCATATATCATGGCCTTAAATTGCAAAACTCCCCCGTGGCAGACAAGGCAGAGCAGCGCCCTTCAGTTTGAGCACCAGCAGCCAGAATTTTCGTCAGCTTTAACACGTACTTTATCACCCCCCATGGAGCAGGCTGCCTCCCAGAGACGGGGACGGGTCCTCAGAGCTGCACTCTGGTCACAGCTCCTGCCACAACTCAGTGTCAGAGTGTGGTTCCTCATTTTCATACTCCTGTCTCATTTGTGTTGTGGGGACAAACTGGAACAGGAGCATTATTACACCAGCGATTGGAGGGAGGTCACAGATGCATAGTGCTAACTACAGTAATTACTGCAGCGACAACGTGAAGCATGGCAGCATCCCTTTCAACAGGGGGGGACGCAAAGCTGGGGGGACTTTATAAAGATGGTTGCGCTTCCATTTACAAAGCAGTATGTAATAATCAGGATACAGTTAAAATTACAGAAAAAATAAATAATCTATGGCACAGACCACAGAATAGCACAGACAGACAATACAGACATTAAAAGAGGCAAATAAAATATAGACAATAAAAGAGCACAGACAGCTGGAGCCAAAGTCACGGAGCATCATTTGTGAAATTACTCAAGTATTCTGCAGAAAGGTCATTCCTTTCTAAATGGTGCTGCAAGCAGAAATGTCTGCAACCTTCTAAAGGCAGAGAAGCCACCAGATCACAGATCTTTCCCCTTCCAGCCAAGGCCAAGTCCCCACTATAAACCCCTGGACGGTACCAGGGAAACCTCCAGCTCTCTCACAGAACCACCTCTTCTCCTCCAAAGAAGTCCCTTCTCCCACCTGAGAGTGAAGCAGGTACATTAAGGTCCCTCCTAACCCAAACCATTCTAAGATTCTGCGATTAAGTACCTATGCTCAACCTGGTTTCCTTCTGGTCCCTTCAGCAGCAGCCAAAATTTAGCTCTTAAGCAATTGATATTTCCACTCTGCCACGACACACACCAGAAATTACACTATTCATAATCTCTTGCACTTGTCACTCTCTGAAGTGTCAACCTTTGACAGGTGAATTGTTGAGGCTGCGTCAATAACTGACATTAATAAGTTTCTCCGTACAGTTAGTGCATCCGTTGGTTGCTAGGCACACTCTTGATTATGCCATTGCATTAGATGAAGAGGTGCAAAAAGATTCATGAGACAATGGCAAAGTCGTCCCCCTTCCCCAAAGCAGTTTAACAAAAAGCCATTTAAAAAATCGAGATGAAATAGAGTAGAAATTACTGAAGAATTTGAAGAGGGAGAAATGTGTTGAATTATGCATCATTTGGCTGAATTTTACACAGCAAAATATTTATCAGAAACTTTGAAACAGTAGTTTCTTCCTGAAAATTCAACAAACCAAAACATGGATATCTGCCAGTTTCCATCTAAATTCTTCCAAATCACTCAGTACCAGCGCAGCTGCGTTAGCATCAAAGGGAGCACTTGGGAAGTAAGTGCTATTCACGGGAATCTGTCCCCTGGTTCAGACTAATATTTACTCAGGGATATGTACTTAATTTCTAAATAATTCACTTTCCATCATGTCTTCATTTTCTGCCTAGACCTGAACTCACCTGAACAGCAGCACCGAATGAATGGCAACCAGGGAGCATTTGTCCCAGAATTCCCGTTTTTACAGGCTGAGCATACAGCTTTATGCCCTTCTCAGAGACTCTGTCAAGTGGTGGAACACAGAAGAAAGGCCTGTAACAAAGCCTGGCTCAGCCCAGCACCCTCTGCCCGGCGAAGGGCTGCACTCTGGGGCTATTCTTCCTTTGCCAGGCTCTATCACAGCCCCCAGCCTGCCCCAAATCTCTCGCCCATTCCCGCCCCACCCCACAGCCTGCTGATAAACCCTCCCAGATGTGGAGGAAGAAACCCATCTCCCTTACTTCAAGGAGGAGATTAAAGGATCAAGAAACCCTCTTCTCATTTCTCACCAGCAGGTTTAGCTAACGCCCTGAAATATTCCCTTTCTTGTGACAGTATGAAGATGATAAATTCTCTCGCCGGTGCCACCCAGTAGCTTTCACTCCAGCCCCCATCACCAGACGCTGTGCAACCAGCCTGGCCGTGCACGCAACTGATTTTCTCTCTGCTCTGGGCTCTGAAAAGCTCCTGCTCTTCTCTTCCAACCTATCTAAAATATTTAATGAATATTTGAAACGGGCACCAACGTTTAGTTTGCCTCCTGAAAAACAAGGGGGAAAACATATGGGTAATATGCAGCTTGTTTTGCAAAACAATAATGAAGCATCTGGTAACTTCTCCAGGAGAAGAAATGAAAGCTGAGGGGATATTTTACAGAACTTGGAAGCTTACACGGGATGGTGTGCTGTTATCCAGCATGTGTCTAAACACACACGGTCTCCTAGCACAGCTTGAGGAAAGATATTTGGTATATTCATTGTAACTCTCTGGCAAGCACAGCATACGGCTATTCTGCTCCCACCAGCCGGCGCGGGAGCCAGCCCCGCTCCCAGGCAGCCTCCGCGCAGGAAACCACGGAGAACAAGGTTCTGAGGAGGAATCACCCCTTCCCTGAGGCACCGACCGGCCCGGCAAAGCCCTCCCGTGCCGAGGGGTTATTTCCTGCTGGGGTAACACACCTTCCCTAAAATTCAGGTTTTCCCTGCGTTTCAAGTTTATCACCGTCTAATTTATCCCCTGCTACGACGAATAAGCAAATCCAGTTTGTGTGACTGAAATCCGAGGCATCAAAAACATACCTTCCAGATATCACTTTTATTGTATCCCTACACTACCTACAACCATGTATAAAATGCCACATTTAACAAGCACTACTTATTGCTCATGTACATGTATTAAGTACTCTATGCTGAGCCGCTCTATCAACTGGAATAACAGGCCCGGGATTTGCCTTCGCAGCGTAAGAAAAGCATACTAATTAGAGAACTGCAAGACAATTTACACCCAAGCTGTTATAAAATACTCTAAAAAAGGATGGATGCTGATAGAGAGAAGGGCCTCTAGAATACAGTCAGCAAGGACATGATCAAATAGACTGCAAACACCGTAAAATGTGCAAACACCTCCAAGGTATGCAGAAGAAGCTGTGAAGCATCCTCACAGCAGGAGGCTTGCAAGCGCATTCGGCGTGGCCTCCTTTGCCAACAGATCACAGCCAACTAATAAAAGCATTTCTCAAAGACAGGCAAGTTCTGCTGGGCTGGCCGAGCACAGCAAAATTAAGAAGCCGTTCTCCGTGCCGCAGCCAGCACCCATCCAAGCCTTCCTTACGCTTTCAGCGGCGCGTGTGCCACGTTGCCTGAGCATGTTGGGTTTTGCAGGAATTAGCAGCAGGAGGGTGCCCAGCAGCAGCAGGCTGGCCTTAGCAGGGGGGTACAGCTCAGCAGTGTGTCCCTGGGTGTCTCCAGCACAGGACCAGGGCACTCCGGCCCCTGGCACCTCGGGGGACAGCAGTTCCCACTCTGGGCTCGCTCCCTGCTCCCGGGGCACTGAGCCTTGCATCCCCCAGACACCTCCCAAGCATCACGGATCCCTCCACAGAGCCACAGAAATATTTCCTTTGCAATGGAGCTTGTGTCCCAGAGCGATGCTCAGATACACCATACCTCAGGTGGGCTCCTTCAGCCCCACTTTCCCTTTGTTCAGGTCACCCCACGGGGAAGGGCCATGCTCCAGTCCCAGGGTGTCAGCCCCAGTAACCCTGCCCTGAGCTGCTTCACCAACTCCTTGCATGGCCCCACACAAGAGCAAAAAAGCCCACGCTGGCTAAGGAGGGTTTCATACCTGTTCCCCAGCTGTAGCTGAAGTTACAGTCTATCCCTGAACTTGTTTTACTTCTCTGCACCCATCACTGCAGACAGACCCTTGGGCTTCCAAATACCCCATCCTTTGAAAATTAGAAGGGGGAAAGCGGCACTTCTGAAAATTCCAGCCATAGCTTAAACCAGTCTCCTCTACAAGTATGTGCAATGCCTAAGGTTGCAGATTTCCAAGGAAGAATTAATTATTAATAACTTAATGCAACGAGAGCTGCTGTTTTCATTCTCCTCACAGCTGTCAGGGAGCCACAGATGCAGCACCACCTTCTGTAATTGGAATCTTTATTTTACAAACAGTGCAATAGACTGTGTTTTATCTCCTTTGATCCCTGTGTAATACAAACAAGGCTCACTAATCAAGGCTCCTTCCCCTTTGTTTGCCCTTCAAATGCTGCAGAGAGAGCCTCTTCCTGCTGGATGCTGTTGGTATGTACCTCGTACAGTGAAAATGTGTGCGATACAACCAGTGTTACAGAGTTTTTGTCCTGACTTCAAGGTATCTCGGTAGCGCCAACTGGCAGCAGACACCAGCCCAGCCAGGTGCTCCTCTCCTAACGATACCATTACGTACCAACAATTAACAACTAGCAACAGATTTCCTTTATGATTCTTGGTGCTACGGAATTTAAATCGGCTGCAGAAGAAGAAGAGTGCCTGGCTGGTTCACCAAAACCTCTCTGGCTGGCAGACCGGAGGTATGAGCAGAGCAAAGGGCTCCACTAAAGCAGGGAAGGGATGGAAGCACAAGGAAATCGTAACCCCATGGGAATCCCTTCCGTCACGGCCGGAGCAGAGGCTGTCACTGCCGTCCTCTGACCCTTGCACCTGCAGAATCCCACCTTCACTTGGAAACTCTGGCAACTCTTAACCAGTCAGAACATTTCCAAACAAATGGGAGACATTTCCTGTGAGCATTTCCACCACAGCACTTCTGCCATTTCTGAGAAGGGCCCTGAAGGAAGAACAAGCTGATTTTGACCTGTTTAACTACAAATTTTTACAAGCTTTTTTTCTGTAAGAGCAGAAGTGTCCCAGTGCTGTGAAGCAAGGGGACAAAACATAAACAACCTCACTTTTCATGGTAACCTCCCTGAATCTGACATAACTTCATTTCCTTAGAAATTTCCTTTTAGTACATTTCCTCAGAATATGGTAGAGCCAAGACATTTCAAGGAAGTTTTCTCCTCTGAGCTCTTTTTGCCACGTTACTCTAGCTGGTTCTATGGGGCATGAAGGATAACAGTTTAAAATTAGAAAGATAAGTGCCAAATAATCAGGGACAGCAGGATGGATCAGGAGCTGAAGATAGCTGGGAATGGCCAGGGGAAAAAAAAAAAAAAAATCAACAGGCAAAGGAATGAAAGGCCAAACAAGTAGTTAGTAGTTTTGGCTACCAGCAGTATAGAAAAAAACACAGATGAATTGATGAGGGAGCAATAAACTGGGGAAACAAGTGTTCACTTGACAAAGATCAGTGTCAATGGAAAGGCAGAAAGATGGTAAAATACAGCCAGATTGGTTGAAGAGCCAGTGAAACAGCGTGGGCGATGTGAGGAGCAGAGTTCAGAGTGAGGAGCAGAGCTGAGAACCTGCAGCAGGAGAATCGGGGCTGCCCGAGCAGTGATTTGGCTGGAGGCAGGTGAGAAGGAAAGGTTATGTTTGGACACAAACCACCTATAAAAAGGGCTTGTTTGAAAGGGAAGGAAAAGCAAATTAGTTTTGGGGTAAGCAAGCAGCAAAATGTGTGTGCAGAGAGCACACGCTCTCCCTGGCCACACACTGCGGGGATACAGACACTGTCATTATTTTAGGAACAGGGGAAAATGTTTCAGCGTAATGAGAGAGCTGATAGAAACAGCTCTTACATTATGCTGTTATTTTAGTGTAACCCTGCAATCCAAGGTGGGGGCAGATTTTGGTGGCCTGCCTTCCCCCGGGGTGGGGGATCTCAGGAGCACAGGCCCACATGGGTGTCTCTAGGGCCATGAGTTGTGGCCACCTTCTTCACCAGCCAGTGGCGTAGAATAAACAGGATTTCTTTTTTCTTAACACAGAAAATTTGTAAAGGTAGGTGAAGCTTACCTGCCTCCCAGCCCTGCTACACTATGCTGACAGTTTTTCTCTTTGGCGACACGGGGAAGCAGGAGACCCTCTCTCCAGTGAAACCAGAGTCAGACCCACCCCTGTCCTGGTTCTGTGCCCCAGAGCTGCCCTCCTGGCCATCTTCCCTCTCTCCTCACAGAGAGATGGGGAGGAGTCCAGCAGCAAGGAGATGAGGAGGCTTTGGACCAGAGCCTGCATTCCCTACCTAAGTCCCAAGAGCTCAAAAGCTTTCAGCTGCATCCCATTCACATCTTTTCCTTGTCAGATATCCCTTGATGAGAACAGAGCCTGACAGGAGGGGAGAAAGAAGGAAATTACATAAGCAAAACAGAAGTGTAATTAAATTCCCTCTGCAGATGAGCAGACCCCATCTCGGCTGTTACTTTCCTTCATTCTGTCACATTCTGGACTGTTCTTTAAAGCACTCTCTGCTAAATGAAACCAAGAGGGCAGCTGAAGGTTTCCCTTTTCCAAGGAGTGCCATACGCCCGCTCTCTCCCTTCACTCCCGCTGTCTCGGGCCATTCTTGCTACCGTGAGCACTGACGGGGGAAAGCACCCAGCACACGTTTTCAAGGCCCTAAAACGAAGCCACCAAAGCCATGGCTGAATTATGCAGGAAGAAAGTGTGCTTCCCCCCAGCCTCAGCCTCCCTGCGGGACGGGTCCTGAGCCGCCTCAGCGATTGCTCGCAGCAGTAACGAAATGCCAGCTGACCGATGCCGTTAGCGTTTCCACGGCATCTCATCAATCACTGCTTAAGTCTCTCCCAGTGAGCAGCTTAGGAAAACAAGGCCATTCCTCCCGCTCATCCTGCTCTGATGATTTTCACTGGCTTCATTATTCCGAGTTACTGACAGATGCTTTGTTTCTCCAACCATACAACTTCTAGGTGCAAACTACTTCTGATTGAGCACACAGATTGAGCCCTTACCCCATCTCACTCTTCTAATTGGAAAAAGGCATGAGGCAAATTCGAGGAAAATTGCCTCCATGCTTCCTTCTTTCAAAATAAAGCCAGAATATTTGTAAAAAGCACACGTAGGATGGTGGTGGTACACTAAGTTTTCAACGCTGCCCACAGAAGAAAGAATAAGAGGTTCTAGTGAAAACACTAAGTACTGTCATATTAAATCGCTATAATTTTGTTCAAGGTTATTAGAAGGAACAACCTGAAGATATTCCTTATAGTGGGGAAACTAGATCAACTCCAGATATTTTATCTGCAGGAAGGTGGAATGTCACCCTGACACTCCTGGAGCGTGTAAAGAGACCAAGGCAAATCCTAGACCAAACAAATTAAAGTAGATTAGGTCTTTTAAGAAATAAAATGCAAACTACTAAACTACAACAGGCCTTCGCATCCCATCTCCAATAAGAAGATTTCTACACCACAATATTTTTACTTAATTTTTGATAACTTACTTGCAGCATGTACAACCTGAGACATTGCAAGGCTACTATGAAAGGTGCTGAAATAGTCGTTCAAATGAGTAAACTAATCACTTACATGGAAACGTTACCTTCTTTTTTCAGACACTTAGCAGCTGGCTATGAAATTCTGGCAGGCAATTTGTCCAAAAACTCTTCAAGACTCAAACTTCATAAGTCAAGTTTCTTACAAAAAAATTATGTCTAATTGTCTCACAGTATTCTGAGAGATAAAGGCTGAAAGCTACGCCTTAGTTTGGGGGGTCACGAAAAAGAAAACAGCAAGGTTTTAAAGTTAGGAATAGAAACAATGAACTTTCAAGAAAGTTGGAGGAAAAAGGAAGGAAGAGAATGTTTCAACTCAAAAATGCAAGGTGGACAGCAAATCCTCAGCATTTTGATCAGCAAAGGCCACATAATGGTGCGATCAGGTTTACTGCAGGGACAGCTGTATTTCTCAACTTTTAACTTTGTAATATTCAACGGAGGTTTCATAAAATAATTAATTTATATGGATGTTTACTTTACTTTTAGGGCACTTGAGGGTTTTTTTTAGCAAATTGGAGAATGACCATGATAGTTTAAAAAAAAAAAAAAAGTTTTAGCTACAGTAGAGGAAAACTGTCTCTGAATATCATTTCATTTCCGTGACAGATTTATTTTTGAAATTCAGACTCCAAAACCTAATGAATTAGCTGGATTTGCATGCATTTAAATTCATGACTTAAAATACCAGCAACTGTGCTCATACAAAATTAACACGTGCACACACTATCCCACACTTGCTCATTACAATTTAACTGACCCTTATTAAGAGCTACCGGTGTTTTCCCGGGTCGGGGAAGTGATTTACGTAAATGACCCCTGAGAGGGGGAACTGGGGCCCTGAGTTCTGCCTTCCTCAACCTACTTTCAAATCACAGCGAAGCTTCCAGAGGAAGCAGTTCCTCATCTTTGAGGCCGTGTTTGAGAGCGGGAGCAGCCGGCACGGGAACACGCTTCCGCTCGGGTCAAGAAACAGTAGGTTTGGTTCAGTTTGACTGTCACAGAACAGTATCTCGTTATGTTAGCCACAGAGTTAACTGGTCTTATTTAGGAAGGCATTGAATATGAAATGGAATGGCTTTACAAATATTGCAGTATCCTTAATGACACAGATTTTGAGAGTATTGTTTCACGGACTTTGGGGAGGACTTTGCACATGCAGTCAGACAGATGGCTGCGTATTCAGATAGTTTATTAACTGTACGAGTTACTAATGACTGTATTTCCAGCCAGTTTTACCCACAGCTTCCAACTTTGATGCTCAAAATGGCACAGGCAATTGCTTAATCCATATACTCAACTCTTCACCCCTCAACCTGGCACAACCCGGCATGCAGCCGGCCACTGTGGTTCCAGTAAATTGGAGCAGAGGGGGTGGCACTGGATGGGCTTTAGGGTCCCTTCCAACCCAAACCATTCTATGATTCTGTGACTAATTCCAGGAAAAAAGGTGAGCCATTAAAGCATTTCTACACTGTTTAAGAAGCTCTACGTAATGACATGAATGCGAGTTGCTAAATGAGTTGATGCTTACGGTAGAAGGTGTCACTTCAAGCCACTTCATGGCTCTACAGCCCCCGAACACATGGCCGTCGGGCTCGCAGTGGCCATCTCAGGGCAACGAGAGTCTGCTCTCAGCAGGGACCCAGCGCTGCCTCCCAACTCCAGCAACACGGAGAAACCTCCACCTGTGGAAACAGAAGAATTCGTATGAGTCAAAAATTCGGATGGAGAAGATGCTGGGATGGAGTTGTTTTGGGGGAAAGACTTGGAAACCTCTAGGCTCGGTTTAAAAAGCCCTTTATACATCTTTCCCTAAAACCAAGATTATACTTGATCTCTTATGCAACAAAATCCTTTTTGTCAATAAATCCAACTAACAGCAGCATATATCTTTAAAGAAATTCGCAGTGACAACCGAACCATGGCACAATGTTATCCCTCCCATCAAATCCTGGCAGTAATTTCATTGTAAATAGAAGCAATAAATGTTTGCCCTCGCTGCAAAGGACGTAGAGCTGACATGATCCAAACAATTGCCGGTAATATGCACAAAAGTAAGGAAAAACCATTATCCAGATTACTTTAAGTGGCAACCTGCTGTAATACGTTTATATAGTATAACTCGTAGAAATACTCATTTATCTATTTGCTTACTGCAATGCCCAGTATATGAAAATTATACTTGCACCATCTTATTTACTACAGGGAGGAAGGTTAATGCAGGAGAACACATTAAAGGTCATTTTCATTCTTTGAAATAATTAAGTGTAGCAATTGCAGAATCCTTTTGAGGAGATTTGCAATAGAAAGTGCTTTTAAGTAACTCCACAGGTAACTGCATTAAAATAAATCCTCTGCCAGCGGAGATTTAACAAAGAACTTGGAACAAACCAGCAGCCCCCTTTGAGAGAGGGAGTAATGTTTTCTTGCCCCAGGTTTTTTAAGTTTTCAAACCAGCAGTGTCCACTGCACACCATTCTGTCCTACGGCTCCTGTAAGCACAATATCAAATAAACCAAGCTGATGATAATGAGATATAGCGACAAAAAACAAAGGGGGAAGGGAAAGAGAAGTCTCCTGTGTTTTAATCAGCAGTTGTAACACCCGTGGCAGGATCGCTGTGGTCATACCCCGGAGCACAGGAGGAGCAAGTGCATTTCCCCTAAATGAGGTTATAACAGCACCAATAGGACAAGCCAAAATTACTGGGCACAGAAACTCCAGCTTCAGAACATTTTGGTGGCCTTTCTTTGTGCTGACAGCTCCAGGGCCACAGCCTTTTTGGAATGACACCAGGTGACACTGTATAAACCCTGTGTACCTGGTCTCCAGTCCCACTAAGTGCTGGGTCCCACAAGGATAGCAGGAGCCCTCATGAACTCCTGGCTACTGCTCACTGGGCATCAGCACCCAGCAAAGGGGGGAACCCCAAAGCAGGCCTGCAATAGCAGCTGTGGACTTGCTTCAGCTTTGGAGATTTTATCATTTTGACAATTTAGCACTTCTCAGCCTGAACAAAAATCGGTGTCCTGCAAGAGAGACCTCTTCTGCTTATTTACCTCTGATTGCTGTTCGCAACCATTTCACTTCTTTCTATGTAAGAGTCATGAAAACCCAAACGGAAAAGCCAAAAGGGACCGGAGCTTTCACCGTGTTCTTTAGACATCCTTAAGCCGAGAGCTGGAAGCGTCGGGGCAGGTAAATCAATGCCACTGCCTGCTCATTAATCCTGACGCCTGGAACATCGGTACCTGCGAGGAGCAGGCAGCATTCCCAACTGGGTCCCCTTTCGGGTCAGGGTCACCCTCCAACGGGGGCAGAGAGACACTGGGGAGAGACTTCTCCTCCCGCCACAAATCACCGTGGCACAAACCTCGGCAATATTTTCCTGCTGCGCTCTGCTGTCATCGACAGGGCTGTATTTTTTAGCCTCAGACACGTTACAAGCATAATGGAGAACACATAAATGAATGCACAATGATTACAGATATTTATACGCATCCTGCTGGTGAGAGATCACACCTATAATTCACATGGGGCAAAGCCACAAAATTATGAAGGTCTTCCTGCCGCTGCCATTTATAATCCAATGGGAATCCATTACATTTTTATTTCTCGTGTTACAAGAGGCAATTTATGACTGTCTGTATATCACATTATGTTTTAGAGGTGATGATAATGTAAAAGCAGCCTGACCTCAAAATGGAATCACTGATTCAAGCAAAATGCCATTTCACAAAAAGTAGACTTGGTTTCTTAGAGAAATAAGTAACTATAGGTAAAGCTTTCTAAATTTTAGTTATGGCATTCATTTTAGAAAATAATTTTCATTAAAATAATCTCTTTCTGGGGTCATTCTATTTAATTTTCCTTAAGGCTTCAGCTCTTGGTACACTTACATGCACTTAAGAGTTACTGTGACAACATCACTGAAGAGGCCAAGAATTAATGTCAGACAGTCGTGATGCTCAACTACTCAGGATCTGATGGCTCAGAGTCGTACTTACTATCTTCTACTTAGAAATAAAGTAGCATTTGTGGTAACAACTCTCCAGAGTCCCCCACAGAAGCTGCATGCCAGTCCCAAATGCAAGACACGATATGAATATTCCTTTATCAGCGTTATTATTGTTGGGTTCATTATTATTTCTAAGGATAAGAGAAGATAAGAGTTCTATTACATTAATTTGGTTTCTTAACTACAACATAAATTTGCTCATACCTTTGCAAACCAACCACATTTGAATTCCCAGATTCTGAAGTTTACGAGATTAAGGATCGCATTGCCATATTCTGGTTACAGGATTTTTAAAGCTGTAGATTCTGTTCTCTGTTGAAGGGCTGCCTTCCTGTGGGCGTTAAGTACCTCAGAACAGATTCATAAAAATTGACAGCTGGCTAAACTTTATACATCTTGGCCTCACTAAGAGCTCAGCTTCACCTGCAGTAGAGCCATTTATATTGGCGTAATGTGTTACACAAGTTGAGCTGAAGTCAAATGACACTTAATAAGCTAGACTATATTTTAAAAAGAAGATGAAATAATGGCTATAATATTTAATGTACCACTTAGTCATCACATTAATAGTAAATCTATCAGTAGAGATGATGGAGCTGCAATGGATTCAGCAGAAGCTGCCCTGAAGCTGAACACCTAGGGTGGGAACAGCTGAGCACGAGGCAGTTTCACAAAGCCCACCAAAGCCTTAAGGAATAACTGTCTTAATCTTAATTTTCCTCTGTAACTTACTTTATATAGCTTATAATCCAAGTTTAACTTAAGTAATAATTACACCTGAATTATGAAACAGATACTAAGTTATAAATTCAAATCCATTTATCAGTAAGTATTTATTTTTAAATCTTTCCTCACTAGAAATGGAAAAACAAGTTTATGTCCATCTTGCTGCAGTCCCTGCCTGGTCTACTTCATTTGCATGTCTTGTCATTTAGTGCCTCTTAAATGGAGGGCTTAAACTCATGTGCACTTATGGCCATATCACTTAGTATGTCCTTTAACTCACTGAATGTAATAAAAGCCAAGAACTGAAAATTCAAAAAATAAGCTAAAATTTGAGGACAGCAAAAGACTTAAAATGTCAGTCCAAAATAAACCCTGGGTTAATGTCTCATCTTTTCAGGCAGGCAGCATAATTCTTACCTTTACCTGTGCTGTGCCCACCAAAAGACAAGTTTTGTTTGTGGGCAACATACAAAGGGTTTTCTTTAGTTGTCAGCATTTTACACCAGGACTTGCACCCTGCCCAGAGTTCTGGGCTGCCTGAAGCAAAGAAATTATTCTCTTGACCTTGATTTACCCTTTCAAAGGAGTTGCTTTGAAATGGTTCAGCAAAAACAGACCTACATGGAATGTGTTCAATTTTAAATTTTCTCTTTTAATGCAGGATAATCTACAAATTCTAAACTTTGTAATTCATTTCATTTCTCTGTAATGTGATTAAGGGACCAGTTTCAATACAAACTGGAGTAAATTGTATGAGCATGTCTGCCTGAAAATGAAGTTTGTTTTCACTGTTACAGCAGTGACACCGCTTCCAAAAAGGAACGGCCAGCTGCTGAGAAGAATGATGAGGAAGAGATTCTTATCAAGTCTTCCAAAATGTCACAAAAGGTGACCTTAGTTTAACTACTCTGGTAAACACTTTGCCATTTGCACAGCAACATCTCTGGTAGAAGAAGGAGGAGAAAATGTTGCTTTTGTTACATTTTCAGTGACACATTTTGAGCCTTCTCCACCCATCAGGAGACTATTTTATTTTTGTTTAAATATCATCCTGATTACACAGCATTTCATACCGAAACAGTGTTTTCTTCTTTTCGTATTAAGCGAGTTTAATGTTGGACAAAGGTGCAAATTTATCTCCCACAGTCTAAGGCTTGAACTCTGATTGAGCTTCTGAATGGTTTCAAGAATGTCAGCCCCAAGCTCTCATC
This sequence comes from Gallinago jamesoni, assembly GCA_025769975.1. Taxonomy (NCBI): domain Eukaryota; kingdom Metazoa; phylum Chordata; class Aves; order Charadriiformes; family Scolopacidae; genus Gallinago; species Gallinago jamesoni. The sequence continues at coordinate 35,801,087 of JAOQGH010000062.1, read as the reverse complement.
ACTCCCCCCAAAGAAAACTGCAATTGCCCAAATAGCCTTCTTTTTACAGAAAGACAGCAGCTTGAGTTCCACCATGCCCTATTTGTCCCTTCATTCATTGCAAAGGCTGCCAATCCAGGCTTAGCAGATGCTACGTGGCCCACATACTTAAAACCATTTTTAACTTGGGTGCTGAACATCGTTCCTCAGCCACAGGCTTGAAGATATGAAAAGCTCCATGGTCCATTACAAACATCCTGAGCTGTTTGATCATTCACATTAGAAAGCCACTAAAGATCAGACAAGAAAACACGCTGGTTTACAATTAGCTGCTTTAGGCTGTACGCTGTATAAATTTGTGCTTGGTGTGCTCTGTGAAAAGCTGAAACCCTTGTTTCTATCTTTAGTGCCAACCTCCCTCAATATTAAATTCCATGGCCACGGTGGCCTGCTCAGAAATTGAGTAGCCTCTGGCCACAGATAACCATCAACGAGGAGGATAACCTTAAATGTTACCCTCTCAAGGTTAAAAAAGTGCATTTAAGATTGCTCTGGCTTTCAGTTCTCATTCTTGCATCCTTCCTGAACTCCCGGCCTCCCGGGAGAACCTGCCCTGTGATGGATGCAATGTGTTTTTCCTCTTGTTCTTCAAAGTCCATTCAGTCATCACAGTAGGTGGGGTACATTTTTCAAGCCCTGGAATGAGAGCTGGTCAGCACAAAACAGCATTCACGAAAGAGAAAACCGCGGTGAAAACAGACCCGGGCTAGTACCGGGGAAGAGCCCGGAGAAGCACACAAACACCTCTCCCACCACACGAGACCCTAAATCAAGCAGTGCCCTGCATCCCCCTCAGGAAAACCCTGTAAGGCTCAACTCATGTTCTCATTCTTGTGATGCATTACGGATTATTAGCGTTAACCCGGAATATCACCCCAACAGAAATCGGAATTTTTCCTCACCTTTGAGGTCAATTCGCGGAAGGCCTCAAAGACAGAAAACTGCTCAAGACCCAGCCTGGATTAGAGCCCAACTTCACAAACAGAAATTACTACAAGTATTTTCCACAAAACTTTCTAATAGACAATGACTTTTCTCCATATATATTTTCTGCTTCATGGTATCTACACTCATCCTCTTAACTCTCTCATATAACTGCCAAAGAACATCTTTCACAGAAAATACAGACTGGCTTTAGCTACCACTGAAGTCGTACATGTCATTATAAGATACGTCTCACCATTTAGTTTCCACGTTACAACCAAAAGGAATTAGGATGTAATTAACACACATCAAATAACAAAACTATTCATAAGATTACTGAGAAAATTTCCTTTTAAAATCAGAGGGAATTAATAGCAGGGTTTGCCTTTGCACAGTAAATATATTCATACTTCGTAAAAAGTCCTCAGCCGTGGCAGATTTGAGTATTCTAAGTAGAGCTATGACTTTGGGACAGGTCACAAAACTCAAGGGATGTGCTTGTCCTCGACAGGGGTAGTTACTATTGCACTAGCAGTTACTATACTGTGTAGACATAAGCAAACTGACTGTTTTAAAACAACCCAGGTTGCATCTACATGCAGAACACCAGATAGCACATGAATTCAGAGCTAAAAGCACCACTGCACTATTGGCGTAGAAAAAAATTAAACCCTAAAGATGAATTCTTTCCACTGTTGTTGATTTTCATGTACCACTAACCCATGTGATCTGTTATTTTATCTATCAGTGCTAGCACTGATTTTAATGGGCCAATGCTAACGATATTGCTTTTAAAAGCTGTCCTTAAATATAGGAGACAGGAGATGTCATAGCGCCAGAAGAGCCAGCGGGAGGGCAGGAGATGCCAGCCTGGTGAAGTCTGATGGGCGTGCGAGGTGATCGCCGTATCTGGGGTCACAACAGCTCCTCGGGAGGGGGTTTCAGACATAGGCAAGGTGAGCCCCAGCCCTTGTCTATTGGAGGAAGCCGATACACACAGCAAAGGGAGTATGTTCTGGTTTTAAAATGGGACTCTTCTTTCTACCTCCTCCAGGATCTCCTATTTCTAAAACTTATTAGCGTTAAAATACTGTACCAACAGCGAACAACAATTTTCTTGTTTTCCTTACACTTTGCTTTTTTTCCCCCAATAGCCAGTTTCTAAAGTGTGAAAAAAACAATTCCAATAGAGAAAAGCCCACTTTAAAGGTACGAGTTTAACATTTCACAACAGTCTATACCTTATTTCAGCAGAAGTCCAAACACAATGTGCTTCCTGTCCCAGGCTTTGTTATGCAACGGAAATCCTTTCCATAGAAGCATAGATGGGTCAAAACAAACCAGAACTGCTCTATTCAGAAAGAAAAAATAAGAAAGTTCCCATTCCCACATATTATTCTATTCAAAGCATATTTGATAGCATGTACAGGCATCCAGGTGGCATCTTCCCCTCATACCACGATACCCATCTTCCATGGAATGTCTTCAAAAACAGACCACTTAGTCGCTTATGTTCACTAAAAAAATAATTAAAAATCCCTTCTTGTGACCAAGGAGGGGGGACATTTATAAGTCATCCAAGAAGTAAGCACATGCAATGAGTGTCATGGGAAGTGCCAGCCTCGGGTAGTGGAAATGGCAATATCAGCCCAGTTTCACTCTGCGGTGGGTGGGTGGATGGATGGATGGATGGACGGACCAACAGAGGGGTCACAAGGAGGAAGAACCCTTCACACGCAACTCTGTCTGCCATGTTCCACACTTAACTCTCAAGACCTTCCGAGCCCCTTTGGTCCTACTTATCCCTACAAGGATTGTTGAACCAGAGAAGGAAGAAGACACCCATGGCAGCAAGCAGGCTTCCCCGAAGAGACAGGAAGAGTCACAGAAACACAGGTTGGCATGGACCCCTGGAGATCACCTGGTCCAACCCCTTGCCAAAGCAGTGTCACCCAGAGCAGGGTGGACAAGAATGTGTTCAGGTGGGTTTGGAGTATCTCCAGAGAAGGAGACTCCAATACATGCATGGTGCACATCTTTACAGCATCGTCAGTTGAGGCTGTTATTGCCGATGAAGTAAGTGCTTTGTGAGTATTTGCAGCATTTATACAGCTGCAAGTAGCTAACACTAGAGTTCTAGAACATATAACAAAATGTGGAGAAATGTTACCAATGCAATTAAAACCAGAAGTCGGCTTCTGCTTTCCAGAAAATGAACGCAGCGTTTGACTTTAAATGGTAATAAAAGCCTTTAAAATCACCATTGTATTTCTTAGCACTTTAGAAAGATACACTTCCAGGTTGTACCAACCTGCAGCAGTAAATCCAAAATTCAGATTGCCTTATTCATGCTAACAGTACTATCAAGGGAAATGGGGTAATTCTTCCCAACATGGGGTACACAGTTCATTGTATTATCATAAAATCATGGGTCATAGATCTGAATCCAGAATGAAATATCTAAGCCATTCTTAAGGAGATATGATCTGCAAAAACTAGGAAATCAATACAGAAATCAATGGGAAATAATATTTGAGTCATTCACAGACAAATTTGTTTCAAGGGGCTTCATCTATATTCAGTCATAGAATTTAAAGTAAACCCACTTTTAAAACTTCATTAAGCTGTAGCTGGGTAAGTCAATATAAATGTGACCCTAGTGCCTTCCAGCCCCTGCAGGAGCAGAGAAAAAAGCACTTTGTAGGCCACATCTGAAGAGAAGATTTCAGACCAAGAAGCCATCCCCACAGGGACCAGCACATTCTGGACATCATCGTAACCTTCAGCAGGAAGCAGTCCTGGCAGCTCTTGTCTTTCTTTGTGGTACTGCACACGTTTTTGTGGATGAGATATCAATGAAGCTGAAAAGAGGCGTTTTAGCCCTGAACAGTACACCAGTAGCACCAGTATGAGCTCCCACATCATACTGTAGCGGGGTGGCTTATGGCATTTGTATCCAGTCATCCCAGAAAGAATTTTTGCCTGGATAGGGCAGGCTCTTGGCCACATTTCACCCGTAAAGGTGCTCTGCCAAGTAGGCACAACTTCTCCTGCAGAAGCAAGAAAGGCTCTGACCTCCAGCAGAAAGCAGAATGAAGCAAAGATTGTTCCATCACTAAATTCTGTTGGTTACGCAAACCACAGATTTATGCTGCAAAAGGTACGTGTTTATATTTATTAACAAAGGCAGGCGACACAGAAGTCTTGTTTTCTCCTGTGCTCGTTAGTCTCTTGCCTGTAAAGCCAACCCAAAACCTGGAATTTCTCATTTTCCTGATTCGTGATGCATTACACCCTTACTGAATAGTTCAACTCCATGACTATGGTTGCTCTTCAGTTCCTCTCTACCTCCAGACTGCCAAGTCAAAATACAGCAAGGCATTTTTTCAGCTATAACCCAAGACACCTGAACTGGTCAATCACCACTAAAGAAGTAAATCCACACTTCCAAATATTGTTCAAGTTATTGTAAAAAGTTACTGGAAAATTAAAACAACTGTTGTTCACAGCTTCAGTAGAAGCTCTTTATATTTACAGTCGTCAGAGATCAAGTCTCCTCCAATAGTGTAAACTGATTTATTCATAAAAATCTCTGCCTTTGTTACACTTCCTTTTCTCCCTGATCCAGATGGAAGCCACAGAAGAGCATCACCGCAGCCAACAGCGCATTCCAGCTTGTTGACTCACTGCATTTCAGTGCTAGTGGGTTTGGTGCCTTTCTGTTTCCAACAAGTCAGATTTTTAAAATCTGCTCATATATAACACTTATGTTTCAGAACACTTGTGTGCTCATTTCCTACGTGCAGCCCGAGCTGTGATAACGCTCCACGGGGACAGTTAGAAATGGCTCATGTTGCAGCCAAGCCTCCCCTAAACCAACTTTTTTGGAGATTTCAAAGAAACACGTAGAAGGCATTTCTCATTGTGCTGCTGTACACCTGCAGACACGGCCAAGGTCAGGGGAGGAAGCAACAAAACGCCTCAAGAAAGGCAGTTCCTTTGGCATCTGAACGTGGGCAGGAAACGCTGGAAGTGTCATAAGAAAGTTTTTCCAGTGAGATCTTCACCCAGGCTTGCAGGAGCCAAACACAGAGGATCCTTGTGGTCCTGTCCAACTGAAATGGCCTGTTCTATTCTATACAGCTCTGAGGAATAAATGCACTAACATCTGCCTGTTCCAGTCCCAGATTCAAACAGGCCAGACCCTCACATTCACAGAGCACAGCACAAGGGGACAGCAGGGACAGGGACAGACTTGAGCTGCCCCAGCCACCAAAGGGCCCGGATTTCAGATGTATTGCTCTGCTTTGACCCGAGGCAGCCTTCAGAGGAGGCCATGAGCTATTCTGTAACAAATAATACTAATTACCAGCAATTTTATTTCATATTGACTCAAAGCATATCTAAAAATATTTCACTCAGTGTGCAAATAATACATAAAAGGTGAGGTTTTTTTGAAAATCAAGTGGTTTAAAACTGTGCTTTCTCTTCAAAACAAATTTTTAAAGTTAAATGAGCCAGCTTGGGTTTAGTGACCATGAAATGGTTAAGTTTTCCATTCATAGTGAGGTAAAGAAGGGGGCTAACAAAACCTCCATCTTGGACTTCCGGTGGGCAGACTTTAGCCTGTTCAGAACCCTGGTTGGGAGAGTCCCGTGGGAGGTAGTCCTGAGAGGCAAAGGAGCCCAGGAAGGCTGGATGCTCTTCAAGAGGGAAATCCTAAAGGCCCAGGAGCAGGCTGTCCCCATGAGGC
>JAOQGH010000062.1:35765491-35795271 GCA_025769975.1 Gallinago jamesoni | reverse complement strand
TTTTTTTAATGTGGTTGGACTCGATGATCTCAAAGGTCCCTTCCAACCACTAAGATTCTGTGATTCTGTGATAATTTTCTGCTGCATTAAACTGGTGACAAGACAAAACAGCTGCAAATCTACTTGCAGTAATTCATAAACATTTATCATTCTTGTTGTTCACTGTAAATATATATTTACACAATAAGTTAATTTCATGGCATATTTTTTTTCAGGAGTTTGCTCAGGAAGATAGGTCCTAATAGAAGTGTTCATGCACAACCTCTGCAAACTAACAAGACCCTTCCTTCTTCTATTTCTCTGAATTTCCGAAAATTAATGTAAATCCTGAAAAGTCAAAGCAAGGATTTAACTGTCTTAAATTTTCCATTGTGCTTTTAAATATACATATTCTCTCCTTTGAGATTCTGTTTGGATGTTAGTAGCCAACCCTTATTCTTTTTAATCTCTGTTAAAGTGCACAGGGATGGGCTCGGCACAACCATTTGCACGTTCAAGATGAAATATCAGCAAAAGAAAATTGTCCAGGGCAGATATATTTCAGCATGAATCATTAATTCCTAAAGCTTGAGCCTTTTCATTATTCATTACACATTTTTCATCCCACATTATTCCCTCCGTTAGCAGAGCTGCAGTGAGATCCTCACAGCTCACAAGTGCTAGTGTGTAGCTGGGGGACCGGTCCCGTACCCCGGCACTATCCAGCTGAACAACTCACAGGTAACCAGATTAAAGAACTCCTTTTCCACCGCATTGCGAAGATCAGAGTCACTGAAATCTAGCATTTCATAGACCAGGCCCTTAACCCCTGCGACTAGTTTCCACAGCTATTTGCAAGGTATTTCTTTATGCCAAAATTACAAAGAAGAAAACCCAAACCCAGTTCTTTGGATTTCCAAAAGATTTGCGCTCTCCCTATGCTGTTGGAAGGTGGGAACTTATATATCCAATTGCAAATATTGTTAATATTAAGAACTAAATGCTATTTTGTCAGTTCTAGGGAAAGACTGAAGCTTTATATTCCACATTCCACCGCAACAGAGGAATTCAAACTAGCAAATGAGAGCAGCTTCACCGCAGAGGAGACGCCGCCACAGCAGAGAATGGCCTCCAGTGTTTAAATAAAGGAAAACACTGGCTGCTGTTGCCTCCACACATGGCTCCGTTTCAATGGGTTGGGGGGAAAAAAAACTCTACGCTGACTGATTTCCAAGCCATTAGGAGTTCTTACACACAGGCTCGCTGGCGAGCAGAGGCACAATGCAGCCTGCAGAAGAGGAACAATACATGGGGGACTGTCACTGATACACTTAAACCATCTGCACTCGCACGGCGCTTGGCAGCAAATCCAGAAAAAAGGCAGCCTAGGTCTGGGGGTGTAATAAAGGCAGTGCATATAAATGAGTAAAAGTCACTGAACCAATTTACAAGGCATTAGTGCATTGGCTCCTGGGCTCCAGCCCCTCAGCAAGGATTCTTTCAGAGCAGCTCTCTCCACCCTCCTCTTGGCAAAGGCTCAGACAGGCTCAGCCCAGCGGACACAGATCCACCAACAGCTTTTATGGAAAGCACATGCACCTCCTCCCCTTTTCTCAGGCGTGATTTTAACACAACAAACCCCCAGCCTGAACCCCTGTACCCCCGGGGAGAGGGTGGCAGCAATCTGGGACTCGGATCCATCTGATCTCTGTTGCAAATGCCTGGGGAGGCTCAGACACAGCCTGAGCTGTGCTGGGGAGCCCGGACCCCGCACCTTCTGCTTCTCCATCCCTTCCCTGGCACATCCCACAAGGAGAGCAGGGTGTTGCCACCTCCTTCCCGCTGCTCCATGAAACCGTATGAGATCTGGCCAGCACCAACTGGGATCTGCCAACCAGCTGGGGCTGGCACAGTGTGTGTGCCCGACCAGTGCTGCTGGAAATGCTCCAGGCACAGCAGAACATCCTGCCCTCCCCGGCCAGAGGGATGCAGGGGGAAACGAGGGATGGTCCATGACCCGGTGTGGGACACGCTGACGTCAATGGCATGACGTCGCACATGGAGATTAAATCACTGGAGCGCCAGCAGTTCCGTGTAATGAGATAAAAGGCAAATCTAGCGACTTCAAGGGGCATCAAAGAAAGCATTTAAGATATGGGTCATCTCATGTCCTGTAAACACTCAGCGCAGCTTCCCTTCAGGAACTGCTTTATTCACAGGCTCGTCTGGCACAGAACACAGCACTAGTGAGACACGTCCCTTCCCTGGCACGTTCACAACTGTACACAGTGCATCAGCATCAGGAAAGACAGGGAGGTGAATGGCACCCCAGCATCGCAACCCCCCAGCCTGTGACCTCCTCTTTGTCACACCCTGCTCCTTTCACCCCAGTACTGTAAAATCTTACTCTCAAGGTAAAACTCCTTCTGCATTTGATTAGCCTCGCGAATCCCAGCATCACAGAGCGATTGGTGTGCTGCAGCTTTTGGGATGACATCTCTCCGTTGTCTGGAATGGTTATTTGGTATATAGCTTGCAGTTCAAGCAGTAAACTGACTTTTTATCTCCCCTGAGGCTCTTGCAGTACAGTACGAGGCAGAAAAATTAGGTTTCAGTCTTTTTTGAAAGATGAATCAACATTCTTTTACCCTTTTTTTAAAGCTTATCTAAAATCTCCTTGTGTTTTAGAGCTTCCCAGCAGACACTCAACTCCAGAACAGGTTGAACAGCCAGTATTGCCAAGTGCAGGGACCGAGCCCCTACTCCTGACATGCTGCACTCCTCGCAGGGCAAAGAATCACACCTAACACTGTCAGGACACGAGTGTGATGTCCAGAGAAACACCAGACAGGGCTCAAACAGAGGGAAGCCTCCCCAGCCCCAGCACTAGCCCTCCATCATCCACCACATGCTCCGGTTCTGTTTATTTTTTAAATGAATGCCATAGACATAAAGAGTGTTTGCAAACTTTACCAGAAATGAATCGGGATGATATCCCTCTCGTTTCAGACACAGCATAACAGAGAGAGTCCTCTGTTCCTTTTCTATACCAAAACAGGAGCTTCCTGTTTACATCACCAGTCAGAGGTGCAAGCTGGGCTTCTACAAACACTCAGCAGTGTTAATGAATGAAAGGTAACGATGTTCATCTTTTTTGTTGAAGTAGGATTAGAAGAGATTGTACTGGTTTGGGTTTCTATTTTAAGGGACACATCAATTAAAGCAGATATGTTCTTTGAGTGAAAAAGTTTCACTGAAATCAAGATTGTTTATCCAAAACATTTCTGGACAATTTTGACCACCTTCACCTCCTCATTCGATTGCTTTTCAAACTCAAGCCACATACCAAGGTTGGTGTGCCTGAATTAGCCAGCAGGTTCGCTCATTAAAATCCCTCTGGATCATGTTTTCCATAAACAAATCAAAGGGATTCATGATTTCTTCCTTCAGTTCAACAGCAGGGCAGTTTTATTTTACAGCTCCTGCTCAGAGTGCTGCTCAGAGGTTTAGTACAATATGGCTGCATTTCCTACCATCTATTTTTTCCTGTTGTTTCCAAACAAGGAAACAAGTTCATTTGGGATCACCCCCTGCTGAACATTTTAGGTGCAAATCCTGCAGCCATTGGTCTTTAAGCAGCCAGAGGTCTCATACATGGTGGGAGATTTGCCTGATTAAGGAGCACAGGATTTATGTGTCCATGAGAAACCCAGTTTAATGAAATGTGTACGGTACAGCCACAACAGCACTCGGAAAAACATCTCAGAAAAACACCAGCACATGTCCCCAGCGAACATCCAATTCCATCAGCTTTCACTAAAATTCCTCAGCTGTTTTTCAAATACACCTTATATTAATAAATAAATAAATTAGAGCTACATTCCTTTGTTTAACAAACCTGACAAAAGGAAGCTGAGTCAGACTCACTCCAGGATACACACCTCATTCTGTGACAAAAAGGAAAACAGTTACCGAGTGGAAATGACTAAGAGCTGCTCTGCCCTGATTAAAAGGCCCAGAAATAACAACACAACGTTCTGCACAGATTATGATTTCCACATGAAGCAGTAATTGTTATTTTTTAAACTTTAAGTAATGTTTCTTCTAGAGAGGCCTCAGACAACAGTCAGATACAATTGTGCTTTGACAATGGGAGGGGTTTTACAAAGATTCAAAATTAGCATTTCAGGTTTGTTTTTATAACCGAAGGAAAGCTTATGTTCTCCTCGACCATAATTCTTAGCTGGTCATGAAAACACTGACACGAGTATTATGGCTGTGACTGAATTTCCAATCCTGGCAGAGCTTCACTTGCACAGGGTCTGTAACTGGGGGGGGGTTCGGACACGACAGACAGTGAGCTCCAACCTTTATAAGCTGTTAGAAAAGCATTCTCCAGCTGCACTGCCAAAGGCCAAAGCCCTTCTCCAGCCAGAATCAAACATCAGGGCGATTGCTTTTGAGAAATTAAAACATCGTTAGTTGCAGCTGTGTCAATAGTGGTCCTTGGTTTTGATGACTGATTAAGAAGGGCTTGTTTAGCATGTGGAATTTCACGGTAACTAAAATCACTTGTAAATAAAAAGAAAGAATCCATGTTCACTCAGGGAAAGGCATGGGCTGTTTTATCAGCTTTGCTGGAATTTCCCGGTGAGGAAAGCAATGAACCTGTTCATAAGCCATGGTTTCCACAAATTCTTTGAGGAGAACTTCACAGACCACGGATCAGACGGGAGAGCGAACAAGCGCCTCGGTGAACAGCTGAAACAAGATGGAACCAAAAGCCCCACTCATCCGAGCCAGCCTGCCCTGCCCGCTCCACAGAAATAATGAAATCCCAGTTCCAGATCACCTGATCCATCCCCTCAGCAACAGATAAAACATAACTTGGAGGAAAGATGCAAGGTTTAATCTCGCATTTATTCCGTGCAGTTTTCAATTCCATTGACTGACACTAACCCACTCCCAGGTACCTGTGTGCAGGGAGAGCAGTCAAATCTAATGCATTGAGCATAGGAAATGAGGGCCGTGTTTCTGCCCATTATAACACATTACTCCTTTCACCAGCAGCAAGATGAGAGTTATTACTTTAGATTCCCAGAAATATCAAATTCAAACTATGCACAAGCACCTTCAAAGCGAAGTTGAGTTTTACCCCCTTTACCCAAGAAAAGAAAGACTATTTTAAACTTTACTACCGTAGTAGTCTGGAGGATTGCTCAGACACCAGCATTTAATAACATGGGCTAACATTATAAAGTGTCACAGACAGAGAAGCTGATTGGAACCAGACACATCTAACCCAGGTGCCACCAACCCAAAACACCGCAGGTAACAAATATCTGTGGGAAAACCTCAAGGAAAAAGGCAAAGGATCCAGTAGGGGCAGCTGGATACAACAGGGAAGACATTTGGACAGCAGTGCTGAACAAACTGATGGAAAAGGCCTGGGGTCATCCGCAAAAAGGAACAGCAGAGAAACATTGTGAAATGCCGAGTAAATAATTATCACTGCTTTTACTCGTGCCACCAGCTCCATGAGTCACGCAGAGCAGTGAGAAGTCGTTAGATGCTACAGATCCTACTCACTTTTTTACCTGTTCCTTTCACTTCCGGAAGTTTGACTATTAAATAAGATTTCATACACAAAATGATGGACCTGAAAGGCAAGTAAGCCTGCCAATGTTTTCCGATCACGGACAGAATGTCTCTCATTAGCAAAACTTGGTGTGAACTACTAATAGTTGGTTTAAAACATTACCCCCTTGCTTGCAAAAGACACCAGTCACCAAGGAATCATTCCAAAGTGTTATGATTTGGCCCTTCTCTTGCTAAAACCTCAATAGATATTTCCTCATGGCCAGAAAGGAGACTGAAAGAATCCATTCAGCAGAGATGAAATCCATAAAGCATAATGTGGAAGGTTTTGAGATATTAAATCAGGTTTCTAAAATTTAAACAAAAGTATCTTCCTCTAAGCTTATAAATGGCTTTCAGTTTTTCTACTGAGCTCTGAAGCAGGGCATGCTGAAAATGCCTTTAGAAACTTTCTCATTTCTTTCCTCGTACTTTTCAGTAGAGATAAAACAAGCCAACTGATACAAATCTTATTCAGCAGGCATCACAACAGACCTTCCTAATCTAGGCCTGTTGTCTCAAGGAATATATAGAGAACATAGGGGTTTTCTCTTTTCTGAGCAGTGGATGGGCTCCCTTCTCCTCACCCTTCGTTTAGATCAGCTGAAGAGCGTGCTTACTCCCCAGCCCGCAGATAGCAACATCAAAGGCTACACGATGATTGTAAAAAGACAGTTGAAGTCATTTGCAAAAAGTAAATCATATCTGGGAGCATGGTCTGCTGCGGGTGCCCCATTATCTCTGAGCTGCATCCTGGCCAGATAACTGCAGTTCCCTGGAAAGCTCTTATCCACATCCTCTCTGCTCTTCTCTCAGCAACGGCACCAGAATGGCTTCTTTCCTTGGGAGGAAATGTAGCTCGAGTTGGTCTCCCTCTGTAAGACTTTGACAAATGTCTCCTCATTAGTCGCTTAACTTCTCTGAATAATTTATGTATCAATTTTTTTAAAAAAAGCAATTCATCTTTGCTGCTGTACATCATAAAAATGTGGAACAATCTCACTAACCCCAGCCTTCTAGCAAGCCAGGAAATCAATGCCACCACCTGTGCTGGACTGCGATGACAAATAGGGACAAGAGAGTGTTTAACTGCAGAACATTATTATTTAAATTCCTGCTTAAGATACATTGAACATTTGCCTACGTTTATTAGAAGTGGTTCAAAAAAGTGAGTTTTGAGTTATGTCCCACACTTCTCAGATTTTCTTCTGCATTATTAAGTAAAAAAATTCCTCCTCCATTTATAGTGTACAATGACAGAGCCACCCCTTTGCCCTCAGTTGTAATGAAAGGCCCCCCCAGGCTGCCCCTGCCCAGCCTCGGGGGTGTAACACAAACACTGCCCTTTCTGTCTGCCCCAAGTGGTCTCCAGACTCACCATAACCAAGATGTTACAAACATTTTCTCCTCCTGGAAGGCCCACCTACACTGTCATGCTTCTGGGACCATGATTTTACCTGTGAAAAATACTGTTAAAATTCTTTTTTACATCCAGCACTGACAGAGCTTTACAGAAATCTTGTCTCATTCACATTTTGTGGCTCTGGCTTTTTTTTTTGCTCACAGGTATAAAGATCGTTATAGATAGGACATCTCCAAACTGTTTTGAAAATCCTGTTTGTGCAAAAAGGGCAGAGTCTGTGCTGATCAAGTATCAGACACTATTTAAAGTACCATTCAGATGTTTGCTAACTCCTAAAACTCTTCATAAAGCAATACTAAATAACATACTGACTTTTGTGTTTCTCTGAGCCAATTTCCTTTTATTCAGCTCCCTCATTAGAGTCAGCAACAAATAAGTAGGCATAGCAATAATAAGGCTACGTTTATCTGCTTCCTCCACTCCCTTTGCTCACTGTATTCCTAAAGACTTGGAACAATAACAGGATGCCGGGATGCAGGATGGGAAAAGGCTGACTCCCAGCTGGAAAACCTTGAGGACTGAAGAACACTCCCAGTTATTGCTTAACGAAAAGAGGAGTGGATTTTTTTCTATTTGATCTTCGTTTTCTGTACTCTGCCTCACATTGTGGGATACTGTTGATTTTAGTTTCTCTGATTTGGGAACAAACCGAAGCTCCAACAACAACTCTGACTCAGGTAAGGGATAAATGCTATTCGCTGCCCTTCAGCTCTGAACTTCATTTCAAAGTTTTTTTACCTCCACTAAAAATCTCTTCTAATATCTTAATTATTTTAAGAGATAGCAGCAGGCAGACTGTGAATTTTGGGCATATCCACAGAATCCTTTGGGCCTAAAACTGATGGCACTTCAACCAAATTAAGCACAGGCAACAGCAGAGCTGTTTCCAATTGACACTGGACGAGGAAAGTCTCTGGCTTTCTTGGGCTATGCCACAATATTCCCAGATTGTTTAAAAGAAGAGACACTTTCTGCTTTTTTGTAATCCTGTTTTGTAATATTTAGATTATGTTGCTGATGCTTATTTGTAATGGAAGAGGGACAGAAATGATACTGCAAATTGCACCTGCAAAGAAAGCCTTTTGGGAAGGATTTCCCTGGTGGGGTGGGCTTTGTTCGGAGCGAGCAGGTGCGCGCTGGGCTATGACTGATGGAATATGTTTGATCAAAGCTGGGGTGACTCGGTATCTGTCTATATAAGGTGCTTTGGCTTTACTGTGACCAAGGCCAAGAGGAGGTGAAAGCCACCCTGGAGTGTGTCTCCTGCCCAGGGATCTGTTTCAGGAGTAGAGGGGAGTTTACATGAACACGTCGGTGACTTGGTCTCCTAAATCTCAACTTTAAAGTGGCTGGGGTACTTTAGCACCCTAACTCTGGACTACCAGGTTTTACAGGTTCTACCCCTGTTCTAAAAGGCCAGCTATTCTTATTTTAGAAGTTTCTTGATCTCAGTGGTCCAAAAAGAACCACTTTTTCTGACGAGGTATTTTATGAGTAGTGGCTTGATGCAAAAAGTTGGTTGAGAAGGCTTTTATCTTATCCTGAAGACAGTATAGCAAGTGCCTGAGCTAACAAGTTCGCTGTACAGCTTGCAGAGACAAAGCATTTATGCATAAAAGATGAACTGATACCGCTTTTTCTATAAGAACTCTATTCTGCAACAGTGGGACTGTCAGTGTGCGCAGCACCTCACCACGCTGGGTGTCACGCTGTAATAAAGATAAAGGAAGGAAAGAAATGCAGGGGAAAAAAGATATGGAAGAAGATGAATTTCTGTGAGAAAAATCAGTTCCATTCTTAGCTACCAAAAACATTGAAAGTTGGTTGCTATTGCAGTTAACAAAGGTATAGTTAATCACTGTGTCCCTGCCTCCACTGATTATAAATCAGTATATCAGCATTTGTAAAAGCACACAGTATTATAGATGTTCATGTAGGGAAAAAATATTAGACAAAAGCAAGGATACTCCAGTGATTTACAAAAGCTTCTCATCTTAGGTTAATTTGTGCCTTGTAACAACATCCAATACACCAAAAACAAATCACAGAAATGCTGACTTGCAATTCATCTCAGTATCTCCAGGAGTTACTTTTTATCCTTAAATACAGTGTAACCAGCAGGAGAAAAGGACACGGGATTAATTTAGCATATGAAAGTCCTAGAATAGTCCAGTATAGTAGAGAAAAGAAGGTGAAGTTACAAACAATAAACAAATTAATTTGAAAGCAAAATATAATCTCAATTAACACATCATTCCTGCTTTGTCCACAAACCTCACCTTTATTTTTCGGAGAGCTACAGCTGCACTGCCTTGCAACAAGCCAAAGCTTTGCTCTTTAACATGAGATCATAAAACTGTTTTTTAAGCATCTTAAGCCAAATGCTAGCACTGGAATTGTGCCGTGAAATAGCTCCACGTCCCTCTGCAGCTGGCAGAGGCAGATGCAGGGCACAGAAAGTTTTCCCCAAAGAGTTAATAGTGTTGCTGTCAGGTTTGCTCTACATCCCGCCCCTGGGGAGCGAAACAGCTGAAAACAGGATACAGGTAAAAATCACCAGAGGTGGTTTAGAACCCCCTCTGATTTCTAACACTTGGGAACAAAGGACTTCACTGTGCATCCGTAAATCAACTACTTCAATTAATATTTCAAATGAAAAATAGAGAAACTTTTAAAGAGATCTTTTTTCTTGTCAAGGTATGTGTCCACAGAACTACAGGCCTAAATCAGGCCAGCTAATACTTGGCATTTTCTGAAAAAGCAGATATTGACAGAACAGAGGTAACTGATTATTTCTAGCAACCGATCTTTCTGTAAGGAATCTTCATGGTTATTTCTGTCACGCGTTCATAATTCTAGGTTTTGCTCAGGTTCTAGAAATTTAATTCAGAGGTCCAAATGTTAGTACCAAGGAGAAAATAAGAGATTCTCTGTGTGAAATTTGTCGGCCATGAAAATGTTTTGGTGTATTTATTTAAAAACAAGTGTCTTTCCCTTTGTTATGCTTGAGGGTTTACAAATCAAAAAAGGACAGAGCCACTGCAAGCCCACCAACAGGACTAAGGCAAAAGGAATGCACATCACTCACCAACCTTTGTACCACCTGCCTCCTCAATTCCGCAATGAGTCTCACCTTGAAATATAAAAAAATTAATAAAACATTGTGAAGAACCTGTTTACAGTTCTTCAGTGCAGGAATACAAATTGGCCCTTTCACTCAATGAGAACCT
Organism: Gallinago jamesoni; assembly: GCA_025769975.1. Classification (NCBI taxonomy): domain Eukaryota; kingdom Metazoa; phylum Chordata; class Aves; order Charadriiformes; family Scolopacidae; genus Gallinago; species Gallinago jamesoni. The sequence continues at coordinate 35,785,002 of JAOQGH010000062.1, read as the reverse complement.
GAGCTTCACTCATCTTGATCTGAATTTCAAATTTGCCAGTAGGCACGGAATATTTTAAGTTCTCTCTGTAACATACTTCTGAGATGGCTGGTATCGGTGGCACAGGTCTGTTTGGTACATCTGCTGCTACAGACATCTGTTGGGCAGGCAGCGAGAAGATCTGGGGCCCAGCCCTCCCAGGTGCTAATTAAAGCCCACGGATGGTCACAGGACCTGGAAGAGTTCAGGAGCTCCATGTTTTCCAGGGCTGGGCAAAGACAGGGGAAGGGCAGAGGGGAAACTTTTCCATCCACTGCAGGTGTTTCCACTACCCACACTTCGGTTTGGGTACACTCGGGCAGACTTTTCTCCAGAGAAATATTTTTGTGTAAGATAGTCAAAAAAACTTTTTACCAAAGATCAGGAGCTGCATGTGGCAGTGTTATCAAGTATCACCCACGAAAGGGTCCAAAACTTATAGTGAAAAATGACTGATATTTTAGAGAAAGGGCAAGCATGGTTATCTGGGACACGCTGCAGAAATTTTAGTAGCACCTTTCCAAAAGGCCAGGGGAGAGGAGAGAGTGTTTTCCTGCCCTGTCATTGCTATCTGAAATGCAAGGAGTTACAGAACACCGCCACAGTTAGGGGCAGACCAAAAGCAGAACTGCTTTAAATTCTTCATTTTTCAAAATCCAAAGAGGTCGGTTTTACTGTCTCAGTCTAGTTTTTGTCAAAAACCTCATGTCCCTGTGGGATTTCACCACCATCCTTTGCCAAAACTTTAGGAGAAAGACCCTCTGTTTCTGTTACACATTCTTTTAAAAAGCCTACTATCTGTCTCTGCAAATTAGCAGTGGCCCATCTGGCTCTGCCCCCCCCCGAAGTCATCCATTTCTCTGCATCCCCCCCTCTCCCCAGGCCCATCAGCAACATCTGGAAGGGTCCTCCTAACACCTGGCAAAGATCACAGGGCGCAAGGTGTGTCATCTGCAGCGCACACAGGCCCTTGTCCTTATCGGGTACAACAGCGTGAAGGAAAATTCCACTTCCAGAGCACATCTGGAGGATACAGTTGAATTCCTCCTCCTCCCTTTGTCCACATTTCTAAGCAATGCTTTGGTAGGATCAGTCTTCCTCTTCCCCTTCCTTTTATGACGCTATCTGCTATGAATTTGTCTTTTGGAAATCCTCTAGGAGTGCAAAGTCTACCTTACAACAAGGAGAGCTAAGGAGACTAATGGCCGAACGCTGCTCTCATGAAATGATAGGAAATCCTGCCATTGATGGGAATTCTTCCTGCCACAGGTTCAGCTTCAGCAGCACAACCTCCCCTGGCACAGAGTTTCATCTTAGCTTCTCCCTTCTTTTTGTGGGGTGCTCCCTTCCCATACATCCAGTCCTGAATTCAGAGCAGATCTGCATATTTTACTGGCTTTTATTGTCATTATATATATCTGTCTGCAAGAGAACCAGTTTACTCACACTAGGGTTAAGCCAACCAATCAACACTACTAATAAGGCATCAGACATTTCACCACTTAATCTTTGAGTCCAAACCTACAATGAAGTAGTATTATTGTCTACTTGCTCAGTCCTGTTAATGTCAGGGGGTTTTAGGCTGTCATTAAAACATAAACAAATATTGCTACACTATGGATATTTTATTATCACCCAGATTACCAACGCACTGCAGCTAAACCACACATCCAGCACAGAAATGAAGAAGCGAGGGCAGAAAGCAGAGAGCCCGAAAAGCGGGACTGCTTTTTGTAATGGGTTCATTTTACAAAGACAATAATGTGAACTTGACAGTGACAAAGCCATTGCAGAGCTCCATCATCTGTAACATTTCCTTTGTAGACTAGATTTGCCAGCAGCAGCCTTGGTACAAGTTTAGGATTAGAATAGATACTGAATCCTCCAGTAATTGCACGTGGAGATGGCTTCACTTTCAAACAGGAAGAAAAGGGCACATTTCTCTTTGGAATATACTGCGTCATTTTCCTGCTGTGAAATAGGGAGCTCTATTACCTGCCTTATAAGGATTGATCTTTGGCTCCTATAAATGAAGAGAAAGGCTTCAATAGCACAAGAAAGGGGGTCTCAGTGGCCATGATTAAAATATGAGCCATAGGGGAAATAACCGTTCCACTGACACAGTCACTAAGGGGGAAAAAAGAACTCCCATCTCAGCTTCAGAAGTGTCTCCAGCTGTGTGGGAGGCCGGCAGCAAACCCAGGAGCACAGCACTGCTGGCAACAGGAACTTCCCAACAGGCAGGTTACTGTAAAGCCAGCAGCCCCCGGGGGGGACGCAGGCTGGTCCCTGTGCTGAGCCCCTGCAGGGCACCAGCAGCCACCAGCCCAGACCGTGGCTCGAGAAGACCTGTGAGCAGAAATGTCACCCAAAGCCCCCAGCTCTCACTTTTCTCACTTTCACAAGGATTTCTTACCACGTGTAAGAACCAGGGTCACCCCTAAAGTCACGTCTGGCACGTTGACCTAGCACACACCATGGTTGCCACCAGCTTGCTGAAGCAAGTTCTCCTCAGGCACCCGTTCCCTCACTGCCTCCGGACTGGGGTTGTAAAATTCATCAGATTAATGACCCGCCAGCGCGTAGATAACAGAGCAAAACACAACACGAGGCTGTGCTAAATGACAATCACTCCCACACGGAAACAAGGAAACACAGGAAAAAAGTTTAGCTCTAAAAAAATGTCACCAAACTTTCCAACAGCTTTCCCCATATTTTTAAGCTTCCCTATGTCTGAGGGAATTTCCAGGTCCTCCAGCTTCCCTTTATCAGCACTGTAAGCTGGAAATTTGCTTCCTTAGTTTTATTTTGATTTGAAGATGAGATTTCCCTGACAAGAGCTGAGCTGTAAGTAAAAATATTGAAAGGCTCATTGTAAATTCCTAAGAGCAGTGATAATATCATTTGTATCATCCCACAACACACGGCCATTGTAACAATGGAAATCTTCCAGGAAAAGACTGTAACTACAGGGGTGGGCAGAAAAGGTCCTAAAGTTAATTAAGCCTGGTCTGGAAGTCTAGTTGAATAAGGGCAGGAAATAGAGAAGAATGAACTGACATTTGAATTAGATGTTTTTAAAAAGGGAGAAAAATACTGAATACTAATTACCAAATAACATATATCCAGGCGCACCCTGTTTTTTTAACCTCTTGCCCAGCCAGAAAACAAGAGATTTATGTACATGCTTTCTTTATCTGCCACAGAATTAATTTTCAGAGGAAATACTAATGCATTCAGTTACCCAGAAGAATAACCTGGACAAAGGAATCAGAACACACAGCCAGCTAAACATGGTTTCTCTGCCACAGAATACTGTTAGCGCAATAAATATCAATTACTGTGACCTGTGCCTGATGCCTGTGTATGAGACGGATACTTTTGCTCTTGAGCTTTTTTGAAGGAAAATGTCAAAAAAAAAAAATCTTATCTGCTGTAAACACAACTACACTGTACTGTAAAAAAAAAAAAATTAATGCATGCAGTTCCTCAAAGGATGGGGGCTTTTCCTTAATCAAAGCTGCTCAGTCAGAGATCTGTACTAGGAAGCCTCTCTGATACTAAGGCTTTCTCTGGAAACAAAGGGGAAGTGGAAAAAGCTCTGTAATACATTATTCTCATAGTGTACCTTAGTTTGTTTCGGCTTGGCCAAACTCTTAAGCATTCAGTGACAGCTTGGGCTAATCTCTGTGTACAGCAGAGCTAACCAGGGGGCAGCAGCAAAACAGATCAATTCAGAAATGTGCACACAATTTATTGTAGGAAACAAAGCTGCTGCTTAGAGACATGTGAGAAATCTTTCTAGTGATCACAAACACCTCCAATACACCTGAACCGTTCTGCTTCTGCACTGGGATGAGCCAAGTGATTTTTGGAGGAGTCCCTTGTTCCCCTCCTCACCCAAACCCCAGCTCCCCAGAAATCAAACACCCCCTGAGTGTGGGAGGTGCTGGGGTGAGAGAGATGCCTGCACCTCTGTCTCTCCTCCCAGAGCCACCACGGTTTGAGCCAAACAAAAGGAAATTGGCTCAGAGCGAGCGAGAAAGCTGCGTAAATATGCCTCGGAGGCTGACAGAGCCTCAGTCATTCTTCAGAGTCTTTGGGGAGACTCTGGGGAAGGGAGAGCCTTCACAGGAATGAGTACACCTGACTGCAAGATCATCCCTCAAACTACTTTTTGGATAGAAGGAAGAGAACGAGTTCTTTGCCTGTCTGTAACACTGGCACTTCATCACTATTTTCAGCATCTGTCCTCATCAATAATTAATCTGCATGGGAGATATTTTCATCTTTGCTTTATATTTTGGACAAAGAATTCATAAGGGAAAATGTTTGCAGTTCCAAACTATGCATGCAGGGTTTATCCCACCCGCCTTATTAGCTCATTTCAGAACAGAAGGGCTGGATTTAATGCAAAGTTAACCCCCCAAAATAGCTCAGATTTCAACAGCATTTGGCAACTGTCATCAAAAGACGTGTGGCCAAGAACAATTTTTCTGTCATTAATTGTTAGTTTCACTCCTGCAACATCTGCAAAGCAAATAAATCCTATTAGTCATAAGTCCTATGAGCTTTCCTCATTTCAAAAACCAGAATGCTCTAAATCAACAGAGCACAGAATCTATATGATGAGGTGATAATATTCTGTACCTACCAACACCCGAACTCTGCTTGTGGCTTTGAACACACTCACTAAACACCGGAATATTCCTGCTCCTCAGGAGTCATTCAGCCCTCACACACGTGCTCCCAAAGCTCAGAAGCTGCAAAGAGCTACAGGAGAGCAGCTCGTCACCTCAAACTCAATGCTGTCTGTCCTGGCAGCAACTAGGAGAAAGCCAAAATCTTCCATTTATGGTAATATATTTATTTGTTATTAATCAGTGTCACAAATTGGGTTATTAATTTAATCACAAATGAGCTTCAAAATGGCTTAGCGTCTAGGTTCATGCCGGGCACTGCGCTTAAGCACATTTTATCCTTTGTTGTACTTTGTACTAACATATTTAAATGTGATGTGAAAGGCTTTGTGCACGGAAAGCCTGGGCAGTATCACTTGCTGCTTCTTTAAAACACTCTAATCCATTTGGGGGTAAAGCACTGTATGACTATAGACTATAGTATGACTATACTATATATATACTATATATGACTATAGTATGTAGCACGGCCAGAGTAAGGACTCTCATGCAGCACCAGAAGAGATGTATTTCAGTGCTTCATGTACTGAATCTGTTCAGTTTCAAAGTGGTTCCCATCAGCTCTCAAGTATCTCTACAGCCTCTGTGATGACAAATAACATTATGGTGAAAAATGAGTGAAGACATCAACTCCTGATGCACCTGAGAGTGCAAAATGAGGAGTCGTCTTAAAGCTCACCTAAGGATTCCATGTGGCCACTTTGTTTCTTTAAAAAAGAAAAAAAAGAAAAAACAAGAAAAAAAGCCAAACCAGTGCTTGTCTCCCTCATTTTTAGTCAGTTGTGTATCTGAGATAACAGAAGGACTGGGAGACCCATTTGGGTGCCTGCTTTCCACCAGGCGACGAATCTTTAGTATATACATAATAACTATTCATATGTCTTTTACACCCAAATTTCTTCATTTCTGCAAAAGGCCTCTGTCCTGGCTGAGGACTCCATCCACCCAAGAGGTGAAGTTGTATTTCCTATCACCCAGGACAGAATTTTCTGGTGAGTTGAACAGACAAGAGGGGAAAAAAATCATCAATTTTTAATTTTTTTTTTTCCCCAAACCCACCAAAAACTTGGAGCTGAAACCACAAAGAACTTTCAGGATAGAATTCTTCTCTTTATCCCTGGAGAAAATACAAGGAGCCAAAACCAGAAGAGCAGAATTATCTCCTCAGCTGATACAGAGTGCTGCAGCACCAGCACTGAGACCCAAACCACAGGAGAGCTCTCAATTATGCCGAGGGATGAGTGGGGGTTTTTTAAAGTAACAAGTTTAGTTAAGATCTGCTGAAGTGGCTATTCATTCAAAGATACTACCACAAGGATAAAATGTCATTTCATAATCAGTTTTCAGGTAGGCATTTGCACTCCAGATTGTTTAGTCATCAAAGTGACTATTTACTCAAAGGTACTATCATGCATATAAAAAGTCATTTTATAATCAGTTTTCAGGTAGGCATTTGCACTACAGACTGTTTAGTCATCAGTGAAAACCACTTCTCAGATTCATAAAATCGACATAAGGACAATCAAAAATATAATACCAGGTAGTCAGGCCCCGGGCCCATTTAAATCAGCTCAATAATCTGGAAAGGAAAAAGCAGCAAAGTGTTCTCAGGAAAGGCCTATTTTTAAATGAATCATTGTACGCTGCCGAGGACATGTGACAAGACAGCTTTGGTAAGAAATAAAAGAAACACTGCGTAACCACCCGAAACAAATTATATCTGAAAATGCAAAATGAAAAAAAAAAAAAAAAGAACTGCTCCAAGTCCAGTATTGCACAATTTACTGAGGCAGCTTTTTTAAGTGAAGTTACTAAAGTTTGTGGCCCTGCCCCAGTTCCCATTCCCATTGCGCTCTCTCGGTGCCCTCAGCCCTCCTGGTGCTGGAGCTCCAGGCAGCCACGGAGCATCCCGTTTGCCCAGCTCAGATGCCAAGCAGAAGGTGGAGCACAGGTAAAACCACAGCGACGAGCTTACTCAGCTGCCCTGGGCCTCGGGCTGCCTTAGAAGCCGGTTGGAGCGATATTGTTTAATTACGAGGGGAAAAAAAGGGGGGAACAAAATCTGAGCCTGCTTTTGCTCCTGACCCTGGTCCAGATCCAGTCCTCTGGGCTTCAAATGCACCTTTGGAAAGGGATATTGCCTTTGGTCTTACACAACATCTAGATGAGAAATTAATGTTAAAAATGGATTCTGGGTTGTTCAGGGTCGGTTTGTTACTTGTCACCGGGGCATACTCTGCTGTCATTGTATCTATCATGGCTTCATTGAACACAGTCATTTCAGAGGTGTTTAGATCATGCAAAGTGAGTTTTTTGCATCTGAAAAAGAAATCTAGTTTTGAAGTGTTGTTTACTCTGTATTGTAGGGTTTAATCCACTGCGATTTCAACAGAATTTTTTTGCAGAGGGCTACTTAGACTGCAGCAGACAGGAGCAGGAGAAAGTGTCAGAAAATACTTACTAAACTAAATTGAAGCTATGCCAAGTCAACTTTTCTGACAAAACTTTGGTCAAGAAAGTGATCAGTTTTCTGTGGGCAGGCACCAACCCGGGGCTCACAGCAAGAACAGGCCCTTCAGCCTCTGTATTTCTCCCCACTGACTGAATACAGTATTTCAGGTATTTAGTATTCCTGGCATTTACCTGGCTGCAGGTGGGACAGCTGAGGTTTGATTAACAACCAGAAAGAGCAACATTTCCAGTCCTGGGGAATGGAATAGATTATGTTCTGTAGTATTAATTTATCAGTCATTTTGTTAATATTTTGTGCTTTGATTAAACCCTCGGTTTTGCATGGGATTTTTTGTTTTCATCTATATTGCTCAGATTCCAACCAAGATACTGTAAGCAAAAATAATCATAAAGTTGCCAGCTCAATCATCAGTAATTTCATTTCCAGCTTTTCTGACAATAAGGTATGCAAATTATTTGAATACTAGCACAAACCTTTTAAAACTTATTTCTTTTCTGGTGTATTTTAAGCAAATTCCTCTCTTAGGATGTTCATTATCACTATTTCTAGCAATATTTCTGTTTTCCACATGCTGAAAAACAAAAATTCTCTTCAGATTAGCATGATTCTAGTCCAATCAACCAGAGGAACACGTCATTTCAGCTACAACTCCTTTCCCATTAACCAAAGTCTCCATACAGAAAACTGCTTTAACTTCTGCTCAACAGGCAAGCATAGACCAGATTTGTTTACGAACTAACCTAGCCTCACGTAAGCATTAATATGATTTTTAGAGTGAGGAGTAAACCAGATAGGAAGCAAATACCAGAAAAAAAAAAAAACCACCACAAATATTTCATCAACTATGTTGTTATAACGTGAACACCTTATTTATATTAGCTGCTCATCAACCTCACAGGGGATTACTTACCAAAACAACTTGTAAAAAGCAAACTTTTAATTAGTAGAGTATTGTCTGTATCTCCACCTGACATTTTTTTAATAATTTCTCCCAGTTTGCGAGAAGAAACTCCACCGTATGAGTCATGTGTCCCATAAATCAGTTTGAATACCAGAATTTCTCAGTTAACTGTCTATAGTACCCTGCAGACCAAGAGTTATTTGCTAAAATAATTCAATGCATAAAATGAGTAATGTCGGTGGAAAAACCCATCATTTGCCGAAAGAAAATTTAAGAGCAAAGCAAGAAACTTCACTATTTGAATAAAGCATTCCCTTGCTAACTTTAAGGGACATTTATGGTCCCTTCTTAAATTGAAAAAAGTTTGAATTATTGGTCTAATCAGCCAGAGACAGAGGGATAACGAGAGACTGCACACCAAGGTGGACCAGCGATGGGACCTCATGGCAGCGTGCCGGGGACAGCCACGCATGGGTCACACCGGTCACAGGGCGTGCTGTGCTGTCCCCTGCTCCGGAAGCATGTGGAAGGGGGGTCATTACTCAAAAGGGTGCGTCTTGCATCCTTTTCTCGGTCCTGGCTGCCCCAGAGGAGATGAGAACACATGAAAAGCCAATCCCCAATCCCTACACGTCAGAAATTACTCCTGACTCCATGGGAATGCTCTCCCCTGCTCAGGCATGGGAACATCTCTCTTCTGCTCCTACCTCTGACATTTCAAAACTATCATGGCCAGAAAAAGAGAGAGCATTTAGTAGAACTTGTCAAGAGCCAACATCCATGGAACGTGGCCTTCACACCAGGACAGCGCCCTTGTTCAGTTACTGCTCGGCAGGGTCCTGCTTCTGAAGTGTCGGTATGTGCTGCCAAAGAAGGGTACTCTGAATCACTGCAGTCAATTCTGCTACAAATTCAACAGCAATAGAATTCCAGCTGCCGAACGCAAAACCTGCTGGGTATCATAGAGGAAGTCTTCCCGGAGTCCGACTGCCCCATGGAGCCATGGAGATCAAACGTCCCTCCAACAGAGAGCCTGCCACGCGCTCCAGCGGGCAGTGTTACTTCCACAAAAATGAGATATTTTGAAAGAGGCCAAACACAAAGCACAAGTCATTTTTTTGCAAGAGGCTTTTCTATCTCAGCCTGTGTTTTACCTACAGGGTGTCCCAGAAGGCAGACCAAACTCCACCACACTGCTCAGAAGAGAACAATTAACTTACCAAAGAGGCTGGACAATGATTAACAATGAGGAATTAAAGGAAGCGAAGCCATCTTAAAGATCTAAGAACACAAAGATGGATTTGCTGAGTGGTACCTTATGTTTCAGTTGAAATGTGCATATATTTAAGAAGATTCAGCCTAACGCTTTGGGTACGAATGGCCAAGCTTTCAGACAAGGCCTGAACTGTGGAACATGCACAGGGCACCTACTTGAAAGCAGAGTTTGCGTTTGCTGCACGGATCCTCGGGAATAATCAGGGTATTCCTGCAGTCCCACAGCTCCTATGCAGGTAACAGTCCTCTTGTTACCAATCTCAGCCTTCAATTTCTGGCAGCAGTGTCCCTGCGTGAGGACACCAAAGGTCCCAGAGCTTCATCACCCTCACAACAGCAAGAGATGTACCCTGAGGAATGTGAGAGGCCACAGCAGGCTCTGACCCCAGCACTAACAGACAGGAAGATACTGGGAAAACACTACTGAGCAGATTGCCCCCAGTTTCCCCAGCTCATCTCTGCGCTACAACCGTACAGGAGATCTCCATTGTACCACAGCAACAACAGAAAATGACATTTTAAGCACCAAAGCCTGTTTTTTTCCCAAAACTACAGTCTGTACCAATCGACATTAACCAACTGGTTTCCTGTGGTTATCACATTTTGTAATTTTATGAATAAAATCGACTTGTGTGATCACAACAGAATCACATCAATGCCTTTCAGTTTCCAGTGGTAAAATGTTCACATACACGTATAAAACAAAGCAAAGCAACAAAATCTCACTCATTTTTTCTAAAAATATTCAGAGCCAAAGCACGTGCAGGGAATACAAAAAGCTATTTAAGATAAAACGTTTTACAGGAATCCAGAAAACTCTATAAAATGCAGCTTAGCTGTAAAAAAGCAACTTCAAAGCTATCCTGTTTGGTCATTTCCTACGGGATCACGAAGGAGGAGGAACATTCCTCAGCTTATGTACAACCCAGAAGAGAGAAAAGCACAGGAAAGCAAAATTTCATGGTGAATAAGATCTTTTTACTGCCACTAATGCTGCACCACGGGATAACATTGATTGCCTTGTTACCAAAGAGTCATTCTGGAAACTTCGCAGCACCTTCCTGCTGAAAATATTAATTTAATCTTGCATCTAGCATCCTGTGTGATGGTAACTTCTCTATCCCAATTAAGGGGTTTATTTTTGATGTGCACGCTGACAGCTCCTAAAAGCTAATGGAAAGGCATTTATGTGTAATTTAAAGTCTGATTATTTGAGCATTAAAGTTCCCTGACAGCCCTTTCTATTGGGAAGGGGGAATTTAGTAAGAGAACGAATCAGCTTTGCTACATTAACATAACTTCTCAGTCTGGTATGAAAGCCAGGCCTAAAGTTTGCAAAAATGATGCAAAAATATGGTTTCACCTGAGAACAATTTCACAAATTATCATTTTTTAGATGGTAAAACCCGAGAATAGGGATAAAGGAACTTTATATGTGTCTTCAAACATTTCAAAAGACAAGAAATTGAATCAATAAATGAGCTCAGTGAGTAAGGTAATTTGCTATATTGTACTTGGAATTGATTGAAAATTTCACATCAATCAGTTTTTTCATCTAAAAACCAGATTTTATTCTAAATCAATATTTTCCATATGAAGATATTGACTCTGCATATCTTGTGTCGGAGCATGTCAAATCATTCCATTCGGGTTTGTCAAGCTGGAACATTTCATTTCGAGTTAAGATAAACTTTGCTCCGGCTCAGCCTTGGTTCCCATGGCCACTGTCCCCATCAGCTCCGCTCCGCAAAGAGCCACCTTCCCTCCGGAATCTCCTCTGCACATTAATCCCAGCAGCCCCAGTGGATGCTGGCTTTTATGCCAGCTGTCAAAACTTGCACGTTTTTTATTGCATTGGAAGAGTTTTGTTGGTTTTTACAGTTGTTGTATCATCTAGTTAAAACTGCGTCACGGAAGGAAGAAGCCTGATATTTCAAATTTTGATTCTAAGGCAGATGAAAAGAAATACAGAAAGTAATCAAACTTTGCTATAGAAGGAAAATCCATTTGCAATTCTATGTGCACTCTGATTAATCTGATTCTGTTGTTATTTATAAAGTTTTCATATTTTATATTACTTTCCAGGTTCCCAAAGAAGATGAACCACCTTATGCTACTTTTCTTCTTGTTCTTGGCTCCAGTATTTGCTGACAAAGAAAGCCAGAAAACAAACCAGAACTTTTCTTCCAACAAGGCCAGTCATAAACGACTGAAGCGAGACTGGATATGGAACCAAATGCATATCAAAGAGGAGATTGATGCCCCGTTACCACACCACGTTGGCAAGGTAAATAGCATTCTGTTAGCAATGAATAATTAGAAATGCAGACAGCAAATGAACCTCTTGAAAAGTATTACTTGTTTGCAGTCTAGGCAGGAGAGCAGAGAAAAGAAAAAGGATATAGAAATGGGAGTTAATACCAACAAACTAAGGCGTTACAATCTTAAGAATGTTGACACAGAGTAAATCAAGAGTAATGTCAAAGGGTTTCTAATTCTTTTGAAGAATGCAAATAAATTTTGGAGAATGGCAAGTATCCGCAGTGAGGGAACACTCGCATTGCACACAGGTGCACAGTTAGGAAGGAAGTCTGGCATCTGATATATGTCAATATTTTTCTGGCAGCTCAAGATTCTTTCAAAAACCTAGGAGATGAGCTAGTAAAAACATATGCATTAATAAACATACAGTTTACACCTCCCAGCTTGGATACAAACCAGAAGTGCTATGTTTAGCAATACCGTTACACAATTGAAAAATTTGTTTCATAAAGTCAAAGAAAATATTTTTTTAAAGATAATAACGAGCATTGACCTGCTTGCAAACCTATTTTCTTCAGGGCAGCGCTCATCAAGTCCTGTGATTAACTGCATATCCCCCAAAGTTCTTCCCACCTTGTCTTTCAAATTGAACTGCTTTGACACTTTTCAGATAAATGCAGTTGAACGTTTTCCTCCCGTGTACAACAACCAGCATCTGGCAGGGCTGCCTGGGCACAGGCAAACGGGCCCTTCTGGCTCAGCCAGCGCTGCTGCCGGCAGAAAGCACCAGGGAGACGGTGCCATGGGCTTCTCTGGGCTGATACGAGGTGGGGAGGGGCATCTAGCTTGCATTTCAGACCAGTTCAGTGGTGGATTGAGGAGAAGGCTTCTATTCCTGGAGCTGTCCTAAATAAGAGTGATTCACTTTGCGGCGTGCGCCGCTGCCGATTGCTTTTGCAATGGCCGAGTTTGGGGACTGAACATCTGATAAAGCCTTTCAGAGCGGTCACCAGGGCAGCCTGGCAGGACTGAGTGACAGCCGCGGGAATATGCTGATAGGTTCTGATTTTATCCTTCACCTTGGATACTTCCCTTTGCCTCTTCACCCCCAGCTTTAGAAAAGGCAATCTCGGAACTCTATACTTTTTACACTGAATAAGTAAATAAAAATGGAGAAAGAAGACCCAGACTATACTATCTTGAAGAAAAGCATGAGGTTTTCTCACATTATTTCTCACATTACATCTCCGGAGCTCTAAACTCTTTTTCGGCAGCAGCCAGAAGCACGATGGAGTATGTGGAATGAGGGAAGAAAATTTTAAGGACGCATTTCAAAAAAGAAAACAGAAATGACAGAATGTTCAGCGGTAAATGAAAACTACAGGATAAATCAAATCCCAAATACCAAACAGCTGCAATTTATGATAGCATCAGTAACAAAAGGCTAGAAATCCTGAATCCAACCCAGCAATTATCGATAAATAGCTTGTTGAAATAAGAATGCTGATATAGTGCTCAGAAAATTGTGGTTTAGACCTGCTATCAGTGTCCTTAGATGGGTGAAGGTATAGAAAGGGAAGAACCATCAGATTATCTGCAGATTAAATCACGTGCCAAGCCATCTGGGATTGGATTAAATTACATTTTAAAACTGATTAATGTTCATTCCTTTTATCCATCCCCATTTCATTGCATATAATCTTAAATTTTAAAATCTGCAGGGTGGAAATTTACTGTCATCGCATGAGCCTAAAGACTGACTATGACAAAAATTGCATGTGACTAAACACAAGAAAACTGTCACCTATGGCAAGAATCCTGCTAAATGCTAAGTAATAGAGACTAATGCCGAATAATAGCTTCGAATACAAGGTTTGGTTCTGTAATTCTGTGAAATCTCAGCAAAATCAGAAGGTTACCTGCAAACAAGGGTAGCTCAAACTGAACGTGGTGGCACATGTTATCTCAGACATAATGAGGTTAATGTTTTGTATGCCTTAACTGCATGAACAATTTATATCTTTAGGAAATATGAGATACGGTCTTAAAAAAATGGTTTTTGATATACAAGCAAGCCAGTTTCAGGCTGGACGCAAGTTTCACCCTGTAGCTGTGGTGCGGTTTGTTTAGTGACACTCCAGCTGACCTCAAAAAGTGGTAGTGGCTATTTTGGTTCCAAACTAGGTCTGAAGAAGCCCTGACTGTGTGTATCTCCTGGTAGAAACTATGCCACCCCCTGCCAAAGCTCACTTTTTCCTTTTTCAATTATTCTTTCCTTCTAGATCACATCAAGTGTAAGGAACAACAACGCTAAGTACATCATCGAAGGGGAATACGCCAACACCATCTTTAAAGTCGAAGAAACCAGTGGTGACGTATACGCATTTGAGAGGCTCGACAGAGAAAAGAAAGCAGAGTATGAGCTGACAGCTCTCATTATTGACAGAAGAAACAACCAGTCACTGGAACCCCCATCTAAGTTCATTATCAAGGTTTATGATATTAATGACAATGCCCCTGTGTTTGTACAGAAAGTATTCAACGGATCTGTCCCAGAAATGTCACCAGTGGGTACGTTCCTCCATCACTCATTTCCCTTCATGCCTCTGGTTAAAAAACAAAATTTATACTAAATATGCTCTTTGAAAATCCTTTTCTAGGAACCTCAGTCACCAAAGTGACAGCTGTAGACGCTGATGACCCAACGGTTACAGGTCACGCCACGGTTACGTACCAAGTCATTAAAGGAGATGAATACTTTGCAGTTGATGACTCTGGTAGGTCAGATACACAAATGTCGTTATCTTACACTATGAAGAAAATGTATTTTTAAGCCTTTACCATTCTGGTCAAGGTGGGATAATAACTCAAAAGTATAATTTTAACCATAATTTTAAAAGATTTTTCATTCACACACACAATGCTACTGTCTACATCTGGAAATGAACTAATAAAGTTGGGATATCAGGTGCTGTGAACTAAATGAGAAGATAAAAGGTCATTTTTTCCCACTGAGGAAGAGACTGGCTAGGAGCTAATATCAGTTCATGTTTTCAGTTTAGCAGAGATACCGTTCCTTTCACCACAGAGAAGAAGAGAAATACATAAATTCTGAAGCAGCACTCAACAATCAATAACTCAACCCTTTGTTTTCCTAAACTTTCTTGTTTAAACTTTGCCCAGTTTTAAAAATAGTTATCTCTTGTAACCATACCAGTCCTCTGGAGCAAATAACTCGGATAAAGAAGTGCTCAGAGAACCTCTCTAGGTGCTGTAATGACAAGTTCATTAAATTGTTTCCAAGCAGCAAAGATCAGCTTAAAGGAAGGTATTGTATCAAATCTCCTAAATATTCCATCACGTAGAAAGATTTTTAACATTTCTAGCCTTAGAAAAATACGACTGTAGAAATGCTACTTACAGCTGAATGTGTGGTACAAGGCAAAAATTCACTGTCAAAATTAAGAGATACTGGACATGCTGCAAAACCTAATCTTTTTCAATATTCATTTTTCAAAGGTGTGATTTCTACCAAAAAGGCTGATTTAGACCGAGAGCATCAATCAACATATGAAATCGTTGTTAAAGCAAAAGATGCTCCAGGTTCTTCTGGGGATTCAAGCACAGCCACAGTCATTGTCACTTTATCAGACATCAATGACAACTTCCCGGTATTCAAGCACTGTGAGTACAATGCAAGCACCGTATCATTTGGAAACCAGGGGGTGACACGATTATAACGAATTTATGTCAGAGTTCATCACAATTCAACTTTTCTTAAAAGTGGACAAAAGAATCTTACATATTCAGAAGGCCTTCTGTATTCCAGCCCCAGCTACGTTTCCTGGCTGACACACACCTAGAGGAGAAAATAGAAATCACTATTAATTTCATCACTTTGTACAAGGTCTTGACACTTTTGAGAATTAATTATATTTTTATGAAAAATACATCAGAAGTGCTGTCTGTAGAGATATATAATGCTGAATTCTCAATAAAATATTTTTCTGTACATCTATAAAGAAAGAGCAATTTTAAACTAAGTTCTAACTTCCATGTACACAATCTTTATGACTTTTTTGTTGTATGTGTTGTTGTTTTTTTTTTAAACAGCATCGTTTCACTTTAAAGTTCCTGAGAACATTTCAGTAGGAGGAGAAGTTGGCAGAGTCAAAGTAGAAGATATTGATGAACCACAACACAGAAATACAAAATACAGTTTTGTCAGAGGAGATTACAGGGACACCTTTGAAATTGTAGCAAATCCACTGACAAATGAAGGAATCATTAGGCCAAAGAAGGTATTTTTCCCAGTGAGAAAGATCGTTATTGTGTTTTTTCACATGTAACAAGAGTGTTTGATTCAGTTTGGGACTGGTGGGAGGGAAAAATGGAAACGCGTGGAAGTCACCATGAAATAGGTTCATCCTGAAGCCCCTGCAATGTGAGCTCTGAGAGAAGGAGAGCTGGGCATTTACTAACTCAATTTAACGGCCAGGCCTGGGAAAACCTAGAATTACTGCAGAACACGATGGGGACTATGTCAGATATTCAGGTTACACACATCAGGCTCCTCCTAAACTTCAGATATTTGGATGCTTCAAAGAGTCAGTGAATTTGAGAGCTGAGCCAACCAACCAAGTCAAAGAATCTTTCCCCTCTGCAGCCCAAGTGAAACCTCAGGAGAAAATGTGAGGAAGTCCACTAAAAATGTTCTTCACAGTCTGGCCCTCCAGTCTGAACCACAGCTCCCTTACTGTCCTCGGGGTGTTTTCAGAGCTTCCCCACTAATTCCCTGTAACTCTTTAAGAGGGCCCAACCTCTCCAAAGCCTTTATATTACGGTTTGCTCTTTGTTTTTCAGTTCTCAAACCTACTTGATTTGTACCAAGGGACATTCCTGCGTTATGCAGAGTGCTGCCAAGCCAAGAGTTCATTGATTTCATTGACTCAGTTAAAAAAAGAGGAAGGAGGACTATAAATCACCTCCCATAATCCTCAGATTGACGGGAATGTGTTTTTCACTTCCACATGTCTCTCTGCAACTCTCAAGACTAGAAATGTCATTAAAAAGAAGAGAAATCTTTAAGGAAAAAAAAAGTACCAAGTATTCTAAGTCCGGCAGTAAGGTCTTTGGCTGTGGTGACACGAGGTGTGAGCCACGTTCCTTCTCCAAGTGCAGCCCTTCCCCTAGTCTCTCCAGGCTTTTGGCTGTGCACATAGCATAATTTTAAATATACAGCCCTGTGAGACAAAATTTCACCTGCCAGAGAAGCACCACCACTTCCACTTGCGATGTCCACGCAAAGGCAAAAACAGGAGTCCCCCACAGTTAACCCCTGTGTAGTTCAGGAAGCTTTTATAATCTCAGGCAACAGAGCAAAGGGTCCTAAACTTTGAAATGAGAGATAAGGTGGGCATTCTTTACTGTTCCTGGACTTCCCTCCATTGTGGGATTCCTTTTATAATCTCAGGCAACGGGAAAAACACGGAAGCGGATGTCATTTATCACTAAATCCCCCAGCTATCAGTCGGTGCGGCTACGAAGTCTGCCTTGGCTGACTTCAGAACAGAAAACCTAGCAAAGAGAAGGAACCTGGTCCCCAACCTTTGAGAAAAAGGAGCTAAACAAGTTTTGGCAGCCACAGAATTTAAAAAAAAAAAAATATCTAAACCAAGAAATACTCACTGAACTTAGAATCTTAGATAAATCTGTTCAAAAGCAAGAGTTGCTCAAGCCATTCAATTTACGAAAGAGAAATTTGGTTTGGAAACTGAGACGCAATTTATGAATTAGAGTACAGCTTAAATTTGCATAGATTATGCAAAGTTTACTTAGACACCTCCAAAGGAAGAATATCTGTGTTTGTCTTTTTTTCTAGCCCCTGGACTTTGAAAAAGTAGCAGAATACAGGTTTGACATCGAAGCGACGGATCCCACTGTTGATCTTCGCTATTTTAAAGGCAGTGGCTCTCGGAGCATTTCATCAGTCACCATTGAAGTCACAGACGTCGACGAGCCTCCTGTCTTCACTAAGCTCCCGTATGAATTTAAAGTGAAGGAAAATGATCCAGAAGTAAAAACACTTGGTTCAGTTTGGGCACACGACCCTGACGCAGCTAAACGGAAAATCAGGTAACACAACTCCAGCTTTACTAATTCAATTTTAAAGTGGACAATTCATTAATGATTCTAGGAACATCACAAAAAACTAAGACTTTGGCCATATTTTTCAGAATCTGAATGCGAAAAGAAAAAAAAAATTCCAATTGATTTTTCAAGCACTGCAGCCATGGATACATATGGTAACCAATAAATATGAGCATAAATTACATTTACCCATGTAATCACCACATAAACTTGCTGCTAAAACATTTGCACATTTACAGGAAAATGCATAATCCTGGATATCTTTACATGGTTATAATTTATTGTTGCATTTTTAATTGTAATAACTCTCTCAAGCATGTGCTTTGAAAAGAAAATAGATTTCTGAAACAGTAGAAGACAATAATCCGGGAACTTTTCCAACTGATATATTTTGCTCTCACAGCTTGCATAACTTTAAGGAAATATTCTAAGACCGCCTGGTCAAGACATTAATGTAATTTGTCACACAAGAACTCTCTGACTTTCCACAATGAAGAACCAAAGTAAAACACAGTATTATCACCCTTGCCTTGACATATCTCTTTCTAAACAAAAAACAGATTTATCCGACGAAAAGCTAGTCCTAGTGGAGAATATATTAGGGTCTCCGATACTGGAATTATTCAGCTGCCCAAGCCCCTGGACAGAGAATTCAGCTCCTCATACAACATCACTGTCGCAGCTCAGGAAATCCTTGAAGATGGTAAGCACTTCCCACTTCCCTATTGGGAAAAAATCAGTGTACAACTTTACAGCAGGATTTAATGTATCAAAAAAAGGAAAGCTACAACCTCGCAGCCCATTTCCACTAAGCTATGAATGAAAGGGATGCTTGCAAGGTTTGGAAAATATCTTCCAAATCAAAAGAGTACCTACAGGCAGGTCAAATACTGTTTTAATATTTGGCCCCTAGCTGTTATGGAAATGCATTCAGATTGTGTAACGATAAAAAGGAATAGAAAGGGCAGGAGGAGAGGGAGCAGCTCAGGAAACATGGATAACCCTTCCTCATGGATCCTTCATGAATTAGCCCAATAGGAAAACATGTGAATCTGTCGAAGGAAAAGTAAAAATGAATGATGGAGCTAGGACCTCTCTGTACGTGTCACACACAGAGGTGGACACAAAGAGTGGAATAGGAGGAGTAGACAGCCCTGAGATCATCTGAGAGACCCGTAGTGTTGTTGTCATTTCAGGCCGTCTTTCTGACCGAGAATCACATGCCCAAGTTCACGTAATCGTTACTGATGAAAACGATAATGCTCCAGAGCTTGTGTATCCTGAGGAACCCAGAGTGTGTGAAAACGCTGCACCAGGCAAGGTGAGACGGGAGGGAGAGCTCTTCCCTTAAACCTGAATTATCTCCTTTGCAAGCTCAAGTGAAAGATGTCTTTTTATGTTAGTCTCAGCTTTCATACCCAAGCACCTGATCATCTCACCGATTTCCAAAACATCAGTGGTCAGAAATATCTCCTCGGGACTTCACACTGTTGGAATATTGACTTTTATCTGTTTCAGCACATGGGCTGCGCAGTTCCTCTCCCTCCAGGCTGTTAAGCACGTCCGTGCATTAACAATCGAAGCGTGAAGCACAGCCAAGCCTTGCAGAGCAAAAATTAGCAATTCAGTTTTATCCCACAAATGTCCATACGAGTGAGGGAAGACAAGCGGTCGACTCAATATGAGTGATAAAGCAAGCTTCAACTTTATTACAATATACTCACACATTTAT
>JAOQGH010000062.1:35741008-35765451 GCA_025769975.1 Gallinago jamesoni | reverse complement strand
AGTTACTGCTACGTGCTTGGGTCCGGGTTCCCTCCTGTTCTCCCACGATGTACTCCTTCAAAGTTATTTTATCTGAGTTGTGCAAGGTCAGCACGACCTTCATTTCTTCCCACTGGCTCAGAATTTCCCACTGCGGCCTGGTCTGGCTCGCTTATGTTAAAGGAGCCGTGACCGCGCTCACATAGCCATTCTGCAACAAGTCTATCCCCTGTTGATATTTTCAAAACCAAGCATGTCACTTGGGGGTGAAGTCTCAATGACATTCAGTGAGAGTCATGCTTCTAAGCTCAACACTTTAAAGACAGCCATCGTAGGGATTATACACTGTTATATTATATAACGAGTCAGATGTCTATGAGCGTAAGACTCTTTTTATGCTTTAATTACACAAGATTTCCTCTTGTGTTTCCCACCTGCGAATGAAGGGGCAAGACTGCTCTTTTTGAAGAGCTACAAGGAAATTACTTGCCTTGAAAGAACCTGAAGAGGAGCACTGCGAGATATCCTTGTCCTGCCCTTTGCTGAAGGGTTACAGAGGACACCCAGCCCAGCTCTAACTGACATACTGTGAACTGGTTCAGCACTGGAAGCAACATGTGCTGACAATTATGACCTCTTCCATCTCTGTAGGTAATCATCAGGATTTCAGCTACTGACAAGGATGAAGTATCACCAAGAGGTTTCTTCAGGTACTCCCTGGCCACAGAAGACAGCAACTTCTCCTTGGTTGAGAACTACGGTAGCGTATCCCTGCAATGTATTTCCACAGCTAGCCCCAGTGAGAGACCAGGGCACAGCGGAGAAAAGCTGTACAAATGTCCTGGGGCTGCTCTAGCTCAGCCCAGTAACTATTTATTTTTAAAGGCTTAACCTACTGGGAAAAAAAAATGTTGTTTGTTGCCACCCAAGTTTCACCGGGTCCCTAAAGGCTGTCTCTGTCTAAGGGGAAGATGTACTGACTGACTGATAATCTATAAGGAAAATCTGGTAGAGATTATCACTTAATTAGATGTCGTTACTCCTTCCAGATAACACAGCTAATATCACTGTCAAATACGGGCAGTTTAATCGTGAACTTGCCAAAATCCACTACCTGCCTGTCATCATCTCAGACAACGGTGATCCTGAGCTCAGCAGCACAAATACACTTGTCATCAGCGTCTGCAAGTGTAACGAAAAAGGCAACTTCACTTTTTGTGAGGAGAGAGCTAAACAAGTCGGAGTCAGCATAGAAGCACTGGTGGCAATTTTTATCTGTATCTTCACAATCATTGGTAAGTATTTGACTATTGTAATGTTCTCTGACTTAAAACGTTGGGATTGTTTAGTTTTGTTTTTTCTTAACTGAGGGCTACATAAGCTTTTGTGGCTATAAAATGGTCACAAGGGCAGAAATCCTGTAACCATTGGATTAATCTCACTTGCTCTTTCTATTTGGCCTGTTAGCACAGCTTCAGCTACAAAGCTGTTTGTTCTGTTGGAAAGGCTGAGTCCCTGGAAAGGTTATTGCACGTATGCATAATATAGTTGATTTATTGTTACAAGGCTCACGTGCAGCTATAAACCAGGAAATTTGTGCTATGGCAGTAACAACAGGATTCCTGTTTCCAAAGGCTAGACTAGTCTGGAAACCCTTAAGCAGCGCAGCGAACACACAGACGTAAATCAGCCTGTAACAAATCAGGGGACCAGCACCTCTTTGCTGTATTGGGAATCTATCACAGACAGGGCAACATTTTTTCTTGCCTGAGAAGAGGCCTCCTTTGCAATTACCAGACAAGCAGCACTTGATGCCTGGCATTAAGAGATTTACCAGTTCAAGGCAGTAGCTGAATCAATGAACCAGTGACACTATGCATTTGTACTTGTGATTCCAGCTCAAGAGGCAGTTGTACAATTCCTGTACAGACTGAAATGCTCTGAGAACATACAAATCCTACAGTTAACCAGAATTTTACACTTTTTTAAAAAATAAATAAGTGTTAAAAAAAATTGCTCCTAATAAACCCACTTTAGACTGCGTTACATATCTTAAACGCAATTTGTTTTACTTCCTTACTTCTCTATTTACACATGCTCATCTAAGTTTTCTTTGCAGTAATCATGTTGCTAATTCTCCTAAGAAAGAGGCACAAGAAGGATTTGAGCGGTCTGGGGAGGAATGTGGCAGAGATTCATGAGCAGCTTGTCACTTACGATGAAGAAGGTGGTGGTGAAATGGACACCACCAGTTACGATGTATCTGTCCTCAACTCCGTCCGCAAGAACGGTATAAAGCCGGAACCGATGCCCTCTCCGTACGCACAAGTCCAAAAACCTCCCGGAAATCCAACTTCTGGTGCTGGGGAAATGGAAATGATGATCGAGGTTAAGAAGGATGAAGCCGACAACGACAGGGATTTGCTGCCATATGACACACTTCACATCTATGGCTACGAAGGTGCAGAGTCCATTGCAGAATCTCTCAGTTCCCTGGGATCCGGCTCCTCAGACTCAGATATTGATTATGACTTTCTAAATGACTGGGGACCCAGATTTAAGATGTTGGCTGAGCTGTACGGATCAGAACCAAACGAAGATTTTGTGTATTAAGTTCAAATTAGCCATGAATTTTCTCCTTCCCACTAGAGACAGACATCAAGAGCCTGTCAACGGCCAAAGAGGGACTCACAGCTCTTCACCCAAGCCATGCTAGGATTTCAAACAGACATGAACAAAACCTGACAGCAGCAGGGTTAAAAAAAGAAACACACAGATCACATACATTGACTTCCCCCAGCACTGCTATCCTTGCTAACATGCAATTCTTCTCCCAAAAACACTGCTTGAGTCTTCTAGGACTCAACTCCTCCCTATCCAGACAGACCCTTCTCCTGAAAAAGTGCTGTTGCCCCAGTTTCTCCTTCCTCCCTCTCCTCCTGTGCTGTTCTCATCAACATGCACCGAGGGTCACCATCCGCTGGAGCAGGGAGGTGTGGTGGCTCTGGGAAGGAGTGTTTTGGACAACCTCCTGTATCTCCAGCCGGCTGGTTCACCTGGCCCCCTCCAAACATCTTTATTGATATTCCACACTTATGCTCACCCAGCAGAGGAGAGGAGGAACATATGGTCTATCACTTAATATTAGAAATTATTCCATCACTTTCAAAAAGAGGCATGATTTTTTCCTTCTTTCCAATCTATTAATTATTCTTGCTTTATAGTCTTCTACTACATATACGAGTTACTGAAGATAAAATTAGACAGGATTTTTAGATGCACAATCTGGTTTCATCTGTCATTTTTAACAGCCTGCTGATGATTTCAGGCACCTTTCTGGTGTGCTAGAATTTGCTCTAGCTAGCAGCAAAATTGGTTTTTCTCTCTGTAAATAGGATCTCAGTGTTACTCAATGGAACATATCCTGCAGGGCAGGAAATGTGGAGATCAGGGGAATGTTAAGACTCCAATACTGTAAATCTCTCTAGATAGCAACATAGGTCTCTCTAGATTTCTAAAGAGGTTGAATAGGGTTTTTATTCAACACTGTTAAAGCAATTGTATTATTTCAGGGACAAACAAACGAAGGGCCTCATTACTGTGAAACCGTTTTGATTTTTTTTCTAAGCAGGTACTGTAAAACGGGTATTTTCCACCTAGGAAATTATTGTAGACTTCCAAGCCAGAATGCTACACACCCACACATTTGTCCGCATAAAAGAACTGCAAATGTAAGTAAGGTTTTGGAGCTGCAACTACTATGTCCCTGGGAAGCGCGTGTTTAGTTTCTCTCCTGATGAAGAGCCGCAGAAGGAACAGAACGAAGGAGAAGGTTACTCAGCCAAATACATGGTGTAAAAAGCATGTCTCTCAGGACGATGGCCTGTCTCTGCCTCCGGGCAATGCGGATTCCTGTTGCCTTCGACAGAACAGAGCCCTGCCACACAGACACTCAATTCTGCAGAATCTCTGCTGGAGCTGTATGTATTAGTTTAGTTGATTTGATTATTTAAATTTGGTAGCTAACCAAATAACACTAAATCTTTTTTTTTTTTTTTCCTAAACCAGTATAGTGGAACCTCACAGATTTGCTTTTCACTTATTCATGTCATCTCTAATTTACACTCCCTTCACCCAAAATGCTTTCTTGGCAGGAAATAGCCATCACCATAATATGGTTTCGCATCAGCCCTCACTACTGTAAAGACCTGTCCAATACATTTCTGAGCTGGACACTGACGCCTACTATCATCAATAACAAAATCGCTCACATTTTGCAACATGAACTAGAGAAAAACTAAGTAGAACTGTGCCCACCAGTCAATTCAGCTTTGCATCACTTCCTTTCTAAAAGTAGTACATTTTAGGATGACAGCCTTGGGTTTATTTTTAACGTGTTCATTCTCTTCTGTTTTGCTTAATGCAGTCAACTGTCTGTGCTATACTGAGGTTCCATGTGTTAGTTTATTATAAAGATTGCTAACTAATAATACTTACAGTTTAAGGTTTTCATCAGTAGCTAGGTATTGGCTATCAAGAGGTAAAGTTAGTTATGAAATTATTTAGTGCAGTAAGTAAAGTACTTTGGTAAGCACTATCCAGATAGTATTACCTGTAATCCTTACTTTTAAGCCTGTTTTATAAAGCTATTTTAAGGAACGCTGTATCAATTTCCACTGTATAAAGATGTTTGCACTGGATAGTTTCTTTTTATATTGCTGTACTGTTTTTTATGATTTTTTTTTACTACATAAAAGCCAATCTCAAGTTTGGATGTTCTGTGTATTAATGGGTTTCACGCAGAAGACAATACCAGGCTTTGTACCACAGTGAATTCAACCATAAAACCACCGGTATCTGCACTCTATGTGAACTCAGACACAAATTCACCGAAGGACTTCTGTAAAAGACATTTTCTCCCCCTCTTTGGAGAGGTGTCAGTAAAGCTCCTGCGAAAGGAAAGGCCCCTTGACTTGGGAGGACTCGCGCCTGCCAGGGCTACAGGATGCGTCCCGTTTCCCAGCAGATGTTTGGTATTTTAGCAGCTGGGCATCAGGGTGATTTCTACGTTTGTAGCTTTGGATAGCAGAGTTTCTTACCATTTTTTTTCACTGCTAATAATGACTATGCCAATATAATCCCAACATTATTCTAGCGTTTTTAAAAAGCCACATCAATTTTCCCCAGATCTGGTGCTTACAAAGCCTGGAATAAAGCAAAAAAGTTCAATTCCTTCACTGCTAATTGCCATGAGCAAACTCCAGATCAAACACACTTTAGTACAAGTTGTATTAAAAACACAATAGATGTGCTAATTATGTTACAATGAAATGCATTTTTCCATAGAGAGAATTTGATTAAACAGCTACTTGCAACTTGTAGCAGGGATTCTCATAACAGTTTTCATTATTCATTTAATTAATATGCATTTTAATATCTTATCCCTAAAAATATATCATAAATTATTATTTTATTACATTGAGATGCAGAAGTTCGTGCCATTTAATAAAGGCTTTTTTTACTCCCACCCCATTAGAAATTTTTATAAAATAATGACTTGTGATCAGAATCCTTGATAATGATCAAAGCAGCACTGAAAAGCTCTTTGAATATGAACAGCCCACCACTACCACGCTTCCCAGGGAGCACAGGTGAGCTAAGGTCCTCTTAAAAAAACAAATTTCCACTGTTCAGAGAAAGAGCACTTTTATCAGGTATTACGCCATTACAGTCCAGTACGACTGACC
This sequence comes from Gallinago jamesoni, assembly GCA_025769975.1. Classification (NCBI taxonomy): domain Eukaryota; kingdom Metazoa; phylum Chordata; class Aves; order Charadriiformes; family Scolopacidae; genus Gallinago; species Gallinago jamesoni. The sequence continues at coordinate 35,759,725 of JAOQGH010000062.1, read as the reverse complement.
AAGTACTGGTCCAGTACACTGTCAAGAAGAATATAACAGGAAATCCAGTGAGAACAGAAGGATTAGTTATAAAAGGAAAAAAATATATAGTATTTTCTGAGTTCTGTTCTTCAATTACCAGGTTCTTCCCCTATCTGCTTTCAGCAGCAAGGACCGAGGGTAGCAGCAGAAGGGCCCAGGCAGGCCCAGGTACTGCCACCCAGCCAGGACTAACTGTCCTGAGAGAGTCACCTAAAGCCACACTGGGTTTTTAGAGCTTAGAGATCAGAGTACAGATCCACCTAAATACATTTATGTTAAATGTTTTCACTCCTGTGCATGTGTCCCACGCAGGGGAAATGCTCACGGTGGTAGTAAACATGCAGATATAATATCCTATTTGGCTAGAAATAACAGTTATACTTATTCCCATTGTATTTCAGGGGGGCTAGGACAGAAAAAAAAATAATCATCATCTTTCCTGACATACTCTCCCTTCCTACTTTTTTTTTTTAGTAATTGTTTCAAGCTCAAAGGCATAAGAAATAAAACTCTTGTGGTTTTACCCTCACACACCTCCTGGAATGAAAGAAATCAGCAAGGTGGTAGGTATCTTCCCCATTTAAGAAACTATCACAGTTTAACTGTAGCACAAACCATCAGGTCTTACCAGGAACTGAGTAAGAGTCTGATCAGATCAAAGGGGATGATTTAGCCTAAATCTAGTCCATAGAAAAAGCATGACAGAAAACAAAACAGCAAAAACACCCTTTTAGTCTGCATCAGAAAAAGGAAAAGAAAACAAAACCAGCAAAACTCTTTTATGAGCAATAAACCCCCCTGGATCTCTGCTGACCTCTCTCAGCTTCCTGACTTTGTTTCTGCCTGACCTGAAAGAAAAGGGAAAAACCAGGTTTCCTTCCACTTATCCCCAGCGAGGGACTGTGCCACCTGCGTTCCCACAGCATGAGTTCATTCTAGTTAACCCCTTCGTCCATGCCACAATCAATCATAAACCTCTGCCATTCTCTCATTCCTCATTAAAAAGGAACCTCTGCTTGAAAGGCAGCGCTCTGAATGAAGTTACCAAAACAGGGAGAACAAAGCAAGGCAGCGTTCACCAGGCAAATGGATCTAAAAAATAAGCCAAACAAGGTTTTTCAGAGAGTCGGTAACAGCTGGACTGCAAATGGTCCTCGGAGCTCTTCTGGCAGCCCCACTAGAGCTCAAGGCCTGACCTGCAATGCACTCTAAAAATCAGGACATTCTCCAAAGGAAAGGTTCAAAAGGGTCATGGTGGAGCCATCTGCTGCTCTGCGCTGCAGAGAATCTCTTCTGCTGCAGATATTTCTTGGGACAATGTCCAGCCACTACAAACTACTTTTATGCACCTGGGGCAGTAAAGAGAAAACAGAGTGAAATGTGAGTCCAAATTCCAGCATTTTAAAATGGCTTTTCTGAACAGCTGTCCATGCTTTCCTCTCCCCATTTAAAGAGCAAACCTGATGAATCTAAAAATGCAGAAGCTGAAAGGAACCTGACGTGCCAGATTTTCCTGCAATATGTCCCACACCACAGATCAATAAAGCACAGGCTGGTGCAGGAAATCCCAAGCGAACACAGCCTGAATTAACGCTGTCAGGGCTGAAGGGAAGGAAAGAAGGAAGGAAGGAAGGAAGAAGCCGAGCTCCTCTCCAGCGGTGGCTGCCGTGGCCAGAAGCCACCGCCTGGTGGCACCCCATGCCAGCGGTGCCAGAAGCCAACGCCTGGTGGCACCCCATGCCAGCTCTGCGACACCGACCGCTCCCGCTTCCCACCCTCTGCTCTGCTCCGCCACCTCACCCCGACATCCCACTCCATGAAACTCATCACTCCAGAAAATTAATTCAATCCATTTCAACCATTTTAACTCAGACCACAAAAATACTCGGAGCTTTCCAGAAGCCAGGAAGGCTGCAAGGCCTGGATTCATACAGGGAAAAGCAGTGATCTTCTTCAGGCAGGAGTTGTGAAGGGCATAAAGGGCAGGGGAATAGCTCTGGGCAAAGGATGCAAGCTCCAGATGTCTCCTTCGTTCAGACGTCAGTCCAGACTGCCCTACTTGGGGCATGTTTGTCCGTCTGCCAGAAGGAGTCAAATACTATGGTCCTGCTCGTTTGTCATATGACACTGAAATCCAGTTTTGACGATACAGATGTTGTCCAACCGTACTTTAAAATATTTTTCCCTCCAAACCAAACTGCAGCGGCTAATCAGGATTTGCTCAAGCAATACCAAATCATTTTTATTTTCAGTGACTCCTGTATACAGTTGGGCTTTTTCACTGAATGAGCGTATTTGTGTATGAACACATGTACTATCCACTAGTCATTATTTGTTCGTTATTTTTATATTATAACCATGCAGCATAACTTTCCCCAGCAGTCGTACAAACAAACCAGGGGAAAAAAGTACCAGGAACCTTTCAGTGACCACCTACAAGTTGAAAGTATCCACAGAAATCCTTTGTCATGCAATTACAGATTAATGGCTTCACAGAAGTCCAAGACTCCTTGCAAGTGTATTGAATTCAGTATTGGTAATCAGTAATTTAATCACCCTTCATCCTCTCTCCTGTTCCTGCTCCTCTGGACAGACTCCTGTAACTGGCAGACCTCGGTGTGGCAGGGGAGGTCTGCTCTACCTGATGGTGAGCTCAGGCTGGTCGGTCACAAAGCAATGGGAGCAAACACTCCTCCAGTTTAAAGCCCATTTATAATGTTTTACTGGGCGGAGGTTCTGATGAAGGTTTAAGGCAGAGTAAGTGACTGTGCACACAGCAGCAGCCGTGATGCTCCCCTGTTCCTGTCCTCAAGGCAAACACCCAGAGCCAGAACCAGCCCCACAAAACGCCTGATGCTCCTTATTTCAGACCACTCCTGGTACCACCCAGGAGATGTGCCAGATGTGCTGCCAACAGAGTGATGGATCCTCATCAGAGCCACCTTCCCTTAGGACCAGGTGGAATGAAATGCATGGACCTCTGAGCACCTGTACGACTGATACTGGCAGGGCTGTGACAAAGGACTTGGCAGCAGCCACCACCTCTCCTATCCCACCTCAGTCACTCCTTAATTACTCTTTTCCCATGCTGCAGACGGAGCACTCACATCTGTGTCACACTCAATTCCCAAACACAACACCCTGCCCATTCCTCTGCCGTTGCCAGCACCAGTTTGCACCACACCGACAGTGGGAGGGCTGGGAGTCCCAGCACTCCCACCCGCTGCCACCCTCCCCTTGAATGCCTGGTGACTTTGCAAAACTTGGCATAAGAATATGCCCCAAAACAGCTCCTTGACAGCAAGCAAAGGCTGCTGGGATGGGGAGAGAGGAGGAAAGAGAGGAATTTGTATGTCAAAAGGCAGGGGGGAAGTTATTTCTCCCTCTGATCCAAAAAGTTATCTTATATACAAGTAGCAAATTCTCTGTAAGCAAACTGGCCTGAGAGACACGCTCCCTCACTCCTCAGCAGCAGCTGTGCCACCTCAGCCTGCTCCGCTCACATGTCTGTTCCTGTGACACATGTGGGTCCCATCCTGCCACCATCTACCCCTCTCTGCCCCACAGATGCCGGGTACCACACAGCCACAGCCAGGGTTCTGTGAGCAAACCCCATGGGACCGCAGCTCCCATCCTCCCAGCCCACTCTCTGTTAGGGAACCAGAGTGCATTTCACCCATATGTGCAGCAGAGAATAGCTGAGGATTTCTTCCCAAAAGAAGAAAGTTTTGGTTGGAAAAGACCTTTAAGATCATCAAGTCCACCTTCACCTAGCACTGCCAAGTCACCACTAACTCATGTCCCTCAGCACCACATCCACATGTCTATTAAATACCTCCAGGGATGGTAATTCCAACAATTCCCTGAGCAGTCTGTTCCAAGGGTCACCTTTTGGTGAAGAATTTTTTCTTATTATCCACCCCAAACCTCCCCTGGCACAACTTGAGGCTGTTTCCTCTTGTCCTATTGCCTGTTCCTTGGGAGAAGAGGCCGATGCTTGAGAATGATATGAACTCTACCACTGCAGCCAGGTAAGGATTCAGAGCAGCAAAATCCCCAACCTTTGTGACCAACACAGCCTGGAGGGGATCAGAAACACACAGTGGCCATGCCCCGTTGTGCTGCCTTCTAGTGCTCAACAGCAACAGGAGCAGAAGGCCAGGCTAGCGGGGACCCACCAAGAAAGTCACGCGAGCCAAAGAGCTGGCATGAAGGAACACACCTAGAAAGCCAGCAGAGGGGTAGAGCAGGGGAGGCAGCAGAGCTGCGTCTCACGCTGACACAAAATCATTATCTCATTCTGTTGACTTGGCAGTGACCACTTGTCACCTGAGTGAGTAATTCACATCTTGAACAGACTCGGATCTGTCTCTCGGTACCTGCAGGGATCTGGCAAAGCTGCACATCAAGCCAGGCAGGGCGACTGCTTGGAGTAAGTGAGAAGTGTTATACCCTTACCAAAGAGCCATAAAAGAGTGTTAGAACACTGCCAGCCTCCTCTTCTTCCTTTAAAGAGCTTTGAGTTTGCTAGAAAAATTAAGTCATTCTCTTCAATCCTAGTAAAACAAGCTCCACAATTAATTCCTTCCTATAAATAGATGATTAACCATCAACTCTGATAAGAACTGGGTTTCTTGAATTTTGTCGCAACTGGATTTTTTTTGATGTTAATGCAACTACTTGGTGAGCAGATGAGGTGTTCTAAGGGCACAGCTGTGGATAGACCATCTGCTGTCACATACGTCACTTCTGAGTGAACTGGAAGCCCCACATGGCCTTCTAAGGCCTACACAAAGAGACCTATGCAAAGCTGACTGCCCTTGACACAGACATGTTTGAGGACGAAATTTGTGACTAATAAACAACATGCACTAACGAAGCCCATTTGCAAGAGCAGAACTCAGGGCTCATATCCCAGTTGTGACACAGACTTCCCCTTCCATCTCAAGTACCTCACATAGGCCCAGATTTCTGCCATTCCACATCAGTGTTCAAAGTGGGACTCCCTTCTGAAAGGATATCTGGCCATCGCTTTACTCTTCACATGCTTTTCACAGCAACCATACATACACACTCCCCTGCATCATCGCAAGGGTTAGTTAACACGCACTGAAGCATTCTGAATAAGTAACGTTCTCTAACGCTTATATATTTTAAGGATGAAAGCTGTAATACTATTCATTATTTTACAGCACACTTCTAGGCACAAGGGATTTTTGCAAAAGATCTGCAAAGACTTATAATTAAAACACCCTCCCCTGCACTTATTTACAGCTCTGCATGGTGCACATAGTACTATTCCCATTGCAATTAACAGAGAACCTGGAGCATAAGGCATGAGTAGAACCTGCATTTCACAGGTCACTGTGAGCAAGAGTGATGGGTACCACAGTTAATATCGGGGAGAGTTGGAGCAAGGTTGTCAAGTACACATCTGGAAGTTAAAATTACCATGTTCAGCATTTAAAATCCATGGCATAGCCACAAAGAGGATTTACTACAGGCAGAAAACACTGGTGAGAAATAAAGGACAGGTTTTATTTTTATGAGATGCTAAATGAGTGACCAACATACCTCATGTGGCTCTATATGGGATGGAAAAAGACATTTAGTCAAGGGACTCAAGTTTCAGTGCCTTTTCATTCCTTCAGTTCTGCCTCGAAGAAACATGTTTATTTTAGCCATTCATACTACTTACACCAGGCCTTTATTGCTGCACAAATTATCCCATTTTAGACCACAACAAATAATCAACACTCAGCCGGTTTTCTTTCATAGCTCTAAGATTAGCTTTTTTTAATTTCTACCCACCTTTGATGTTTGCAGTCACCAGGTTCAGAGGCCCTCTTGTTCGAATCCTTTAAGGCACAGGAAAGGACTCATGAAACACACTCACTGCTAGTTAGTATTTCATCTGACAATGGAACACTCATCCCAGGGCAGTTCTGAAGACTCCACAGAACAGCTGAACAAACCTTCATTTCCATGTCAGCACCTGGCTGGGCCAACGTCCAAGGGATCAGCCTTGGGAGCATTCGCATGTAGAATTTAAACTGAAGAGCTGACACACTTCAAACAGGGCTAAAGTGGACTCTACTTAGGTAGAGAAAAACAAGTAACATGCACAACCAAGGTTCTATGCTGTATGTGTTTATGCAGTGCATTTTATTTTGATGCTTCTCAAAGGTGCCTAGAATTGCATCGTTATAAACAAGACCTGCTTCTACTGGGCACTGAAGCGACAGGAGGTGCCAAAGCCACACTGAAGAATCCCTATGACATGCCCCTAACAGACAGTAACACAGAATTGTTCACAGGGTACTTGTCTCTGCAGTATTAAAGAGTCAATGTCCCAAACCTTTTCGTTTTGCTAGGAAGGGAGAGGCCTTCACACACCAGCATTCATACAAAGCCCAGGAATGAGCAAATTTGAGTCCAGAATTGCTACAGACTTTAGTTTAAGTCTCTGGACTTAATGGCTAGCAAACTGCCTGAATAAACAATATACTTTATTTATTTATTGTTGGAACTCTCAAATATCTCTATTAATCCCAAGGAAATGGGAGAGACTGAACTCCAGGGTAGCTAAGCTGACAGCACCAAGATCCTGAAGGAAAACTGAGCTGTACATCCACCGATTCTCTGGAACAGCGCAAAATGCTAAGCACCGTCAACAGCCCAGGAAAGCACCCCTGCATTCACACGCTGGGTATAGGAGTATTGCTAACGTGCTGCCTTCAGAAGAGAAAGTCTTCCTGAGGCTTCCTGCTTGCTGAAAAAAGACAGGGCATTCCTAAAGAGGCCGCCTGCCTGAGTAACTGGTAAGCACCCACAGTGGGCAGAAATTGAAATTTACCAAGTCTTTCTCTTCTCGCTGCAATGAACTGGCAATCTGCTCTCGGTTCCTTAGCAGAGGAAGTATTTTGTGTGCAGATGCAAACTTCTGCCCAGCCACACGTGCTAATACAAGTTCAGTGGCTGCTGGATTCTCTTAACCCTGAGAGACTTCCCAATATTGCATACGGAGAGAAAGGGCCTGGTGCTGATTCCATCCCTCCTCAAGCAGAGAAGATAAAATAGGAACCAGACTGTGACTGTCAGTCCACTGTGATTTTCCTGCCCTCTTCCAAGGGACAAGGCTCTTGCTAACCACAAACACTGTGATTTCACTGTACCCACACATTCAGCTGCCCATTGCCCCATAGGCAGGATGATTTGGGAAGAGTCAATGCTGTCCAGAGGATTCTGGAACATACAAATTGCTCTGGAACACAGATATTGCTCTAAGCACCTCCGATCTGAACGAGGCCCCACCACTATGAGAGCACAGTTCCACATTATAATCTTTGGACAAATGTTAAATCCCAGCACAGTACATTGCAAGCACCAAATAAAGATTTGAAAGCTGGGTTATAGGACCCTGAAGATATGTTTATCATGAAAATGCTGGTGGAAGCTTAATTACAGTGATACTACTATGTGCTGCTCTGCTAGGCAAGCTATTTAAGTCCTTTCAATGATGTTTTGCTGTAATGGGAACAGTTCAAGCTGCAATAGCAGGTTTGCGACACAGAAAACATCATAGCAGTTGATCTTATTCCTTCCAATGCACTCATTTTAGTAGTTTTTTTTCTGCTGCTCCACCTATCAGTTGCCATTATCTCCAGAGAGCACAATTGCCTTTTTTCTGCCATTGGCAGTCAGTTATGATTTCCAGATTCAGCTTAGAGGAGCTTCACTCAATCTAAAATCAGCATATCTTTTTCACATATCTTCTTTATTTGAGGAAACTGAAGGGTTCTTACTGAATGCTGAGCATGTGATTGTGCTGCACCCAAGTAACGCTTTTCTGCTAGGTTATAAAGAGCTGCAGCACTTACCCCCTCAAGAAGCCTGAGAAAATTAAATACCCGCTAGATATTTCTACAGAATTAGCCAGGGGAAGGACTAAGAGAGTGGTCTTCTGCAACTGAAGACAGGGCAATACAGCCCAGAGGGAAATCAAGCCCACTTTGTCTACATAAAATCCACAAATGCCAGTGACAGCAGCACCTACTGAAAAAGCACAGAGCATCAGAGCACAAATTTGACCTGCAAAGAGACAATCTATTCAGTGCCACTCAGCTCTTAGGCTCACATTGACTCATCTTCAATGGCAAGACATGATCTAAGCCAATCTGTATACAAACATTATTGTCTGCCATTTATCCTCAGCCTCTAATACCATGTTTAAATATTAAGACATTTTGCTTCATCCCATCTCTAGCTACAGCTTCCCTAGGATTCTGATTTTTCTTATGAGTAATCCTGGTTTTCATGTAACAGCCTAATGATCTGTCAAATACGGGTAGTCTATTTGCTCAATTAATTGTTTATTTTTTTAATACGGCATTCTAAAATGTAGGTAATGATTGTAGTCCTATATTTCTCAAAGGACTAAATAAGGTCAGATCACTTGAATTTTCCTTAACTTAGTAAAATATAGTAAAAATACATTATTGACATGACAGCTTTATATGGTCTTGTGTCTTGTTACATCCTTTTTTTTTTGCCCATTCCATCCATGCAGATGACAAGCATGACAAGCACTATGCAGGTCCCAAACTCAAGTTCAATACAGCCACCTAAGAGCCGCTTCAGGACAGAGGGACTCTCACAGCAACACTAATCCCTTCCCATCAATAAAAGGAGTGCTCTGCTTTACTCCCCCCACCTTGGAGCCACCCCACAGGCTTACATCTGCAGGAATTTAAATGCAGCTGGATATCAGTTTAGAGTAAGATCTGCATCAAGTCCGTCACATGGGGCAACTAAAGGGAAAAGAAAGAAAGAGCATGGACAAAAAAGCCTAAGTGGGTGGGACACATTTTCATTTTGTTGTCAGTTCACGTTGTCAGAAACAAAATGATTTTGAAAGTAATAGAAAATCAGTGTAATAACACTGTCCTCAGCATGGCTTTGAAATCCATTTATGGGAGCCCCACCGGTGAAGCACATATATAATTACAACTGAAGCTGTATTTAGCTCCAGTCTAAACACCATCATGAGGCACTGTGTTAAATAATGCATTTCCCTAGCGCTTTTTACGGCATGTGTGATCATTTCATACATTAAATTTATTGTTTTGATAATCTGTTCTAGTAGCTTCACAGCCAAGGTGCACATACTTTGTGAAGATTTCAGGGAGCGGGAATTATCTGCACCCCGAGAAGCCATCGCCGATACGGACACGTTTCCCTGTGTTTGGGCTGTGCTCTCCCTGCTTCACCTGGGACTTGAACTAACCCCAAAGGACAGCAATATTTGGGGAAACGAGAGCCTCCGTGCTTCACCAACACCACAACTGCACCGACTCCGCCATGTGAGCAGGTTTCTCCTCTGGCCTGTGGGCAACCACTGTGTTGTAGCCCATGGGCGTACTCCTCAGGTGGGACCAGGAGAAGAGGCTGCAACAACAGCTACGGGCACCCTGCCCTCATCAGCACTGCAAGGAACCTTATCTCAACAGATATAAAACATAAACAAGGGCTTCCTATCTTCTTATAGCATGCACCAACACTCCTCATACCTTTATTCTTGCTCAGAGACAGCCTCTCTATATATTCATAGAGATTTCTTTCATTTTGACTTGAATATCAAGTCCCACCACTGAATTTTTTATCAGCATCTTCTATGCCAGACGCACACGTGTGTCAGCCAGCGCTGGCTTTCATGTTGCCAAAATAACAGTAAATCAACAAAAGGCAGCAGTTAGAGCTGTGATACCAGCTATTTTCTGGACAGTTATCATGGGAATATCTTTGTCAATTTAATATGACATTTCAGAACAGAGTGGAGACACGTTCTTCCATTTTAAAGTGTGGTCACTGGAAACCGGATGATAAATTGACACGTCAATCTTTGTATTCATTCTTTCTTTGTTAGTAATGTTTGTTGTATTTACAAGAAAAGAAATGCATTTTCCTTGTCAGGACAGCAAAATGCATGTGCCCTTTCCTTCTCAAACCTTGGGTGTTTACAATGAATCTTTCTGTAGATACAATCTGCTACAATTGCTCCATAGCAATTATTTCACAATCTGGTAATAGAGATCATATAGAATCATTATTTTTTATATATATATTTAAAAAATAAATATTTTCAATGGAAAGATTTAGTAGTTATTTAGTTTTGGTCTTGACTCTTACTAAAGGACTTAAATAAATGTCTTATCTTCATTTTGGCCGCAGATATTACTTAGGAGATTGACATGCAATGAATTTATTATGTAGAAAATACTGAAGTCTACCAGTGTATAAATAACCTCTGAACAACAGGATTGACACTTCCTTGTGCCCCAGCTAAACTTGGATCTTTGTTCTTGCACCACATAGTGGCAGTTGCAGCTAAAATGCAGCAGATGGCACCAAAATCGGTTTTCTATTGACATTCCTGTTGCAGATTTCCCCAAAATACAGACACAAGGTGCTACAAGCCCAACTTGAACCAGGTGTTGAACCTGGAGTTTTACATTACCCATCGTGAGCATGGACACAAAGAAATAACCAAAGGATGAACACACCAGATTAACTTTTGGAGCGAAATTTGGTAAAATGCAGTAGTTGTTGGTGTGTCACTGTAGAAGTCCTCACAGTTACTTGGGTGGCAGCAACAATCCAAGTGCCCCACAGTAAGCAAGATTTGACCTTCTCCATGCATTTCAAAGCCTGAATAATTGTGTTGGGTGTTGTGGGTTTTTTTTAAATAACAACTGGCTCTCTGTCTGATGTAGTGTCTCACACAAACGCTGCAGCAGAAGGCAACACAGGTTGAGTCCTTCCCCTATGTAACGATGAATTGAGCGAAGGCCACCATCTCTCAGAAATAATAAAATGGGCTCCCGAGTGGTTTTTTGGCAAAGGCAGGGAATAGGGAACAGGAATGTATGAATTACTGGTGCTTTATGCTCCTAGTCATGTCAACCCTGCACTGCATCCTTGGTTCTGACCTGAAATGAAAAATACTGGCAGCTAGAACAGGTTTTTTTCCCCAGTGCACTTGCTTAGGCTTTTGTGTAGCAGATCTGAAGAGATGGATGACACAGAAAAATAAAGATTTACATAGGCAAAAATTCCAGAAATGAAGCAATCATTTAACAAATCATGACAATAAGGCTCAATGCTGAAGCCTGTTAGGGTAAACTGAATATTTCATTTACAGGATTGAACAGATGTTCATCTTGGGACACTCTATAGACCCGGGCTACCTTGGGATCTGTTTTTCTGCTAGACCTCTGAAACCAAGTAGGATTGGAGCTAATTGACACTAAGGTCAGAATCTGCACACTATGTTCATGCGTCTGCCTTAATCTTTAATGGCAGCTAGTTACTGATAAGAACTTCCAGCAATCTGAATAAAGGAGTCCCTAAAATACTGAGCTGTTCCAAATAATAAAGTACAAAGCATATTCTGGAATTTAAAAAAAAAAAAAAAAAAGTAGTCAATTTTCAAGTTTAGAACCAAAAAAACCAAAAGAAACCCAACCCAACAATAAAGCCCAGTTGCTCTTTGCTTGCTTTGGCCTCTGACAGTCAACACATCTTCAGTAAACCCAGAGAAATCTGGATCCCTAACACAGCCACACTCATCTGTCCAGCCTGTAATGCAAAGTAAGGACAAGAGTGGCAGTGACACTGCTCGGGTGCATGTGTTCCTACCATGTCATTTCTTCTATTGGCCTTTTGATAAAAGTCAACTGTCCTGTCAAGTACCAAGGAACACAAAAGTGCCCTTCATGATTACAAGTCATGAACTCAAGCAGCCCGTGGCTTCCTTCCCTTCAATTCCTTTCTGTTTTCTCCACTGATACTTAATCATCATTTCCCTTCTCAGACACTGGCCTTTGCTCACCCACACCCCAGAGTGGTCATTCATAACTGATCCTTTATAATTTTATCCACAATTTTGAGACTACCTTGAGTTTTGTCAAAAGGATACATAGAGGCTGACCAGCAACTGATGCAGCTGATGTCTTTGATGTGCTGCAGCACCCCCAGCTCATCTCATTTCTTTTGGCCACCTTTTGTACTCGCTCGTGCCACGCTACTGTTTGCTCTTTCCACCACATTAAACACCATGTCCAAGCTGTCAAAGTTCTACCCTAAACCCCAGGGCAATATTTTTGTATTGTAAAATCCTCAGGGTCCGTTCCTTTTGCTTTGCCTTGCTCTGTCCCTTTTGTCCCCAAGCCCACCTTACACTTCTCTGCAAAGGAATTGCATAAGGCACTTACTGCCCTGCTTTCCCTCCTCTCCAAGTCAGTTATGCCTGAGCTTCTCCTTCCCAGCAAGTGAACTTCTCTGCTCCTGAGGTTTTAAATAAATTGACAGTTTGCTTATCCTTCTTCATATTTATTGCCATGGGTTAGAACTATTAAACAAGAGAATAATTTACATCCTTACTTTAACCATTAATAGTTCTTAAAAAAAATACGTCTCACTTCCTAAGTGGTGCCGGTCCAGCAGGATACAGGGAGAAACACACCCTGATAGATTATTTTTAAATCCATTTCATAGAAAATCTGGCTGCATTTGAATCACCCTCTGTGCAAGCTGGGGTTTGTCCCTGCTTTCTGTGTCTCAGAGACATTCTGCCTCACCTTTACACAAGGCAGAGCATTTTATTTTATTTGCATGCCCGTTGCCAGCCAAACCAGGTTTGAGTCTCACAAGGGTTTCGTGAGCCTGAGGGCACAGCCCCAGGCACCTCCATCTCCAGTCTGCATCTCTTCCTCACTATTATGGAAAACATTCACAGTTCCAGTGAGGAACTTCGCACCTTTGCGTATTTATAAATTTTTCACCATCTTTCAGAGATCCTACAGATTCACAAACACCTCATAAATAAAACAGTAATAAAACAGAGAGATACTGGTTTGTGTATTCACCGGTAAAACACAAAAGATGATGAATTACAGGGGCTTTACTTTACCATGGTGCACTAAGTGTTTCTTGCGAGTACACAACAGTTCCAGAAAGAAAAAAATCAATTTTGGGTCACACATTTTTTCTTTTGCTGCCATATTGGCTTTTTCTCCTTTGTACTTTTCTTTTAGGTTAAGAAATGCATTGCTAGATTCATATGCTTGCCTGCACTAATAATTCTGTAGGGTATGCCTTCTTCCCCCAAGAACTCTCTATCAAAAAGCCTCTTTTCAAAAGATTACTGAGAGCAAATGGTGAATACTTTACTTTAGTGTCCATCTATATAAAAGAAGAAATAAATCATAAAACTCCTGACCTCCACCAGGGTTACATTGACCAACAATCTTTTAAATAGTCAAGAAACTAGTTTGTAGTGTGAAGCTTTCTTTGCTTTCACTTGTCTTTCCTCTGTCCCCGTGAGATCCCAGGCACTCCCCAGCCAGGAACTGGTTCTCCAGTAAGCACACACATACACCCCCACCACCCTAGGAACAGGGATCAGTGTTTTATGGCACTTTCAGCACCGAATGCGACACCTGTGTCAAAGAGAGGACCAACAATATATAAAATGTAATATCCTGACATGCAGAATTACTATTACTGGTGGCACTGGTGTTACCTGATTTTAAATGTACCTAATTTTAAATTAAGTCATATTGTGTATTTATAGTTCTGTATCTCCATACGTTATTATTTGTTGTAATCCATTGGCCATCTGTAATTTCAAAAAGTACCCTTGGAATTTATGACAAATTCATACAAAGAGTCATGGAAATAAACACTGAGACTCTGCATTCACTGTCAGATGCTTTAAGGTCCTTGAAAGGTCGACACAAAACTAATTGCATAATTAACTATAAATTTAATTAAAGAGTCTCAGAATGAGAGGGAAAAGAACACCGAGATCAAATTTTCCATTTTATATCCTTAAACATTAACTCGCTTGGCATCAGTAAGACTGAAATCACAGTCAGACACGGGAAATATTATTGGTTTTTCAATAACAATCTCAGACCAAATTATTTCCCAGCACACACAGACATGTTCAAAAAAATACATATGTCCAGAAAGCAACGAGAGCATAATCCAACATCTTCCTCAAAAATCTGCAAGCAGGTGAATAAATAAGAAACTAAATCTGGCCCCACTCCAAAGCCTAAGAGCATCTTTTGCTCCACAGAAAAAGACAGTTGGTAGCTTTAAAAATCAGAAAAATAGCCCCTGAGAATTTGGGCATGACATAAAGCTCCTACAGAACACTTCTTTGACACAGCAGCTATAGAAACAGAACTAAGAGCCTCTTCATTCTAGATCTCATTTCTTTACAGGGCATGTAAACTTTTGCCTTTGGGTCTCAGTACAGCTGTAAAATATTTTTTATTGATAGGTTTCATCTGTATTAATAATTTAAAATTATTTTTCCTCTTGGCAGATTTTATGTCTAAAGAACTAAATCACTTGATTTAAACCTCTACAAAATACAAAATATTTTTCAAAATAAATTTACCTGTCCTAAAATGCTAACTGAAAAATATTACACAGTAGATTTATATATTTGAAATTCCATCCTTTTCATTAAAATAGCTCTTAGCACAGAGGAATTTCCTTTTGTTAACAATTCTACAGTATGTCCAAACTCGAAATATCTTTAGGATTTCGCTGGGAATTCATTTTACTTTGATCATATTCAAATCCATTGCTTGAAAATTGCTAGCCTGAAAACTGAAAACTATCTTCACCCTACAATTTCTCAGAAATGTGATTTAGTAAGTATTAAATAAACAAATGAATTTTAAAATCTAACCACCCATCCTAAGCCTTCTGGAATTTCATTCACAACAGATCTCAAAGCCCTAACTGATTTCATTGCTTCCCACTACCCCCACTTGAAAGACAAGTGACAAGTGAAATTTTCCTTCACAAGGATTCTTTCTATTACATTTCAGAACCCAAGGAGCTGGGAAAGCACAAGATACTTCGTATCAAATTCCAGTCCCTCTTTTCCCAACCTCCTTCCAGCAGCAAGCACAGATTTATACAGCCTGGCCCAGCCCATGGTGCAAACTCCCAGCCAGGAACGCCCTTAGCCCAAGGCTGGTGCTCACCCAGCACAGGCTTGGGATGCCCAGTATTGTGGTGCTACTGGTCTGGCACCAATGATTAATCAATTCTGCTCATCCTGACATTCATTTCATTACCACCTTTTCCTTAAAAAAAAAAAAAAAAAAAGATGTGATGAACACTATCCCCCCAAACGTCTCCTTACTAACACACAAAAATTCTCCATCTCCAAAAAAGAGATCTCATTACAGCAATAAAACTTATTTTGCCTAATAAAAATTGGCTGTCCCAAGGAGTCCACGCAGGCAGCACAGCAGCTACCACAGCACCAAGCTCCAGGAATCTTAAGTGAAACCCCAGGAGAGGATAAACTGAGTAGAAGAGGTCAGGCTCTTCAGAAGACTGCACTAATGGTACTGTTTTATAATGAAGCTCCTAGATTGAAGAAAATGTAAAATCAGCCAAGAATAAAATTATCTGTCTGCAGAAAGCATTTCTCCCTGGTTTCCCCTGATCAGTAAATTGGGAAACACCCACTGAGGACAGCAACATCCATCCGTAAGGAATGTCACTCCAAACCTCACCTGAATGTACATGAGCTCCTGGTCAGCCACCTTCCCTCTTCCTAAAGGCTGGGAAAAGACTTCCTTGAGAAAGTGACCGAATCCAGAATGGACACACCAGCCATAAGCCACCAGAAAGAGACACTGCTCTGGCCCTCCTTGTTTTGTGTTGTTACGAGAAAGACAAGCAAACCCACGGAAATAGGTATGAGCAGCACAAATTCTGAATATTTTTTTACTTTGTTCCAGCTCTTCCACATACAGTCCATAATCTCCTATGTAATACACCATTTATTTATGGAAACATTTATTTAATACAAATCTTTTTTACCAAAACAGAAATGGAGGCGTAACAACAATAAACAAACAGCAATGTAAACTATCCATAATATCAGCCTGACACAACACATCCCTGCTGAGGCACTGGGGGTGTAAATGAGTCTGGCCTGAATTCCCCAACACTCCAGGTTCCATTCAGGTGCACAACTGACCGAGAAAACCAGGAAAAACTGGAAGAATAAAAGAGCAAAAAGCTGCCCCATCTCCTTATACGCGTGATGCAGATTTGGAAATTAGCAGGGTGAGTAAAACCTACAACATTCCAACAGATACAAGGTGCACATACCGGTGAGTACCCCAAAAGTTACGGGTAAGCGTGAGATGCTCCTGCAGGCTGTGAATGTGTTGTACATTGTGCTGGCTGACCCAGAAACAAATATTCTCTGGCTCAGAAGTAGCTGCAATTCCTCCTGGAGATAAGGGCAGGGCTGTCACAGACAGGGGGCTGAAGCCAGGCTGAGACAGGCAGTTTTTTCAGCATTACCAAACAATAAGCAATTCCCTGCATTCAGGCAGTTACTAAGGCCTCCATATTTTCCATGGTTTTTCAGCTGATGTAATAGTCTAAGTGTAGATTTTTCAGTCAAACACAAGACTCCAAGTATGCCGGGATTAAAGGCAATACCGACACTATGGCTAAATGTAAGGCACCATTTCGGAAAGATGCCATCACCAAAATTTGCAGAAGCACTAAGCATTAAAAATTCCTGAAATTTAAAGTGGAGGAAATATTTCAATATCTTTAAGTCCAGCATTACATGCCTACATGACTCTTCACATGCAGAACGAGGCCAAGGGAACACACATCCAGAAAAACTTACACGTGTATAGATTCATACCTTCACGCCACAACTAAACAACAAAGAGCCCTAAAATAAAGCAATAGGGTTTCCATTTATTGAAACAATAGAGAAGGAGCCTTTCAAGGAATCAAATATTCTGAGGGGTGGAAGAACTTAATCACAAGATAACTTCTGTAGCAGCATTTTGAGGGATTTTATGGTAGGGATGTGTTAAGAACCAAGGTACTATAGTTTTGGCAAAAGCCAGAATGAAATATACTTGTGAATTTCCAGTAAACTCGCATTTCAACTGCCTTAGACTCACTATTCGCCTGGGTTTAAAAAGAAAAGAAAAAAAGACAAGTGATCAATAACAGCAGGAAACATTTTACAGGAAGAGCAGAGAGTTCACAAGCTTTACATCCATCCCAAACTTCATTAGAACTCAGAATCCACCGCTACTGAACCAAAGAGAAACTAAACAGTGTTGAGTATCTGAAAGGGGCTCCAGGAAAGCTGGGGAGGGACTTTTTAGAACGGCGTGTGGTGATAGGACAAGGAGCGATGGCTTCAAGCTGAAAGAGAGGAGATTGAGAGGAGATCTGAGGAAGAACTTCTTTGCTGTGAGGGTGGTGAGAGCCTGGTGCAGGTTGCCCAGAGAAGCTGTGGCTGCCCCATCCCTGGGGGTTCAAGGGCAGGTTGGAGAGGGCTTGGAGCAACCTGGGCTGGTGGGAGGTGTCCCTGCTTAGGGCAGAGGGTGGGACTGGATGGCCTTTAAGGTCCCTTCCAACCCAAACCATTCTATGATACGCTTTAGTTCCTGCTGCAGCCCCATTTTTTCTATCTCTAGCATTTACTGTTCACAACGGGAAACGTTTGTAAAATCCCTGGTAACAAGTAGATCTTGCTGTTGCAAAGTGGTTTTAGCTCTCGCTCGGACTACATTCTCCTCCTGGCCCCCGTCCAGCCGCAGCGCATTATCTCCTCGGCCCCGCTCCGATAATCCCGTCCGTCCCCGCGGGTTTATTCCCAGGCAGTCCCCTCCCTCCCCGCCTTTCAGCCCGAGTGCGGGGCCGGGCTCGCCGCTCCGGAGCCGTTATCCGCCTACAGCTCCTTACCCAAGCACCGAATCCCCGCAGCGTCCCTTCCCTTTCCCCGGGCACCGCAGAGGGAGGGGAGGGCGCGGGGCCGGGGTCGCTCCGGGCCCCCAGCACCCCCCCCCCTCCATGTGCAGCGCCGAGCACCCCGCGGCCGCCGCCCGCCCCCGCGGCGGCTGGAGGCCGGGCCGGGGAGGGGGAGCTCCGGCCGGCCCCCGCGGGGCGGAGGTCACCCGCCTCCCCCCGCCCACGGCCGCCGGCTCCCTCCAGCCGCCGCCGCTCCGGCCCCGCACGCAGGAGGAGGCGGCGGCTGCGCCCGCCCGCCCGCCGCCGGGGAGCCGCGGCGGGGGCGCATGGAGAGACCGGCCGCCGCCGTGTGTTGGGGTAAGGCGGGATGAGGCGGCTGGGGGCGAGGGGTGGGAACCGCGCCGGGAGCCCCCCCCACACACGCACACTAGCCCGCACACCCGGGGCCCGCAGCGGGGCGGGGCGGCCCCAGCGCGACAGGGCGGGTCGGGGGGGGGGGGAAACTTTGTGGTACTCGGGAACCCCCTCCCAAAAGAGAAAAAGCATCGCTCGTCCCCCGGTGCTCCGTCCGTTCCCCCCTCCCATCCTCGGGCTGTGCCGGTGCAAGCGGGGGGAACCCGCCGGGGGCAGGCGGGGGGCAGAACCGGGACCGTCCCCGGGCACAGGGTGGTCCGTCGGGGGGGGGAATCCAGGCGCCAGGCCCCCTGTACCGCACCCGACCCACCTCTCCTAAGAAATCCGAACGCCTTGGTATTTAGGACACGTTTTACTCGCGTGCATTTTTGTTGCCTGCAAGTATAAATCTTTGAAGTGCAAGTTATAAATATTAAAGCTTAAACGCATTGGGGGGGGGGGGGGGGGGGG